>VXAZ01005104.1:210176-226993 GCA_013399875.1 Gymnorhina tibicen
GAGCCTTCGCTGCCCTGCAGCGCCGCACCCCTGCCTGCTGAGACCTCCCAAGGCTCCGCTGCAGCTCTGGAGTTTGACACATCTCGCCTACCACCCGGGATTTCGTGCTCACTCCTGCTGCTTCAGTTTGCTGCTCCCGGGGATCCTGCTGAGGCACCCGGACCGGCTGCCCAGGGGGTTTGTGAGGCCTTTCTCCCATCCCTTCCCGGCCCGGCCCAGCCGCCATTGCCGCGTGCTCCCCGAGCTCGCCCCACAGCGCCCCCTGCAGGCGCGGGGGAACCATCGCACCCGCCCTGCCCAGCGGGAGCCGCCAGTGCCCCCTGCCGGCCGTGAGCGTCACTGCACCCAAGGGGAAAGGGCCTGAGGCCGGGAAGGGGTCCCTGGGTTCTGGTCCTGTTTGGTGTTACTGACACAGTTATTGTTGATTGTTTGCCTTGTTATATGTATATTAGTAAAGAGCTGTTATTCCTATTCCTCATATCTTTGCCTGAAAGCCCCTTAATTTCAAAATTATAATAATTCGGAGGGAAGGGGGCTACGTCTTGCATTCCAAGGGAGCTCCTGCCTCCCTTAGCAGACACCTGTCTTTCAAACCAAGACAGTTTGTTCTGCTGTAGTAGATGATATGTGGCCTCTCCAACCCTGAAAACATGTCATCTGTAGCCTGGGCTCCTCATGGAAAGGGATAGGGCTTATTGGCCTAGAAAATGTTTGTTTCCTGGCTTCCTAAGGGAGTGTCCTTGTCATCTTCTAGCATTATCTTGTTGCTAATACTTTGCCATGATGGCTTGTAATGTGCAAGTTACCTCAAAATTTCTTTATTGCTTGTCTCTTGGTCAAGAGCAATTGCCTGACCAAAAATGGTCAGTTTCGTAATGTTCTTGAAGGAATTGTGTCTGTGTCCTCTTGCCCCTCAATGACATTACTGGGCCCTTTTCCCCCCAGTGTCAATCTTATCTCCTGAAGGACTCCAGATGCAGGACATACAGTAGGAAACCACACAGGTAACATGAAATATAGGAAAGAAGGGAAAATGCTGGTGGATTAGTGAAATTGTACTTTTGAAGACAGTCTGTAGCAGATGGAGTGAGGCACTTCATCTGTAAGAGAGAAGACACAATACGCTTTGTTGATATAACAAATTTCACTAGTAGATGTGACCGTGTTTTAAGAAGATTTGATGGCAGGGTACACTTGACTATTTACAGCACAGAGGGCAGAGTCAGACAAAGCTGACAGGGAGGCCCATTCATTGAGCCACGAGTTTCCGACAGGGCCCCCTTGCTTTCCAGACTTCTCAGAGAGGAGTTTAGGTGGGGCTGGATCCAATCCTAGCAGCACAGACTTGGACAGTGGTTTATGGCTGAAGGATTATATGTACACAATCAATCCTTTCTATCACTTGGCTGAGATGTCAAAGTTTAGCATGCAGTTAATCACTTACTGAGAATGTGCTGCTGCAAGGGATGGCTCACCCTCGAGGCGTAACCTGGACAGACATTCCTGCTCAGGACGGGATCTTGGTGTGCAGCCCAGCGCCCTGCAGGAGAGCCCCCGGGCCCTGGGCTGCCCACTGTTTATGGGGCGAGGTGACTGGCTTACACGGCTGCACAGCAGCAAGACGTGTGGGTCGCCGGTCCTTGGCTCCCGGGTTTCATCCATGCCCTGAAGTCCAGAGTAAGCTGGATGCAGCCATCACAGCCCCCACTGGTGATTATAATGCCAGATGGGGCTGGTGCTGAGGGGAGAACACCACCACATAGGCCAGGGAAAAGGATGGATTTTGAAAAAGGATGCACATGGGGAGCTTGAGCAGACCCATCCAGAGGAACAATGTTACTGCCATGTAGGCTCGGAAATCATGCACTGTGGCGCTCTGCACTGGAAATACAGCTAGTTCCAGGCATGATCTTCCCTCATAGAAGCTCTGATGTCTGTAGTGATGGTTTCAAGTTGGATTCACGAGATCTTGAATATTCTCACCAGCATCAGATAAATCATGCAGCACGTGGCAGGCTGTGATGATGCACATAGTGCTTGGGGGATGCTGACAGCAGGCAGGCACCTCCTGGCACCAGTGTGTGCCTGGAGACGTGCTCCATACCCCACCTGCAGCAGCTGGGTGGGTGCTGGATGAGGGCTAGCATCAGGTGAGCAGGAGCACAAGGATGGACCAGCACTGGGTTTGTAGTGTCACCCACCACATAGACTCCTCTTTGTGACGAGGAACATATCTGGCCCAGGCTGAAAGTAGACACTATGTCAGAATTAAACGGTATGTCTTGTTTTTTGGATGTATTTTCTTCTGGAATTTTTGTCTTTATTAGTGTAATCACTATTTATCCTTAGAAAGAAAATATACTGAGATAAACCTTTTTCATTTCTATGATCCCATATTGCTTGCCAATTCAAACCCATCCAGCAAGTTCAAGCCCAATAAGTTAAGCATTCTTGTTTTTTAAAACAAATTTCTTGTTTTTTAAAATAAATTAGTCAGGACCTAGTTGTATAAACCCTTTGGTCATTTTTCCCCCCAGTTAATATATTCTAAGCCAAAGAGTTATAGGACCAAAGTGACATTGTATGAGGCCAATTAAACTCCAGATGTTCAACCTTTTCAAAAGCAGAGTAAAAGATTTGGTTCAAGGTGCTCCAAGTTGTTTCCTCTTACAGGCAGGTACTTGCAATCAAAACAGAATTTAGGGGATAAGACCTAGTTTTGATTATGCTGGTGCACAGCCATGGCAAAACACTGAAAACTGTGAGTGGAAATGGGTGTGTTTCAGAGCCGTTTCAATTGCTTTGTGCAGACCTGGTATCAAAGCAGGTGTCAGACCTCTCTTGCTTTGACTTTATATTTGGAGGGAGATGACTGTTGTTAAGCATGTGCTTGCTTGTGATATTCCACACTGGAGCTGAGAGAGGTACTGATTTCAGCTCTCAGAAACTCTTCCATATTTCTTTTAGGATAAGCCATTTTTCACAGCTGAATTCAACATTTGTAATGATAGATTTATAGACATTTCAAAGCATTTCTTTATTTATATCTCAAAAAAATATTACAGTGGGAACTTAAACATTTCAGGATTATACAACATGCTGAGTTTTAGAGCCCAATTAAGTAATTCAGGTTTCTTTTCTTGATATATGACCTAATCATAAATGTCCTTATTAAACTAAATTTTTTAAAGCCAGAAACATTATTTATGTGAATATATTTATGCAAAATTAATTTCACTTTCAGAGGCTCATTTCTCAAATTTAGTTACTTTTCCTAAAATAATTTAAAAGTATGTTTTAAATGTTAATAATCTAAATGCTCATGAGCAGTGCTATAATAAACCAGCCCTTTAATAGGCTGCAGATATTTACTTTAGTGAAGGAATAGATTTAAGCTTTGACTCTCCAACAGGCCATGTGGAAAGAAAAAAAAAAGGGTCAGATTCAATGCTGATTTGGGTATGTTTTCATGGCATTCACCCTCTCAGTATCTAAGCACTGATTTATACCACATGGAACTTCACAAGAATTTTTTTTTCTTCACAAACCGAAGCTTTACCACCAACCTTATGCAGAACCTAATATCATAGGAAGGCTGTGGTCTTCCCTGGGGAGCAAGGCGGTACAGGAAAACCGCACATAAAGGCAAATACTGACTGAAAAGGAGACAGGCAAGAATGCTGCCTGTGTGCGGCGCAGGAGCCCGGCTGCTTGGCAGTGACTGTGTGCCGTGCCCACGTAAATCTGTGCCTGGCAGTGCAAAGTGCAGCCACGTTAAATTAAAGGGCTCCGAGCAACGATTAAACGAAGGCGGAAGTCTGATTGTGTGGGTGGCTGATTGTGTGAGTGACTCAGAGTAGGTGGCAGCAGCCGAGGGCGGGGACAGTGCGAGGAGGTCTGAGGACACCGTGCAACTTGTGCAGAGGGGCCGGCCAGGTTGAGTTGGCATCTGAACTTTTCGTCCATGCTCAGCAATAAGCCAAGGCAGATGGTTTGGGGTTGCAAAAACAGCGTGGCAGACATTGCTGTGATATGAAAGGAAACATCTTTACAAAGCAGTCAGGATAGGAATTCAGGGGACAAAAATGGTGAAAAAGTAAATGCTATTTCATATTATATATATGAACTCCTTTGAGGTAAAAAGTCTTTGCTTCCCTTTATCCAGTTTAAAAGATCCCAGTTTAAAACCGACATCCACTGCACAGATGAGAGTAATATGATAGCTAAGAAGTATTCAGTGTTTCCTGAGATGGAACATCTATTGCCCCATTAGAGAGGTCTCAGATCTGGATGAGCTATAAATACTCATTCTACAAAACACACATCAGCTGCAGAGTGCCAGAGTGGTAAAGACAGGTCTATAAAAAGTGACTGCCTAACAGGCCAGTACAGATTCGTGATAATCCAGATCCCTTCTCTGTGAATGGGCGGGATTATGTCCACACTGACATTCTTCTTTCCTAGCTGCAAGAGCACTACCATCACCAGTATGCTACTCAGCAGGGCTAATCACAGCAAGATCTGCAAATTGGCCATTAAGTAGCCTCAGGAGATTGAAAGTTTAGAAATTAGTAATACCAATAAGACAAAAAAAATACCCCAAACAAAACCAGAAGTCAACACTGCAAGCTAAGCATCTTTTAAAACATTAAAATTAATTTCGCATAAGGATGAATAGGCACTTACCTCATTCTAGAGGAAATACATTTCAGTATTCCTAATAAAAATATTCATACTTCTTTTTTCTTTCCCTCAAATTAAAAGATCAAGACTAGCTCTTTCTCTGTGTCCTTTCTGAGGAACATTATCATATCATACTTCTTGATAAGAACACAATAACTAAAGGTATATTGGTCACAGCACCTGCAGCGATTTTTACCTACAACATTTTTTCATTACAACTCCTTTTATTTCTATGCTATTCTTCATTCTATATTGTAAATTCAGAGATTATGAATATATATCAGTAGTAGTTCTAAGAACATCCAAGAGTACTTTATATGTAGTCCATTTATTAAATCAGAGAGAGTTTATTTTGGTATATTGGCTCTCTCTAGATCTTTTGGTGTTATGTTTAGCAATTTGAGCCATTTTCTTTCATACTGTGAGCCTGTATGTGTGACACTGCGAAGTCTAAAAGCTTGTGTAGTGTCCTGTAAAAAAAATAGGCAGAATCAGCTGTTAAAAACTCCACCAGAGACTCAAGGATGAAATAAATTCACATTACTATGGTAGGTGTATCTAAAACAACCGGTTTTCCTCTGCTGTGAAAAGTGGTGTAACTATTGCAGGTAATTGATGCTTCCATTCGTATCCGCTGAGAAAGACTATTTTCCATCACAGTTGAATCACCACATTCAGTGAGATCCTTATGAATTTGGACAGTAGTGATTATTTTGGGCCTGTCTATATTTAAAGTTTATTTTATATTAAAGGAGGACACGGTATTTTCAGCCTTACAGATTAGTGTTCCTGTCAGGTATTGCTGATTGCTGAAAGACAAAAAGAGGAAAACATTCCCCTTCAATGTTCCCTACCCCAGAGTTCAAATCCATCATTTCCATACCCTACTGTGCTGGTTTTGGCTGTGCTAGAGTTAATTTTCTTCACAATAGCTAGTATATGACTATGTTTTGGATTTGTGCTTGTGGTGGTTTGGCCCTGGCTGGAGGCCAGGTGTCCTCCAAAGCCACTCTGTCACTGCCCTCCTCAAGTGGACAGGGTAGAGAAACTATATGGAAGTCTCATGAGTTGGGAAAAAGAGAGGGAGAGGTCACTCACTGATCACTCTTACACGGAAAACAGACCTGACTTGGAGAAATTAATTGAATTTTTTACCAATTAAATCAGAGTAGGAGAATGTGAAGTGAAATAAATCTTAAAAACACCTTCCCCCATCCTTTCCTGGGGGTGCATGGGAACTCGGGATGGGTCACAGCAGGGACAGCTGACCACAAGGATATCCCATTCCACATGGTATCATGATCAGCAGATAAAGCTGGGGGAAGAAGAAGGAAGAAACAGACATTCAGAGGGGTGCTGGTTTTCTTCCCTAGTCATCAGTACATGTGATGGGGCCCTGCTTTCCTGGCAAAGGCTGAACACGTGCCTGTCCAAGGGAAATGCTGAATTAATTTCCTGTTTTACTTTGCTTGCGTGCATGGCTTTTGCTTTACCTAAACAGTCTTTATCTCAACACACAAGTTTTGTAGCTTTTACTCTTCTGATTCTCTTTTCCTTCCCACTGGGACTAAATGGCTGTGTAGTATTTAGTTGCTGGCTGGGATTAAATCATGATACATCCCTTTACAAATATCCACTATTTAATCATTTTGGCTCTCCACATGAGCTATATAAGTAGGACATACTGTAATCCTCATTCTACAGATAAAGAAAATGCTATCAAATAAATAAATTACCCCACTGATGAAGCTGAGGAATGAAAAAATCACTATTAAGAGCCAGCACTTCAGACTACCCAAGTGGACTACCCACCTGGGGCTGTTCTCTTGTGATCTGCCCATGAAAGCAGGCTGGCTTGCCCGGTCGTGGGCCATGCCAGCCAAGATACATCTTACACTCTGGGTTGGAAGAGATGTGGGACAGCGATGCCCAGACCAGGTGCAGGTGGGCAGGACCAAGTGAGAGACAGACCAATTGAGGAGGGTGGCAGCAGAGATGGCTGAACCTGCTCCAGGAGCCCTTTAGGAGGGTCTAGGCTGGTCCATGACAGAAGCACTGCAGGGGCTCTTGTAACAGCTAATAACTGCTGTGATGAACAGGTTTTGTGGTACTTCTGAATCCAGAACCATACCACGTAACTCATCCTTCAGAATCATCCCATACACAGGCATTTGGACAGCGTAATGGTACATGACTGACACTCTCAAGATTATTTAAACAACTAAAACCATAGAGGTTCATTTTCCTGATAAAGGGTTAAAAAGCCCCAGCAAACTGATCCTTGACAATTTCGACTTATCAGAAGATGGAAAGCTCATGCATGCTGGTGGCACAGTCTCCCAAAAGCATCCTTGGGATGACTGGGTGGCTGCATTGCTATCTGTCTGGCTGTGCATAGGCAACTGCTGGATGCTGTGGGGTTTAGACGTCATAGATAATGGACATATATAAAATAAGAACATGTAGGTTTTAAGGAGTCTCAGCTTAATATTTTGTTAACAGACTGAAAACGATGCATGCTTGATAAAATAGACCAATAAATGAAAGAAATTTGTTGTGGTTTTCCATAAAATACAAAAGCAGTAGGCTGCCTTCAGTGAACTAGTAAGAGCAACTAACCTTGTATGGCATTGGTGTGCTAGGTTTGAAATGTTTGCAAACTATGAAATGGGACTGCTTAAATGTCAAGTACACTTATGAGATACTAATGAAGTTATGTTATGCATTAAACTAATCAGTGTTGTCAGACAGTCATTCCCCCTGTGTCTGGTGATCTTATAATAGGAGCATTGCAGGCAAAGAGACAAACAGGAGGATTAGCTGCAGGAAGTGCAGAGCAGTTATGACTAATAGATATGCATGTAAATGCCACCACTGGGAATAAAGGCAACATCTTTACAGATTTGGTTAGAGAACTGTTTTCCTCCAAAGATGTTTCTGAAAGCTCTCATTCACTTAGTTTCTGTTGTACAACATAGAGAAATTGCTTCCACTAGGCTTATATGAATCCTTTTATGATGTTAGAAACAGGGTGAGGTACAACCACCAGGCATGTGGCCATCTGCAAGTTGAGTTATCTACTATGTGAAGGGTATGCAGGCTGTGTCTAGGGTTGGTGGGGACAGATGGGCTTTTCCAGAGGGTGGTTTGTTGCATGAGGTTTAGGAAATTGTTGAAGGGGAAAGAATTCCAGCAGTGTCTCTCTGTCCCCAGTGATTATGAAGGATCTTACCTGACGAGCTTAGACTAGATGCATACTTCCCAGGTGGCCTAGGTTAGATAGGACAATTAAGCTTTGATCTTGTTTTGCTTATTGTACAAACATACACTGTTTCCTATAATAACTTCAATGGCTTATATATGACAGCTTAGGAGGAGGAAGCTAATGATCAACAGATATTTAACTGTTCTATCTTTATCTCTAGCTCCGTTTAGAGGAAGTTAATGATCGACAGATGTTTAACTGTCTTATCTTTATCTCTAACACTGTACTGTACTTACATCCAAACTGAACATGAAGAGCAATTATAAATAAAAATAACATGCTGAACAGATGCAAGTTCTTCATTTATAATATGAGCTCTAGCTGAAATTTATTCAGTTCCCTAAATGTATAACTTTTAGCTGGGTTTTCATTTAAATTAAGAAAAGTAAATAAAAACAGTGCAAAGAATCTCAAATACATTCTGTAAAATCTGGCCATCTCTACAAAGTAATGTGGCTGTGGACATACATTCTACCTGGTACTTTTGGATTTCAGAATAGATAATTACTGTCATGTGGCCCAGAGCTGAGGGTTGCAGGAAGAGGCCAGTCCTCACTTTCAGAGCATCTCGGTGATGGGGGAGAGGACAGCAAGTGAGTGCATTGACCAGCTGTGTGTGCAATGCACACAGTCAGGATTTTTTGTGACAAATATAATGATACCTGTGATTAATTTTTAAAATGCATCTTCCTGCCACTGGAGTTTCTCAAACACAATTTGAATAGATTTTCTATCCTTTTAACTGGAGTTTTGCCCAAGACCCAGCTTTAAATTTGTGGATTCAGTCCCAGCAGCTGTCAGAAACTTGAAATCTACAGACAATATTGCTGCAGCTCTCCAGGTGGTGGCACCACAACCCTGCTTTTCTCTAAGGCGAAATAGTGCCCTGAAAAAGCTAAGGGAAGCAAATATCTTGTTTAATAATATTTGTTCCATTTTTAAATAAGCATTTAAACTTCATTTTAAGAGTCACACTTAAATAATTAGTAAAATACAAAAAAAGAGTTCTAATCATTGTTAACTATGGTACTTCATTTCTTTTCTTCAGGCTTTTTAAAATATTCTGTCATTCTGTGCATAAAGACTGTTTAATATTTCATGCACTATTTGCTCATGTTAAAAAATGAAGTTACAAAGAATAGAGGCAAAGGTCTCCACTTGCAAGCAACAGTGGATAAATATATTTGTTTGTAGTACGGGATTGCCGTTCCACTAGAAGGAACACTTGACATTTTGATGAGTGTCTCCAGGGAAAATAGGTACTAATTTCAGAACGTAGTTTTAATTATACTAAGGAGATTAAATTATTCAAAAGCAGCCCACTGGTAAGGCGCAACATTTCCTGAAACAGTTTAGTGGAAAATGCCACATTAATCAGTTCAGTATTTCACACAAATGGCTTGATGGTGGGAAGAAGTACAAAGCACTGCAGTATGGCNGTAAGGGACTAGGATCATGTCTGAACTTCCTCTTTCAAAATTTTTACAGAGGAGAATGACAGTGGGGAGAAGGTAGTACTGAATTTATTCTTGTTGTGCTCGTACCCAACAGTGGCTCTGGTTCTGTGCTCAGCTGGACAAAAACAAGATGTACCTGGGAAGCTCAGAATCCCATGAGTTGTGCCCATGGCCTTTCTGACTAGAAGCAGCATAAATAGAATCCACTGTTTATATGTTTGCATTTACGCTGGTGGGATGAGAACTCTGTTAAATGGAGAAGGCAGATCAAGCATCTCCAGACCCACTTTGGTTTGTCTGCCATTACTGTTAAAGCACAAGACCACATGGATTCACGCGAAGTATTTTCTCCTCTCTCCAGAAAGGTAAAGGCCAGACATTTGGGTACAACGTTTTTTAAATGAACAAAGAAATGAACATAAATATAAGTTATGGTTGTGTTCACTGCACTTTTGCAATTCACACACAGATCTGGCCATTTTTGTCTTCTCATGTGCCCTCCATAGGCATTTGTGATATTTCTGTTAATGACGCACATTACCCATGTGTTTTGCACATTCCTGTGCCTAAACATTTTACTATCCTGTCCTTTCTCCTCACTCCTTCTTTCCCATCTTTATCCCCAGACCATCAGAAAAGAGTTTGCACAGCTGGTTCAATTCCAACCAACATGAAGTGAAATAAAGCTGTCAGTGAAACTATTAATGTTATAAGGCTTCAGAGTGTAGGCTGCGATTTTTCTGACCCAGTGACACATGAAGGTCTCTCCACACAGAATAGCGATGCCCTTAGTAGTACAAGTGACCCATGTGTGGGTGAGCACATTCAGCCAAGAAGAAGCGAGGAGTCACACTAAAATTTTTTGGCCACATCACTTTGTTTGCTCTTCTTCAAACAGAGGGAAGGCAGTGCAGTCATGGGGCTTTTTGAGTGATGGTATTGATAGAGATGACAAATACAGAAAAACAAAAGGATGCTGGAAGTCCTCTTTTGACTTACTGCTGCTGAGATACAGCCAAATTGTGCTATCAAGATTTTGCTAATGTACACATTCTGGGATGGTGCCAATAGGTTCATGAAGTGGTAAGTAACTGACAACATGGATTGGCCAAGAATAGACCATGTCAGACCAGTCTAATTTCTTTCAATGACAGCGTAAGTAGCTTTGTGGTTAAGAGAGAAAGTGGAGATGTAATATCTCGACTTTAGTGTGTTTATTTGCACTGTCCCCGTGGCATGCTCATAGGCAGACTAGTGCAGCGCTGTCCAGGGGAAACTACCAAAAACCATGACACAGGTCTTGAGAAAACCCCCGATAGGGAATAGCAATCACTGGGTCAGCACCAGCTTGGTCACACATATTTAGTGGCATAGTATGGGCTTCAATCTTGTGCTGCCTACCGTTGAATAAAGACTTGGCTGAAAAATGAGTGAGGATACCTGACATATTTTCATATAAGTCTAAGCTGGAAGGGTTTGCAAATGTTTTCGATAACAGGGGTGGCATTCAAAAGGATCTCAACGAAAATGAGATCTAAATGAGTCTAAATGGACTGAAATAAATAGGTTGTGATTCGATGAGGATAAATGAAAGTCTCTACCCACTGACTGAAAAAATGAACTGCAGTGCTGTGAGGGGGCTGGGGCAATGAAACTGGCAGCAGTACCACAGATAAGGATCGACAGCTTTTAGCACGTCACAAAACAAACACAAATTAAGTGTGTCATGATGCTGTAGAGCACTTGAAGAAATCCTGCCTTTCTGCCAAAGCCTCAGCTGGACTTCCACTTGTACATGATTCACACAAAGATCTAGACTGAAAGAAGATTTCTCAATCTGCAATAACAAAAGCAAAAGCAGAAGCGGTACAGAGATTTTACATTACTAGGACTCCCACAGTCAGAAATGCGTTTGTAGAATAGTACTGCATGCTCTCAAATAGTTGAAATCATTAGGGCTAACCTGAGAAGAAACGGAGGCAAAGGTGTTGGAGATTGTCAGGCGAGGTTAGTGGAGGTAAATGTGTATTGTTTGCTTAGGCAATCATTACAAACAAAAACCTGTGAAAAGTTTGGTCATTGGGAAATGTTACATTTATGTAAATGGGGGAGTGATGGTGACAATCAGAACTGGAAGCTGAGCTAGCAGCAGAAAGTCCCCTACACGTGTGAACATGCAATATTGCTCACCAGGATGTACTGGAAGCCCAGTGTACACAAGTCTGCACTGGCACCTTTCAGTGTCTCAGTAGGGAACAATCCCATCTTCACGGTTAGTGAGAAAGATGATACTTATGTCCTCCTTTATCTAGCTTTTAAGATGCTATGAAATAAAAAAACCCCAAATTAAAAAAACCCTAACCTAAACCTGTTTGTTTCTTTTCTAATCGTGTTATTTACAAATTCTGTAATACCCAGTAGGTTTTTCACTTGTTAGTCCAGATTGATACATGCACTTTTAAATACATATCACTTCAAACTGAGATCACCATATTGGATATTCACAAGCAAAAAAGAAGAAAATGTTACATTTAAATGTTCGTAAGAGATTCCTGTTTGCTTCATATTACAGCTTGGGCAACTACCTAATTTCTCCGGTTTAGTCCCACTCCTTTCTCATAACTTCTGGCATTTCTAGTTCATTGTTGCTGAAAAAGAGTGTGGGGCTCCTTTCTGAAGGGAGGAGACCATGCACACAAACATCACCAGTCAGAAGGTAGACTGTGCCCATAGGGTGTACAAGCTGATGGAACATGTTACTGCTATCACTAATAGACAATTCCTCTCACATGCCAGAGTCAGCGCTGTGCTTGCTGAGTCACCAGGGTGTCGTCCACAACACCATTACAGACGCCTCTTCGAAGGTGAAGACATGGTCACTTCTACCAAAAGCAGAATAACCTAGGTGTCTCTGAACCCTAATAAATAGTGAGTCAAATAACTGAGATTGGCCAGGAGGTTCTTGCAGTACACCAGGCATACACAGCCACTGGTGCCTTTCCATCTGTTTTCTTCCTCTTTCTTCCCGATTTTGCTCTTGAGTTCTGCAGCTGGGAGTGTTGGGAACTGTTCCTTCCTTTGCCACTTGCTAACACTGAGTGCACGCAACATGCTTGGTAGTGATCTGCTGTTGAGATTTAGGCCTTTTATACCTGTGGGATGTCTTGTTTTCCAGGGTTTAATTTTTGAGGATAATACCTGGTTTGGTCTGGTTTCTGCTGCCTTTATAACTCCAATTACTGTTGGCTTTAGTGCTGTAGCTACTTCTTCAGTGGCAGAGAAATATAAGAAAGATGTTTAGAAAGGACATTCCAGAACTGAAGAAGTCAGTGTTTTGCATTTTTCTTCCTCTTTTAATACTGCCCTTCAAACCTTCTCTTCAAATATTCTCTCAGTGACTAGAAAAGAAGCCTTCACGTTTATCCTTAAAAACAATATAAAAAGAACAAAAATCAGCCTCCTTCCAACTGTGGGCTGTTGCAGGTTTCTCTTGCACAGAGTGTTGTCTGGATTGAGCTGGGCTGGCACTGGGTGTCCTGGATGGTTCCTCTGTGTAACCATGGCCCCAGCCATAACGAGAGTTGCTACTTCTTCATGCAGCTTTACAGGCGGGAGCCTGTGTGCACCTCAAGGATTACATATCTTATCTTTCAACTTATTTTCTGGGCACTTGAAAACGTAAGGTTTCATTTCTTTTTTATTTCAGCCACTTCTAATATGCTCAAATGTGCATTGTGATTATGAATCCTTCAGAGCACTGAAAATTATTTCATGTTAACAGAACTTTTTCTTAATATTTTCAGCTGAGATTCTGTACATGTCTCCCTAATCTTGATGTTTAGCATTCCAGTTTACTCTGATTATTCCTGTGGGTACCAATAGGCAGCTACACAGTTGCCACACATGGTGCTTGGCTGCCACTGCTTTTTCTTGGTTATTAAATTCAAAAACTCACACAAGAAAAAGTAGTCATTCTTTCTTTCGAAAGTGTTGACAGTCAGAGGTTTAGCCACTGCAGCTACTTTGTAATGAGTGTGTCTACCTCCTGTCGCTTCAAATAATGACCTAAACTCCCCTGTCAGTTTTCTTTGGAAAACTCCCCAGATTTTTCCAAGCTGACATCTCTTTAGGAGAGAGCAGGTTTTCCTCCACGTTCTTTGTCATGAATCCCAGCTGGATAAAATCTATGAGGGTACTGAAGACAGAATATTGACAGAACTGACGGGAAATGAAAGCAAAATAAGCTCAGTCTCTCACTTTACTATAATCTTGTAACACAACACTTGGTGTTAAACTGCTACAGAATCACACCATGAAACCTGAGTATTTCACCTGGCCTCTGCAAGCAGACGTCACCAGAACAGGAGATAAATGTGAAGGTTTTAATTCTGTATCTGAGTTATAATTATATCTTTTGTTGATTCAGCTGCCATTAAGGATTGCAGGAAAGACAGAAGACAAGAGGTAGAAAAATGGAGAGGAAACCTAATTAGGAACCAAAGGAACTGCAAGAGATTCAGGTGAGCAGTGTCTTGTGACTTCACTGTGGGGATTCTGAGAGCTGGACTTCCAGGACTGGTTACTGGTAATGATTTTATATGGAAGTAGAGAGCTACTTCTTATCAAAATATGGAAGAGGGACAACTACTTACAGTGAAAATATTTAATTTATGAAAGCAAGCAAGCAAATAGACAACACAAAGTGAGGAAAGTGAGAAATCAGAAAAGTATTTTATCTGAAAAAAAATCCCTTCAGTTAAACCAAGAGACAAAGAGTTCGGCTATCTGTTAAGATCCAATTATTAAAATTATCAGAGAGATGCTTTGACCCGAATTAAGGTGCAAATGAGATATGCAGAAGTCAATAGTACAGCTATTTATTTAACAGTAAATCTGAGGCAGAAGGAGACATAGGCAAAGGGGTGGAGGGGAAAGAAAAAGAGAGTGACAGAGAAGCAGATGAAGTAGAAAAAAATATCACGACTCTATAGATTCCAACAGCATCCTGTTGTGACGCTGCTCTGCGATGGATCCGTGCCCTCAGGCAGAGGGGACGCAGCGTCCTTCCACAGCAAGTCCGCGTGCGACCTTGCGGTGGGGCAGGTGTAAGCCAAGCGCTGGCTCCTTGCCGCAGCAGGCACGTTAGAGCTGTATGGTAAAGGCGCGTCGCCCAAGGCGAAGGAAGGAGGGACCTCCTGCTCAGTAATTCCACAGCCCTTTATTGAGAGGAAGGGTTGTGAAGGGAACCGAAACAGAAAAGGCGCAAACAGGAGGAACATCAGGCTTTTAAACAGGGGAGGGTCCAGGGTATCAGCCAATAGGGAACAACCATGGAGGAGGGATACAGGGTGCAAAACCAATACCAAAGCCACAAGGGTAGAAGTGACACCCGGGGAACCAATCCGACCACGTAGTCAGGGGAATTTTCTGGAATGGGGCGGTGACCTGGTATTTGAGGCCGCCCTGGAGGAGGTGTTTTAGCTCTCCATCCCGCCCATGGATCCACCCTCAGGATCACTATCGTGGGCGGGGAAATCCACCCAGGTGATGTCATCTGCCTGGGTGGCAGCCACCTGCCACAGCCCCGAAGCGGGCTGGGTAACCGCAACACTGTTGGTCCTCTTCCAGTCTTCTCAGTGATTGCAGTCTTGTTGAGATGGTGGTTGTAAACCGTATCCATCAAGTGGTGAGGGAAAAAGTCCACAAAACACCATGTTTATGGGATTTATTATGCTGAGGCTAGCTGGGAATGCCCAGTACCTCCCCTGGATGAGGTTATACTGGATCACAGGACACTTCCTGCGTATTTATATCTTCCTAGATGTTGCTGCTGTCTCTTAAGTTAGTGTAGTTGAATCAATCATGGCCCATCAGCTGAGGTGAATCCTTCATCTCACCGGTGAATGTCCCAGTACTTGGGAGGGGAGTTTTCATAGCTGAGTCATCATGTAAGGGAGGACATTGGCATGATAGGAAGGGTTTATCTCACCTCAAAGGATTTGCCTCTTATCAGCCTTTTCCCTTATCTGGGAACCCAGTTTGTAGCCTCAGGCCCTTCTGCACCTGGGAGGCCACTTTGTGCATCCCTAGTAAAGCACCCGCCAGTTGTTTGAACCATTAGCACCGATAGTCTAGTGTCTTACAGCACCTGTGTGGTCACTGCAAGTGGTCAAAGGTTTGAGTCATTAATCACCAGCAGTCCAGTCTCTCACAGTATCTGAGGTCCCTCCCAGGCTTTCTGACACCAGGCAAAGCATATATCCAGTCTCTCTGACCATGGGACTTCAGATCCCTTAGCCTGAGTTTGCCAGTGAACTGGATAAAATTCAAAACCACACGAACCCCCATGAATGAACCAACCCAACACTCTCACCTGCCTATAACGTGCCTTTGCTGCAGTGCTACAGGACAGAATATACTGTCTTCAGGTCAGAAACTTCCCTATGGTTCATTCATTGTGCAGTTACTGAGAGCAGGAGGTGACATTGCAAGGCAAGTAAATAAATAATAAAAATCTCCCTCATGTCAAGGAGAAAACCCTCAAGGACAAGGGCATCTGGCAGGAAGTGCCACTGAAGAGAATACCAAGGTTCATAAGCAGCTACTGCAGACAAGCTTTTAATTAAAAAGAGAATAAAGAGAAACAGCACAAGAAAACTGATCCAAGGAGAAAGAAAAGGCAGAGATGCCTGAGTGATTTTTTCTTTTTTAGTACTTCATTTTACTGTTTATGAAGCAAATGCTTAAACAAGAAGTACTGGTGTTGTCAGTAATACTGTAACATTTGCCTTGAATTCCTTTGTTGCTCAGGGAACATGTCAGATTTTCAGTACATTTAGCCTCACCAATTCCTTCACAAATCACTACTGCAGAATGGTGCAACCACACCAATTTTACTAGAAATGAAATGCTGACAAAATGAAATTTCTCCTGTGCTGTTTCCAGGTATTCTGAATTCAGGGCAATCTTTCATTAATTTGGTTTAGCAAAAAGCTAAGCTATAAAAATATGGTATTCCTGTAGGATTAAATAATAAAGATCGGCAGTGAGACACAGAAAATACAGCATTTATACCTTTGTGGATTCTAGTGAAAGTTTGTATCAACAGAATATTTTTCAGAATATAAGCACATAATATTAGCAAGGAGGATAACAGGAGATAAATGTAAGAGACAAAAGACACTGAGGCTCTCAGTAACTTCACAAGCTGGTGTCCTGGGTTACAATGTATTCTATTACCATGAGCTGTTGAGAGACGGTATAGCAATGTTCCTTGCCTTCTCCCCCTGGACTATCCCCTGTTAATGGGCCCAACAATGCCTTGCTGTATGACTCAGAGGTAACCCGAACCTGGGCTATCTCCTGTTAATGGCCCATCAGTGCCTTGCCCCATGACTCAGAGATAACTCAAA
>VXAZ01005104.1:227011-370012 GCA_013399875.1 Gymnorhina tibicen
CCATTTCAAGGAGAACTGCAGCTACCGCCGAATCGGACTGCTCAGACCTCTTTCTACAGGATCACCGCTTCAACAGGACCATTTCAAAGAGAACTGCAGCTACCACTGCATTGGACTGCTACCAACACCCTGCCCGGCAGGGTGCCAGGTTGTACCCCTGACTCTGTCAGGCTTTAAACCAGTTTCTCTGTATTATTGTTTTGTTATATATATATATAGATATATATTAGTAAAAACTGTTATTCCCATTTCCTCATATCTTTGCCTGAAAGCCCCTTAATTTCAAATTTATAATAATTTGGAGGGAAGGGGGTTGTATTTTTTCCATTCCAAGGGGGGCTCCTGCCTTCCTTAGCAGACACCTGTCTTTCAAACCAAGACAGCTGGTTTTGGAACTAAAATGAAATGCCCTGTGCTAAATAAAATGCCTTTGGTCAAGGTATTTCTTGCTATAAGTATTTTATGTTGGATACTAATGACCAGCTTTATTTTTAAGGCATTTGCAGTGACCTCCAAGGCAGACAGTGGAAGGAAGCTGGTTGCATTGATTGAAATGTTGCTGAATTCTGGATGAGGGACGCAGACATCTCATGCAGCTGTCTCTGGCTAATCCAGCAACTAGAAATAATGCTATGTGAATGTACCATTTTTTAAGCCAATGAGAATTTAATTCAATATGTTTCTTTTTCACAGGTTAAAGAACTCAAGGGAGAAGTAAATGAGAGGGGACGCTTATTTCCTTCCTCATGTGTGAGAACTGGAAGTCATTCTAATAGACTTTACCGGGGTCTCACAACAGAGTAACAGTCATGGACAAAAATATTCCTAAACCATGGTGGTTCTGCAGTGAGACTGAGTCATTTGGAGACAGACGCTTGACTATTTTCTTGTCTTACTGAAATGAACGTTCCTTTAGGTATTTCACTGATGTTCAAAATTTGATTTGGAAGTCACTAGGAAACAAAGGTGGTGAGTGACAACGTAAATCCTTCAGGCAGCTAACCTTGTGTGTAGCAAGGGAAATAGCAGCGTGAAGGTACAGTGTTCTGCAAATCCATTTTAATTTTTCCAGTGTCTTCTATGGAATAAGATTGTTGTCCTTCCTCACAGCATGATTAAGCAACTTGGTAGTAGAAAAATCAGTGCTTATTTGTGAGTATGGTTTTGTGTGATTTTGATGCTGCAATAAAAGCTTGCACAATGTTAGGCTTTTTAAAAAATGCTCATGTTTTGAAATGAAGTGAAGGTTACTGTATGAGAGAATCACAGTAATAACTTGTCATATTCTGTAGAAGTCAAAGCTTGAATTCAGATAAATATACACAATGAAATTTGGCCAGCCATGCAACTAATTAAGCCACTTAGATATTGTCTCCCTGATCATTATTCTGTTAATTGGCCTATGGTAATGGCTTTTATATAACAGAGGAAGCAATTTTGGAGTAATAAATTTGTTATATGTCATCTGAATGCTCAGGTGTAGCCTCAATCCATATATGTGCTTTCGATACTGTGGATCATGTGTTTCCATAGAAGCATTGTAAACGTTCAAGAATCAAATTTGGAAAAGTTAGTAAATTACTTTATTTCTTTACAAAGTATTTATATGATAATATTTGTTACTATAAAGAACAATAATGTCTGTTGGCAAAATTTAGGCTTCAAAATATTCTGAGTTTTTTCCTGGTTTTCCAATCTTATTCTACTGTGAGGTACATTTGCCTTTCTACTATCCCATAATGCTTCTTCAGCTTAATTTTTATCTCAAATACACTATTATCATTTTGCAATTTCTTTGTTGACTGAACAGAAGGAGAAAATGCAGGAAAGCAGTAATTAAGAGTAAAACAAACTCTGCTACAGCCTGCTTTTCCCTGCTAATTTCTTTCTAGGTCACCGCCTCTTCTCATAAAACAACACGCGAGTGCTCCCATCCATAGAACAGCAAATTAGTGGAAAACAGTTTCCAAGACATATATTTTCTCCCTTATAGCACTGCCAATGTCAGCAATAAATTTGCCTGGAAATGCAGCTTCTTTTCTCTGTAAATGAACAGGTGTTCTGCTGTTGAGTTCAACAAGATCCGTTGTGCAGCTCTGCCTTGTCCATGTCTCCTATTCTGAACTACTACACTGAACAGGAGCCTACTAAGAAAGCAGAACCATGTGCACGTAACTGGGGAACTTCCTGCTTTAATAAGGCACTTTCTGAAGTGTTAAAGTTCAAGCCTCCCAGTGGCAGAGCATTTCAGAAACACTGCTTGGTCTGAGTTTAGTCTCACTCCCTTTTAGGGCAAGGCTGGATCTCTTAATCATCAGCTTTAGCTCTTCACACACAGATTCTGCAGCCACAGACAACATATCATCTTGCTATTAGGTGTTCTTTGCATCAGTAATCTCTTCACAAAGTTGTTGAATTACGAAGTGACACATCTGGTTCACTTGACAGTTCCTTTTACAGCTGGGCAAATTTTGGGGAATGTAAGGAAGAACACTAGCTGATGACAGGCAATAAGCAGAAAAAGGGCACTGTGAGGCAACAGAAAGAGCTTAACCAAATTAACCATTAATTTGTAACCCTACATCTCAGTACAAGACCTGCCAAATGGTCAACGTGTTGACACCTTCACAGGTTGAATATCTGTAAAAACACTCCTTAGTATATAAATATGGTACCCAAAATTGTTCCATACCATTGAAAATATATTACAGAAGTTGAAAGAATAAGGACACTTTCTGCCAAAGAGTGAATTCAAATAATGTAGACTACAATATTTCTTACTGAAGCTGTCAAATTATGTACAGTTAATTAAATTATGTCAGTGAGTGAGAGTCCCAGAAAGCTTCAAAATATGACCAAGCTGCCAGTGAAACACATCAGTCTCCAAGTGACTTTAACAGAAAGCTGTGGCAAAAATGGTAGACACTGCTACATGACCGTGTTGGACAATGGAGGACCCATCAGGACATGAGGGCTCTGGACCAGGCAGGTCCAGCCTACAATCCTGCCAGCAGGAACAAGAACATGAAGAGCACAGGAAGCGGTACATCTGGAAATGCATTTGTAAAGGCTTTTTGAAAGTATGAGTGCAGTACCTGCGTGCAGCACTTTGTGCTTAAAAATGGAGAATAATAAAGTGTAGGATGTCAGCAGAAAGCAAGCTTTACAAAGTGCTTGTTCAGTGCTTCACAGTCTCTCTGCCACCAGCTGACACCTTACTGAAGGGATGCACCCTGCCTAGCATCGGTAAGATTCAACTCTTACATTCAGCTCTAGTTCTCATTCTGCCCTTCCTGCCTATGACTAAGGTCTGTATCAACCACCTCACAGACAAACACCTCATCCTCTATCTGTTTCTGATGTTGCTGAATATACTCCACACCTGAAGCTCTTGCTGACCCTCCTTGCTGTGCTGCTGTCTTCTCTTGTGTCTATTCATCCTCCCTAACACTAGTTCAAGATTTCTTTTAGGTAATTCCCCCCTTTTCTACTTTGAGGAACAGTTTTTTGTCCTGTCCACTCTATGACCTTTCCTTTGATGACATCTTCTGCCTAATATGCTTGAACTACTACATCCAACCTTAAAAAAAAATGCAACTATTTTAAACTATTCCATCACCCATAGGTGCCGCGGTGCTGTCCTCTGGCTAGTCTGCAACCACCCAGCACCGGGCTCCCGCCCACACCGGAGAGGGAGATGGAGGCAGCACGCTGTGTGGGAGGGCTGGCGATGCCTCAGCTCAGGTTCGCCTGGCCCACCGACGGCGAAGGCACACAGAGGAGGAAGGATGAGGCGGAGGGGCTTCTTTGTGGAAGCAGGAAGGGTTTATTGAGAGCAAGGACTCCAGAAAAAATGAAGAGAGGGCACCAAGGAGCAAAAAAGTGGGTCTGACATGGGGTTTTATACCCCTACAGAATGGGAGGAGAAAGCACACAACAACCAATAACAGGGTAGCAAGGGGTGTAACAAAGGCAGGGAAAGGGGTACATAGCCAATGACAACTGGGGTAGGCGGGGAGAATTAACACAGGCCAATGGGGAACTGAAGGACATGGAACTTTCTGGCAAAGGGACCAAATATAGGGGGAAAGGGGAGGAGATGGCGGTGGCCACTTATGGGTCCTCAATTTGCATGTCCCACACAGCCCTCTGGGAACTCACCCTAACCTTAGGGTACTTGGGCTATGTGGGCATCAAACCACTGGAGCTTTTCCTCCTCTGGATTTTGTCGGCCATGGCACTGGCTGTGGCACACCACAACACATAGGTAATCTCCTTTGATCAATTAAAATATTTCTCTCTTCTCTTCTTCAGCTATCTAATGATTAGATTAAAATTAACTTGGCCAAAACTGAGCTTCTTTCAATCCTTTGCCAACTTCCACGCTTTTCTTGAACACGGATCACACCAGTACTATTGTTTTCTGTTAGTCTGGTTCACAGTTGAACTGCAGTTTTAAACACTTCTTTCTCACTTTCTCTGCGTACCTACCTACAGCCATGTTTATCCTCCCAGTACTTTCTAAACTGTGGTCCTGCCTATCTGCTCTTCTTATTCAACAATTTCAGTCAGATCATTACCTGCATGCATCTTGGATATATTCCCTTTCTTCTGGCCTTTCCCAAACTTAATAATACCGGCATAATACTTCAGCACTCAAAGAACAGATGAAGTCATTTTCCTCATCTGCAGTGAATCTTTTCCTTATCCTCCTATTCACCATCATATGAAAGTTCTTTTATAAAGTTCCTTTTTTTCACATCTGCCTTATATTCATTGTGTTAGGGATGATTGCTTTGAAAATCCCATTTCTCAATAATACACAAGGACCTTTACATCCTTACTCCCTACTACTTCTTGCACTCAAACTGCTGCCTTAAATTAAAGAGGAAAGCATAGCAGATACATGGATCAAGATCTAAAAAGAACAGAAAAAAAAGAACAAAATAACAAAGTCACCTTCTGTGGCTGCATGGGCATATAAGGTTTATTTATTTTACTTATCAAGGGATATAAGGATTATTTACTTTAGAGATTTCAAGTGATTTCTAGTGATGAGTTTGCAACCAAGGTTTTATCACTTCCTTTTAAAGGCTGTGTATTCTCCCACTCTCTGATGTGCCCTCACATGTTTAACTTCCAAACATTTCACAACACACCCAACTCTGTGACCATCTACTGACGAAGTTAATTTTATTGGAAGCGGGTTTTAAGTTAAAACAGGGTGACACTATTTGTGTCTGACTGTTAAAACTGTGATAGTAATAAAGTGATAGGGGCTGAGGATGAAATGCTGCTGCTTTAGTTCGGTTTTGGGTTGTATCCCTTCTGTTCCTGTACAGTTATAAAAGTATGTCAAGAATATTATGAGTGTTTTCTGAATAAACACATTCATATAAAAAATGATTCTCATTCTTATTAATAAATTCTCTTCTAATTTCTAATACAGTCTCTTCTGGTTTCTAATAAGACTGAAGCAACAACCAGAATAAAAAAGGGAAAGACAACCCCTTCTCTGGTTTATAACCTTAAGGTAAGAAAAGATGTGTTCAAACAAACAAAAGGAGGCTCAGGAAATATGGGATAGCCTGAGGTCTTCAGTAGTCATACAGCCAGTTTTGCTGATGATTATACCAGATAAAATTAAAGTTCTGAACAAGCTTTTATGGTGTTGTTAGCAGGAAAAAAGGAACATGCTAAACACAGCTATTTTAGTTTATCACTGCCCAATTCAGAATAAGGAAGCTGTGTTTAAAGTTCGTCATGCTATGTGAATCACAGGGGAAGATTTGAAGGAATATCACCATGGATTTGGGTAAAACTGCTCTTTCAAATGTTATCTTAGACCCTATCTCTTCACGTGCTTTTTATCACACTCACATATCCTCCTTCCTCTGAGACAGTCATATTTAACAATTTCTCATAAGCAGAGGCTGTATCCCTCTTCATGGCTGGACAGTCCTTAATACAAGGGAGGTCTAAGCAAGGTTCAGCCCATGGCTACTAGAACTATCATCACACCTGTTCTGTATCTCTGTGCCCTTTGCTTTGCTTGCAAAGTTTAATAAGAAATAAAACCATCAACATTCAGAGTGCTGAGATCTTTAAACCCCCGTCTGTATATCCCTTGTGCATGATGAATGGGGCAGAAGCTGACAGAAAGGTTGTATCTGGGCATATAATTTGAACTGATGATAAAAACAATGAACAAGACCAAGGTTCTTTAGTAACTCAAATAGGTTTAATACTTGTATCTTGACCCTATAGGTCATGCATCTAAATCTTCATACTGGCACCATTGCACCTTGTTGTGGTTTAGGAATGGTACTCCCCAGTTTAGTGCTCCCACTGAGACTCTCCAAACCATGTGCCATTCTCTTGCCCCCTTCTCCTCTCTCTCTCCCCTCTCTGCAGAGGGCTGGAGATGAGAATTGGAGGCACAAAAAGTAAGGATCATGGGTTGAGATAAGAACAGTTTACTGGAAAGGGCACTGCACACTGGACACCACACACCATGCACCTCACAGTGCACACCTGTGCCACACACAGAGCCTGCCCCAGAGACATGCTCTGACCATCTTCCCTCTGTGTGACACCTGTCTCAAAGGATACCACTGCA
This sequence comes from Gymnorhina tibicen, assembly GCA_013399875.1. Classification (NCBI taxonomy): domain Eukaryota; kingdom Metazoa; phylum Chordata; class Aves; order Passeriformes; family Artamidae; genus Gymnorhina; species Gymnorhina tibicen. The sequence continues at coordinate 233,631 of VXAZ01005104.1, forward strand.
TGACTACCTTCAATCAGGCATTTCACCTCTTGACTTCACAAATCTAAATGATATTCACTTTGTCTATAATTTCCTTTTCATTTAAGAGGAAACAAATTCTGTGAAGTACACCAGGGCCATTGACACTTACTTTCACTGTGTCTTAGACCACACGCTTTCAGCACAGAGCTCCTGGCACTCTACAAAACAAACAGATTTTCTGTTTCCAGCTGATGGCTTTACCTTAAGGGGATGACTGGCTGCTGGGAACCTGTGCTTGGTCCATGAGCTGATCATTGTAACCCAGTCTCATTTCCTTCTGTTTTACTGTGTTTCTGCTTCCATTTCATCTCAGCAGGCTGTCAAGGTTTTCCTGAGCCAAATGAGCCAGAAAAGGGAAATTGTGACTTCTGACAATCTGTATTGTATCAAAAACTAAACAGATTTCCTGGGGTGAAGTAGATGGTGTTTGCAACCTAGAGCTTTCTCCCCAGTCAATAATGTGATGCCTGTAATGGTGTACGTATCTCAGGAACAGGAAATTATTGAAGTTAATGAATGAATGAATTGAATGATATAGTCAGGGAGCTAGAACATAGGAGTTAATCTAGACAATCACATGAGTAGATCGAACAAGTCATGGTTTGGCTAATTAATGTCATCCCAGTCAAGAATACAACAAGAACCCTTGGACATTGGACAGTTGGCTCCCTTCCTTCATCAGTTCCTAGATGGTGCACTGGCCCTGTATAGAGGATAGAAATCTGAACAGAGCAGGATTCTTCACTAGATATTTGCAAGCCATTTAAGAGGAAGAGATTGATATCTCTTTCCCAATACTAAAACTATACTACTTCATCAAGTCAACATGTTGCAGAGGAGTATGGCTACATACCTCAAAAAACACTTATTTAAGACAGAAAATGTAAAAATATTTTAAATAGTATGAAAATGATAATGTGGTTGGGTGCTACTAGCAAACAACTACTACATCACCATGAGACTATGTATTCTGCTTTCTTCTACATTACTAACATGGAGGAAAGAACATGTAGTCTGTAGGGAGAAAGGGAGAATCTGTATTTCAAAGGATAAGAGATTCTAAACGTTTGATGGGAGTGATCCAGATACAGACCTGCATTCTGTAGATAAGTGCTGCTGTTAAGTAAAGGGGGAAAACTTTGAGCTAACTGTACTCACAGGGAAGTTGTGCAGTTAGCACTGGGATGAAGATAAATGTATAGGACTTAGCAGATGGACTGAGTGACTTACTGAAAGGGTCTCTCTTCTTCAACTGCCTCACTGTTTTTGAAATTTCCTTTTATGTATTGTGCTGCTTTTGTGCTTACAGAAATGCACTCTTCCTTGTAACTTGCCCTTATCAACCCTGCTTTTCTTATGGAAGTCTCTTTAATGGCAGACAGACATAATTTCAATCTTTTAAGGTCATGCTGCTCTTCACAAAGGTTAGGACATATGCTGAAGTTAGGCTGGTTTTTTTTCACCTAGTTACATTATGGCTTTTAAGAAGGACTTGTAATGGACAACATGTTCTTACAGAAATACCATATATTATTAAAAAATAAGTCTGCAAGAAATTTAGTTTTATAGATAATTTATGAAGTATAATCTATCTCTGCTTAGAGATAGGTTAGAAAAAACTTTGTTCTTTCTCACATTTATAACAAATGGCTTGTAGTAAACACATTAATACTAATGAGTCAGCAATTAACAGCTTCATAGACTACACCTGGCTTTTCTGAAAGCTACAAAAAGACAGACTGGTGAGCAAACTGAGATTAAAGCTCTGAACAAGAACAAAAACAAGTAGAGAGCTTTCTACAGCAAAATTTGAGTGGCTGGATAGGACTGCCCAGGAGCCAGCAGTACCAGCACTGCTCACGTTCTTGGGGAAGCGGCCTCCTTAGTCATGGTCTTTGCCAAGAGTATGAAGGCCTAAGAGCATTTCCTGTTTAGCTTTGGGTTGTTGGTTTGTTTGATTTTACTTTTGGTTGGTTGGTTGAGTTTTTTGGGGTTTTGGGGGTTTTTTGGTAATTTATTTGGGGGTTTTTGTTTGGTTTGGTTTTTTGTTGTTGGTGGTTTGGTTTGGGGTTGGTTTTTTTTGTTTGGTTGGGTTTTTTGGTTTTGTTTTGGGGTTTATTTTTTTGGTTGCTGTTTGTTTTTTGTTTTTTAAAATTATATCTCTCTTCCATCTTGGCTGATTCATTTCCATGTAAGTCTTTATGCCCACCCTCAAGGGCTCAAGTGGGAAACAGAAATCCCAGGTCCAGTATTAAGTAATATAAGTAAAGTAACAATAAAGATATAAGTAATTTCTAGTATTTAATAAAGATTTATGAAGCCATTTCTATCTCACAGTTGAGAAAGATCTAAGGAATTCACATCTAGAATCTCTTGTAATGTGTCACAATCTGCTGTGATAGGATGTGGTTAGGGAAGTGATCTTCCAGGATTTCAACTTTTAGTTGGTCTGCAAGGCTAGATATAATCCCTCTTAGCAATTCCAGTAAATGTGTAAGTTAAAATGTATAGATAGAGAAGATTTCTCCAAATTTAAACTCTAGATCATGCCAAAGGGAATTTCTCAATTTTGTCTTAGTTTATATTTCTAAGCAGTATTCTCCTGAAGCCCAAAAATGAGTACATTGAATCTTTCCAGACTGGAGGTCACAAATTTACAGATAATTTCTAAGATCTTTTTATTTATATATATATATAAACATACATATATATACATATTATATATATATATATATATACACCTACTAGCTTATCACCAGCTTTGAAAAACAGCAGTTCTTTTCTTATGGATATAGATATTTCAGAAACAAGCAGATTTTTACAAGTTTCTGGATCTTCACATCATGGAACTTTCTAGGGTAATTGTGCAGGAATCAGGATTATTCCTGATTTATTGAATGTTTTTCTTGGTCAACTGTAGGCAAGTGTAGCATTACAACAATCCAAAATTTGTGCAAGGCAAAGTAAGAAGTAATAAAACTCTGTCCAGGACAGACACAAAAAGAGGTCTCTCATCCTGAGCTATTCTTTATATGCAAGCATAGACATATTAGACAGGAGCAAGAGGATAAACCAAACTGGCAGTGTGGCATTACTGGGGCTGGCTGCATTCCTCTGAAAAGAGAATTAGCAAGATACAGAAATTAGCTAGATACAGAAATAGGTCCAGAAAAAGCACAGAGGAAATTCTGCAAACAGAAAGCTTCAGGAGCTTGAGCTATTTATCTTACCAAAATTAATATTGAAAATTATTTGGTATGTAAGTGCCTACAGGGGAGAAAATACAGAACATTGTAAGTCCCTTAAGTTTCCCAGAGAAAGATCCAGTTAAAAGATACAGTTACCTTGAAACCAACTGAATTCAAATTACTTTCAGATTTTAGTGAGTCGACAACAGAGTAGCATGGCTGCAAAATTTTGCTTCTCTACATTTTACAGAATCACAGAATATTCTGGGTTGGAATGGACCCGTGAGGATCACCAAAGTCCAACTCCTGACCTTGCACAGGACAGCCCCATAAATTACACCACGTGTCCAAGAATGTTTTCCAGATGCTTCTTGAGCTCTGGCAGACTTGGTGCTGTGACCACTTCCTTAGGGAGCCTCTTCCAGTGCTCAGCCACCCTCGGGTGAAGAACCTTTTCCTGATACCCAACCTAAACCTCCCCTGACACAACTTCAGGCCATTCCCTCAGCCCTGTCAGTGCTCACCAGAGGTTAGAGATCAGTGTTTGCCCCTCCTCTTCCCCTCACGAGGAAGTCATAACTGCAATGAGGTCTCCCCTCAGTCTCCTCCAGGCTGAACAGACCAAGAGGTTCAGAGGAGGGATTTGACCAAGGGCTGCCCGCATGCCTCTGGAGTTTGGGGAAGGGTGATCCAGAGGCCCTGGGGAGGGTGAATGGACCAGGCCTAGGTGCTGAGGAGAGAGCCGTGAATCTGCTGAATCTGAAATTCCAGATTTCCTCCAGCCCTGGAGTTCATCACTATTCTATGATCTGAAATTCGGAAGCTGCATGAGGTATAAAAAGTTTCTTACTTAAACAACTCTGTACGACGATGTTTCCTATTCAGCAAAATAATTCAATATTCCAGGAAGAATTTTCTCAAAATTGGGCTCAGCTTGCTGCATAGCAGGTCACAAATCTTAGTTTACTCCAATAAAAATTGGTATGTTTTTTTACTCAAAGAAAATTTAAGTTGAATATTGTAGACAGTGTTATCTATTCTTTTTATATCATAATTACTATTGGTATTTTTATAGTTGTTATTGTTATGATATTTTTATTATCCTTTGTTAAATGCCCACAATGCACTCCACGCCGTAGAAGACGCAGTAGACAACACCTGCCCCTGTGTGCATATAATTTCAGCCTGTGATCGGGCAATTTAAAATGCATGGCTGGAATCCACATTTAAGTTAATAGTGCTCCACTTGAGCACAGTTGTCTGCCTGAGTATTATAAACTGCAGGATTGGGGCTGTGAGGATTTGCATGTGGATATAAGATTCCCCTTTGTCTCTTAATTAAAGGTTATGGCTGATACAGACAGTGTAATTTTGGTACCTTGGAAGGACACAAGAACTGTCCCGAAACAGGTGTGCGGCTTTATGGATTTGTAGTTGTTTTACGTATTTTGAGAGGAAATCTTTCTCGGACCCAAATTTCATGTGAACCAGAGGCTCCTTCAACCCAGCAGCCTGCTTTGCTGTGGACAGGGGCTCTGGAAATCACCTGTGGCTCTGGGGCTAATTACTGGACACATCCAGCAGCCCTTGGTGGGGATGGGCAGGCCAGCAGCACCTGCTGCAGGACTGGAGCCTGGCTCCTGCGTGGGGACACCTACACTGCTCCACGTTTCCTCACAGGAGCTGTTAGCAACACCAAGTCTGTTTCTGCAGCCAGCAAAAGGACCAACCTGAGATGTTTTGAAGGAAGCCATCTAGGTTCAGTTAACTGGCATTTGTGGTGGAAATTGTTTTCACAGTGCACATCTGATTCATCCTTGGATCTTCAGTCACTTTAACTACAAGTCTGTCTGAGTACTATTTACTTGTGTGCTTAAAATTGAAAAGTACATGAATGAAAAAGAAGAACATAGCCAATGGAAATTAATTCCATGTTGCAATTTTGTTACACTATTAAAGAAGAAGAAACTGATGCAGCTGATGATGAGGAAGGCTGTGGGAGTGATTTGCACACAAGGCATTTGGGAAGGTGTCCCGGTTTGAAAGACAGGTGTCTACTAAGGAAGGCAGGAGCCTCCCTTGGAATGGAAAATGTAATCCCCTTCCCTCCGAATTATTATAATTTTGAAATTAAGGGGCTTTCAGGCAAAGATATGAGGAATAGGAATAACAGCTCTTTACTAATATACATATAACAAGGCAAACAATCAACAATAACTGTGTCAGTAACACCAAACAGGACCAGAACCCAGGGACCCCTTCCCGGCCTCAGGCCCTTTCCCCTTGGGTGCAGTGACGCTCACGGCCGGCAGGGGGCGCTGGCGGCTCCCGCTGGGCAGGGCGGGTGCGATGGTTCCCCCGCGCCTGCAGGGGGCGCTGTGGGGCGAGCTCGGGGAGCACGGGGCAATGGCGGCGGGGCCGGGCCGGGAAGGGGTGGGAGAAAGGCTTCACAAACCCCCTGGGCAGCCGGTCCGGGTGCCTCAGCAGGATCCCCGGGAGCAGCAAACTGAAGCAGCAGGAGTGAGCACGAAATCCCGNGGCAGCCGGTCCCGGTGCCTCAGCAGGATCCCCGGGAGCAGCAAACTGAAGCAGCAGGAGTGAGCACGAAATCCCGGGTGGTAGGCGAGATGTGTCAAACTCCAGAGCTGCAGCGGAGCCTTGGGAGGTCTCAGCAGGCAGGGGTGCGGCGCTGCAGGGCAGCGAAGGCTCNGCAGAACCCAGCAGCAGTTATGAATTCTCTCCACAGCGACCACAGCTTCTCTCCCCTCCGAACGCGAGAGCACAAGTGAGCTAGGGGCTCCACCCAACCCCTTTTTCCTAGTTCAGATCTCGAGGCATCCCTGCCCCACACGAGAAAACCCCGGGTAAAAGAGAGTAGCGGGCTGGACCCCTCCCCCGAGCTGTGGCCAAGTCTTTTGTCTCCCTTAAGTATCCAGTCGTTATTGTCTCCTAGAAACATGTATGGGGGAAAAACTCCTTCAGAGGGAAAAAACCAAAAGGAGAACTCCTAAAACCCCCAACAGAAGGTCAGTGCTCCCACACAGCACTGTGAATCTGAACAGTGTGTGCAGCATCTACCTCCAAACATGTACTGCTGTATTTAGAGGAGCCTAGCAAAAACTATTGAGTATAGGATGTTGAACAGAAACAGTAATTTTCACCAGTGTATTATCTTCTCCCTCTTTACACTGATTCTTCGGGAGAAAACAGCCAGCTAAAATCTAGCTGAGATTAGCAAAAATAGCAGCAACCCAACTGGAAGTAATTTCACTGTTGACTGTATTGCAGTGCATACAACAGATTTCATTCCAGATTCAGAAGAGAGCAACAGTATCATGGCTAGGCTGTCTTTGACCTCTACCAGGTGCAGCTAGTCAGCATAATACAGAAATAATTTTTTTTCCTTTCTGAAATAGCAAGTGGCTATTTTACCTTTCTTCTTTTGGGTTATATACGAATTTTCAAGCCAGCTTCAGAAGCTTAGTGGAACTGAACTAATTAATTGGGTGATCTTACCTCCAATGCAAGCCTGCCTCCCTTCTCTTTGCTTCAGTCTTCATCTTGGACCAGAAAATATCCTTCGAAGTTGTTGAGCCACTTCTGTAAGACTTAAAGATCATGAAAGTTACAGCTGGAGAAGAGCACACTGCCCTCTTAAATGTTAGGTGAGTACAGCACCGGGTGAGGTGCTGCCCTCAATTATACCAGATCTGAAGAAATTTTGTTTTCTTCAATGATATTATTTCCTGTTAACTGAAAGTCAGGAACACTACCTTCACATTTCGATTTGTACCCCTTCCTCAACTCCACTTCAGTTTAGAAATTATTTATATCAAAAAGGATTTGGGGATATTCTGTACAGCAGAAGGTTTATAAATGGCAGAAGGTGTATAATTGCAGAAGGTGTAAGATTGCCTGCATGATGTGAGACACAGGTCAGGTAGTCTGACATAATTTAGAAAGAGCTTGTTTATCTTCTGTGGGCACCACAAGCGTGGCCAATCTGAGACAGCTTGAATTTATGGGGTGTAGATATTCCAGGGAGACAGAGCACCAGGTATTTATTTCTTTCTGCAAATCTACAACTGCCCTAATTCAACGTAGTTCTTGATGTCCCAGGTTAAGCTCATGCTCTCTTCAAGGAAATATCTTCATCAGAATTTTTAAACATGGAGGATGTGTCTTACTTCTTGCTTACCTTCACCTCTTCCCTCTCTGTGTCCTTCGTGTTCTCTGTGTTTTTTCTCTTCTGGTCTCAGGCCCATCTCCCGGTATCATTCCTCTCCCTATTCTCCTCATTTACCCAGACCCTTTCTTCACTTCCTCCTCTCTGTTTTCTCTGCACACTAAAGAAAACCCAGGTCCTATACGCATTTTCAGGTTTTGGAGAGGAGAAATTTAGCTTAGATGCTCGTGGAATTACTTCACCTCTTTTGGAATAATGGCTTGGAAAAATTACTCTAATTTGTGTAATTTTTTCTGGAATCATGCTAGCACAAAATTTGAGTAATTGGATTATGCTTGTCAACTAAAAAGCTATCATCCTGGATGCTTCTTTAACAGTTTCTGTTTATATTTGGATAATTACCATTGTCTTTATACTTACCTCAGTTCTTTTGTAAAGTGTTTTCTGAGTAAAATTTCTGTGGAATTTTTGACTGTGAAAATAGTTGCAGGACTCTGCCTGAGTGCTCAATGTCTGTGCAAGACCGCTAGTAGTGTTCTTATAAGGTGAATTGCTTCTTCATGGCAGCTGCCTCCCTTGTGGTCACAACCTGCAACAAAAATTCAGCTGTGTGTCAGTGCCATAAAAAACAATGAAGCTACAGCTGTAATGAATGTCTGTAGTCTTCAGCAGAGCTGGTCCTGAATGGGAAGAGTAGGAAGTTATCTCTCATCCCTAATAAACCAGCATTAAACACAAAGTTCCTGGAATATCATTCTGTGGTTTTGGTGATAATTTGTGGCCCATGAGTGCACAAAAATAAAGACAACTGTTTCTAGGACTTTTCTTTTTCTCAAAAGGAAAGCTCTGTCCTCAATCTGTAAATACTTTTTGTCCATATTTTGTCTTTTCCCATGTTATTATTACACATATGCAATTTTTGCTTGGGTAAGTACCAAAAATTTGTTCATTGGAGCAGGAGACAAGGCTCAACATTTCTCAGAGGACCAAAGTCTACCCCTTCCTAGCTCAAAACAAGTCACCTCAGAGCAAGCACTAAAATATCCAGATAAAACCCAGAACTTCTCGATCGCTAGATTTCAGGCTGGTTCAGCTGTGTTTTCCCTGAAGTTAATACTGATATGTTTTGATAGACCAACTTAGCTCCAGTTTTACACATCTAAACCAGGGATGTTCAGTTTTATGTCAAAAACTCCCCTGAAGCCTGGTGGATGGCAAGGTGAACATGAGCCAGCAGTGCCCTGGCAGCCAGGAGGGCCAAGCGTGTCCTGGGGGGCATCATGCACAGCATGGCCAGCCGGGCAAGGGAGGGGATTGTCCCCTCTGCTCTGCACTGGGGCGGCCTCACCTCGAGTGCTGGGGGCACTTTTGGGCACGGCAATATAAGGACAAAAATCTGTTAGAAAGTGTCCAGTAGAGGGCATGAAGATAGTGAAGGGTCTTGAGGTGAAGCCTTAGAAGGAACATCCAGTCTCTTCAGCCTGGGGAAGAGGAGACTAAGGGGAGACCTCATTGCAGTTGACAACTTCCCCGTGAGGGAAAGAGAAGGGGCTCTCTTCTCTGTGATGACCAGTGACAGAGCCCAGGGAAACAGCATGAAGCTTTGTCAGGGTAGCTGTGGGTTGGCTGTTAGGAAAATGTTCTTCACCCAGAGGGTGTTGGGCACTGGAAGAGGCTCCCCAGGGAACTGGTCACAGCACCAGCCTGACAGAGTTCGAGAAGCATTTCGACAATATTCTCAGGAAAGTGGTGTGATTTCTGGGATTGTGCTGTGTAGTGCCAAGAGTTGGAATTCAATGGTCCTTGTGGGTCCCTTTCAACTTGGGATATTATGATTAAACCTCCCTTTCACTTTCTGTATTTTTGCTCGGTGATGGAGATACTGGAGGGAGGTGGGGATGCCTGTGCAGGAGAGCCTCACTGCAGGAATAGCTGGACATTATTTGGTTCCGCTGACCTTTCTGAAATGGCTGAAAACAACCCACACACAGAGCAACAGTGATCCCACTATAAAAACTGTAGAACTGCACTCAGAAAAATGACCCACCCTAGAATTTATGGAGCACAGTAGTGTGTTTTACTCCAAATAAATAGATTTGTATTCTGGCAAGGGCTTTGCAAAAATGAGTACAACTGACAGTTGGGTAGCATTTTCCTTCTGCTTCAGGATTCCAGGCACATCCTTGAGAATGACAGGGCTTTTCACAGTGCCTGGGTGGTAGACACAGCTGAAATCTGCATAACATGTCAGGAGAAACAACAAATTTGATTTAAAGATCATGTTGTTTTTTAAAAACAAAGATATCCTGGAAGTATTTTAATACTAGTGCTTCCACTAGGATTCTCATTAAATTGAGTAAGACAAGTCCTGAAAATGGTGGACACTAATTAGATTTGTACAGTATTTCAGTAATTAAAGGGAATATCTCTATCCTTTTGAAAAGTACTCTAAAGCTACTGAGAAATTTAGTACCTCAGAACAACAGTTCTCTAGGAACTTCTCTCATGTCTCTTGTGTAAAATGCAGCTGCTTTGTTGATTCTGTACATATTTATGTATAACATGTTGCATTTTAAATATAAACCAGTGTGATAGAGCTTTTTTTTTTTAGTTCTTGTTTGCTTTGGGCTAGCAGAACACACACTAGCTTGCTATTAGAAATCAGAAGTTCATTTAGAGAAAATAATTCTGTAAGGGAGCAAATAACTTAGAAATAAGCAAGGGACAAAGCCTTCTACAGCTTTGGTCTCATTCACTATTTGGTTTAAGTGTTCAATAATTCTGTCATTAATGAAGCCATTTGTGCATCAGTTTATTTTTCAGTTTATATGTCTGAAAGATATGACCTGATTTATCAACAGATACTTTTTTGCTTCCGCATAAATTAAGGAGTCCTTTACAGTGTCATTCCTGGACAAAAAAAAAAAAAAAATTAGTCTTCATGCTCAGGCAATTACCACAACTATGCCACAAAACAACTCAGGTAGAATGTTTTAGACTTATCAGCCTTGGGAGAAATATTATGATAGCACTTAAATAATGCCAATTTACTAAAATTCCCAACTGTTTCACACAAAAGAACAAATTGTTTTAAAACAAACATTATGATATCTCCACTGATCTTCTTCTGCTTAGAAGACAGGCAAAATCGAACAAAGCACCGGAAGAAAATCACTGCAATGCAGTGGCACAGTATGCATCCAAAAAAAGATGGTCTGGACAATGCAAGGTAAAAGGATAAACAGATGAAGTGGATGCTAATTGAATACTCGGCTGTCTGGAGATTTATCAGATGGGTTCTGCCTTAATATTTCTCAAAGGTTTTTGAATCTCTTGTCAGATACTTTTCACTCCCATCTCTGAAATCGATACCTGTGCTCCTGATTCCTCTACCAATCATCCCAGAGCCCTGAAGTGTCTTTTGATTGCCCTCAGACTTCTCTTTGTTATTTCATTGCTGCCAGTTTAAACAACCAATAACAGATAGTAATCAGAAGGCCTTACTAAACTGGGAGGTTTTTCAGTAGTGTCCCTTACCCCAGGCCCTGGGAGACAGAAGACTTTCTTGTGAGTCAGGTCCAGCCTCCATTCCCCTTAGAAGGGAGATTCCTATTACAACTACCCTTCTTTTCTTTTTAACAAAGGAGGTCTTGATGCAGGGCACAGGTGGTGTTGATTCTTCATGCAGGGTACAGGTGGTGTTGTTTTGGGACACCCTACTATGTCAGGGTTGCAGCAGAATTCTCTGTAGATGCTGGGAGGGAGGTGAGCCTGGGTACTGCTGACATGGGAAATTTGGAGTGAGGGGAGCTCCTCCATTTTTCATGCTTCTTCCTAGGGTTTTAGAGGGACCTTGCTTTAGCGAAGGGAGTTACCACACCCTCAACTCCTGCTGCTCCTGCATAGGAGGACGCCAGCAGGAGTAATGATGCTGGAATGATGCAGTGACACCATTGGGAGCATTCAGAGACACAATCTGGACAGCAGGGTAAAGCCCCTCCAACAGTGCATTGTAATGGGCTGCCACAGTACTGAATTGTCTTGAATCTGCATCTGCTGCTCAAAAGAAGGCTCTGGACCTGTATCTATAGTATATAAATATGAAGTAACTCCATGCCTTTCAGTGGAGTTACTCCTCACTTACTCTTCTTCCATGGAAAACAGAGTTTGACCTAGATAAATGGGTGGAAAAGCCACAGGCTTGGCAATAGGTTGTCAAATTCCATCATTCCATATGGGATGTGGTTTTCTTATTAATTACGAAATGCTACGGTTGTTTAGCTCTAATTTGATTCCATACTTCAAGTCTCTTCTGTGGAAAACAGAATTTGGGTTGGAAAAAGTGAGAGTAGAGGAGATTTTGTTCTGTGTGGAAGTTCCATCTGTTATGGATGTTCTGTGCTTTATTTTTGTTTGCATAAGGACAAGCCCACCCAGGAAGTGACATTTGTAGAGTTAACCCACCCTAGGATGTTAAATTTTTTTAAAGTAGAATAAAACCCATAAAACATTAAGAAGGGAGATATAATGGGCCCCAAAGTGGTTTTTCCACTTAGCCTATGTGAAATAGTTCACCTTTTGCCTAGGCAATCTACATTTTCCACTGTTTCCAAACAAGCAGCAAATTGTGTCTCTAGTTTTGCCATATCATTATCATCAGGCTGAAACAATCTTCACAATCCTCAGCAATATGCCAGTGAAAAATATATTATTCTCACTTTCATCACACTGTTTTTATGGCAGGTGATGCTGCTGATGTCAGAATTGAGACACACTGCTATTTGAGTGACATAATGCAGACTTTGTATATTTATCACAGTTTAATAAGTACCATACGGTCTAGGGTGTGGGAGTACTGTGAACTTTCCAGGAGACTATGAAAAAACACATCTGAGCACTGGTTCACAGCTAGGAATTAGGTACTCGGGAGATGTTGAAACAGCCAGCCTGGTACTGGATCTGAAGGAATCCAGTCGCAAGCCAGATCCTTCCTATTCCCCCAAGCCTTGTTTTCCCTTTCCTGGATATCATCAGAATCACCTGAACCCTTCAAGATGAGGGAGAGCACCCCAAGCTGTTTAAATTATGGAAAACTCCTGCTGAATTTTCTCATGCACACTCTCATGCAGCCACAGGTCATTTTCTCAGTATCTACCATTCCAGCCCATGAGTAGGGGATCTGGATACCAAACCAAGGCTGCTTGCTAGGGTTACATTTGCAGAAATTCTTATACAAATGCCCTTCCATCCCTCTGAATGTGGGCAGCCTCAATGGCATAAATGGGATGAAGCACATAAGGTCTGGGAGTTGTATGTGTGTAAAGGACTGCAGCAAGAGAGAGAGAGGAATTTTTCCCACCAAGAATGTTCCAAATTTAAAAAATACGCAAAACACAACCTACCACATCTCAGTCCACTGGGATTTGTTGTGCAAATATATTTGCACACAGCTCATGTAATTATAGTAATTGTGTTATGGCCCTAAAAACTTCGGGCTGTGCTGCTGTATGTCAGTAGTTGCTGACTTCCTAACAGGCGTTTTCTTTCTATGAAAATTTTGAACTTCAGATCTACATTGCCCACTAAGACGAAGTACATTGGAAAATTGATGAAAAGCTTACAGCCACATTGTTAACTTGGCAGCATTATCTCTTCTGGATAAAAGCTGGTAAAGCTCTACGTCCCAGTTTAGAAATGCCAGCACAAGCTACAAAAACTGGCATTTCGTGTATAAAATCTTCATACACTGATGGCACATAGACTTGTAAATATGGGAAGCTATTTGGGCCTAAAATGTGGGACTGTAATTGTACGTAGTGACTCTTCCCAGGAGAAGGAAGGAGAGGGTCTCATAGAATTTTATATTTTATTTTAGCCTGAAGCTTTCCTAGGATCTTCGTAGCATCTTCAAGGACAGCGTAGCTCTTTCCAGCAAAAAAAATTTGCCTTTTTGATACATGTCATCCTCTGTATAAAAATATCCTTATAATAAGGGCTAAATTTTGTTTTCATGCAGCAACATCAACCCAGAATAACCCAGCAGAGAGATGTAATTAAACATGGAAAGCTGGCTCAACTGGAATTATTGCAGATATGGTAAGTGGTAACAGTGTAAAGAATTTGGCCTGCAAGATGTGTGTTATGTGAGTGCCTTTGTATCTCTCTGCCTTGTTTCTGAGAGGGAGAGATGCCTTGGGGTAACCTAACTAGACTAGAGTTATCCCAGTGGCCTTCCCACAGTGTGACTGGACTCTGACTAAGGCCCTGGAAGCATCGCTGTTCTGCATCCTTACCCATCACCATAAGTGTCAGCAGACTCACTTGCTTCAGTAGCTGCAGGATGAGTAGTAAGCGTGAAAAGGAAGGGTGGCAGAAGACACTTTGGATGAATCCCTTTGGACAACAGAACGTATAACTGCTTCTGCAAATGTGACCTCAGAAGTATTCTGCAAAATTTCTGCTCTTCCCAAGAGACCAAAAAAAGAAAAAAAATTGCTGTTTTGCCTGTTTAAGGCTGCTTTGGTAGCTAGGAAAAAATTGCTGCCTTATCTATATTATGTTATGTTATTCTTAGAAGAGGTAGCTCACTACTTTATGAATTGTTTAGTAAAAACTTTTAGTTAAAGATGCTTGATCTGTGGTCAGAACAACTTTGCATATGACAGTACTGAAGTGACAATGAAATCTGTGGGTTAGAGTTGAAAACACCAGCCCATTCCAGGACATGAAAGGTTTGCACTGCTGAATGCATTTAGAGAATGTAGGTGAAAGCATGTCAAAGGAAGCACCACCTTTTTTCCTTTGTAATAAGGAGGTAACAAGTGTAAGAAACCACCTGCACGTTTGCTTCCCTGTTTTCAGTCCACCAGGGACAACCTCCTTACTGTACAGCCTGGAGAGAATCATGACAGCTGCTCAGCTGCATGAGCCCCTGCACTTAAGGAAGAACCATTTCATAGTTTCCCCTCTTTGGCCTCCAGTCTTTCTCTCTATCCAAGGGCAACCTTCTCAGCCAGGGCGTCACTGTGGGAGGAGAGGGCTCCCGACTGACAGGTGCTGTGCTCCACTGCAGCACACTGCACACATTCCTGCACTATCTGCAGAGATGGCAGCTCTATGCTAATTAAGGAGCTCTGCCAATTAGCTGCACCCAGTCTCTGGGTCACAGCAGATTATAGAGTGTGTTTCAGGGTCTAGTACCCAGTGTGTATCCTTTGCTGTAAGAAGTGGCTTTCTATTTGATCCCTTCTGTTTTGCCTTGACTGGCCTCAGATGCACAAGTGGACAGAGGAATAGACAGGGAAGCAGCTTCTTTCTCCGTTGCCACTGATTTATACCTGGCTTCTTTGAGACATTTGTGTTTCCACCTCCCTCACAATGTGTCCCAGGCACACAACATCACTGAAAGACAGACTACATTTGTTTATATCATCACTACCACAACCAAGGCAAACAACTGGCTTCTTATTTAAAAGGCGCAGAAGTCTGATCTCTAAGCTGCATGAGTGGCAGAGAACCTTGGCACTTAGCATCTGCAAAATGAATTGGATTAAGGTTGTCTTATTTCCTGCAGGTGTTCAGCAGTATTTTTGCCAAGTTGTAGCTAAATTGTAAAGAAATACCTTTTGGGGAATGGAATAATGAAATACCAGTGTTGCTAGTGTTATCTCATCAGGCTAAGTCAATCTACTGGTGATGCTAGATAATACTCTGTGATGAAATGATGCTGATGATATTGAGAGTTCCTGCAGTGGTGGATAAAGTGCATTCAGATCTTGGTCTCTGTGGAGGGAGAGAATGGATATGGAAAGTAAAATGTATGTATATGTAAATATGCATACAGATAACATTGTGAACTGTTATGTTACCTATTTGTAAATGTTTTATACAAAGAAAAACTCATGCTAAAAATTCCTGGCATGTGATATAGAACTGGTTTAGACAAATCCTTAGGCATTCAGGCTTTTAAATATAGGAAGGAAGGAAGTGATGTGAGCACTGGGATTCACAAAGATCTTTCTTCAGTAAGGATGTATCAGAGAAAAAATTTAATTTCCTAGAAAATCTATCAGATCTCCTTATGTTCAAGGCAAGAGGAAGTCTTGTCATTCACAGCTCAGAAACACACTTAGACTAACAGCTGACACCTTGACTGAACTCTTTATCCACCATTATAAATATAGGCTTCCCTCCCATAAAACTTGATATCCTATTGATTGTATTTTAGTCTGGGGTTAGACCAAGCAGCTGAAACCACAGCTGCCTTTTTCACTGTTCCCATCCAGACAGTTTTCACTGATCCTGTCTCCCACAAGGGGATTTATTCCCAGTCGGAGAGGACTGCAGAAGGCTTCCAGTGACAAAATCCTTTCAGGCAGGCTGAGAAGTCTGCAGCTGAAGGCCCTGCTAAGGGCTGTGGTGGCTAAACCACATAGAAGGTGTCCAGTCACTGGCTTTCAGCAGTGCCCTGGGAATGGGAGCAGCTGGGTAAGAGGCAGCTGGCTTAGCATCAGAGTTGGAAGGATGCATGCTGGCAGTGTGGAACTGAGGTTAGAAGATGAAACAGTTTGGGAAACTGTCAGGATCTCAGCTTTAGCTTGAGTGAAAGACAGCAGAGGGCCAGCTGTGAGGGTCAGTGGTCCTCCTCAGGCTTAGCCATTCAGGAATATAAAATTTTTTCTTAACTGCAGCAAATTCCTTCCTCTGGTGCCATAGGGAAGTGAATGTGATGTTGCTCTCAAATAAGGACTTGTGATTCTCCAAAGACAGTTTCAGTTCACTACAGGCATTTATTTTAAACACCATAGAGGAAGGGCATGAGGTATGGCTCACACTGGTCTATATGTGAAGAGGGAGGATCTTACATGGGCTGATAGGGGCTTCAGGATTATTTAGGGATGTGAATAGTTATGTAGATTTCATTTACACTGCTAAATCATGCATCCAGTATTTATCTGACAGATGAGCAGTGCATGGATGACACCAGAAAATCTCTTTCTAGCCCTGGGATGACTTTTTCAAGTTACAGGTGAGCCAGTGTGGCAAGGTTCTTGCAGCTATAGTTGTCATGCTTCTCTGTAGGACTGGAGAGTCCCACCTCCAGTGCTGTCAGTCAGGAGCCTTTAAATCTACAAACTGGTCTTAGAGAAAAAAGACCTTAAAAAAAATATAATCCCACCCTGTGAGAGACAGAGTGGTAAAAACCTGTACAGGCACTTATGGGTTTGATTTGCATCCTTGGAAAGAACTTGGGCTGATGTAATGATAATGAAAGATGTACAGGTCTGAAGCGGAAAAATTACGAACTTACACTTTTGTAGATAAGTAAGAATGTGTATTGGGTGACATGGTGAAGGGTTTTAAGTATAGTGATGTGGTTTTATAGTTTAAGTTAAGAATTTAGATGTTATAATAGAAGTATATGGGTGTAGCAATTAATTGGTTGAAGAAAAGACGCATTGCAGTAAAAAGTACTAAAGGTGATAGGTTATCAAGTTAAAACAAAGTTTCGTGTTAATTGCTTATTGAACCAAAATGTTATATATTGTCATGTAAGCCTGAAACTCGTGGCTATTTCCTGTTATGGCGACTTGTTACCAGCTCCACGGTCTCTGAGACTGATGCCCTGTTTGTTATTTTAAGTAATAAACCGTGTGTAACTGCAATAGTCCCATCTCTTCAATTAGAGCACCGGGCCAGTGGTGCGGAGTACCCGACACCACCCAAAATCAATTTCCCTGCTGTGAATTGAATCATTCTTTTTAATATACTAAGCCATTAAAAAATTAAGCTTCTTTCTTTAACATCATAGTAAGACAACTGCACTTTATCTGGAGAATATGAATGCCTAAAGCTGCAGTTTCTTTTTCACCAGCTCTCAGCAAGTGGCTGTTTAGTCTTAATTGCTACTCACAGTGTAGTCCAATTAAGAATGGCATTAGCAGGCCAAGAACTATTTGTTAATCAGTAAAAGGTAGGAGAGACAGTTCTTGTTTTGCCTGAGGTTTTGATTCCCATCTTTGTGTGAAAATCTAACCAGCTGGAACACTCTCCAAGCAGTACAAGAGTATTATCAAGCTATCAGTTATAAACAAAATAAATGTAGTTATGTAATTGAGGAGTGCAAAATTTTATAAAACATTTATTTGTATTTGGAAAGGCACGTGTTGCTAAACTGACAGAGCCAAGTGACAGTATTGACATTTGACTTGAGAGATGCTTCCAAGCTTCCTTGAAGTGGAGGTAATTTGTAGGAAGACACCTTATGGTCTGGCACTTCAAGGTGCTTGTCCAGACAAAACAGGTAGTCCTTTGCTGCTGCAAGAATGTTTTTTCCAGGACAGGAATGTGAGGTGAATTGTGGGAGTCCTGTGGAAACTTTCTCCTATACTCGAAGGGAGCAGTTCAGAAGTCACACTTACCAATCTGGCTATTTGCTACCATTACTGACACTTGCAGTGCAGCTTCAGTGAAGTATATTCGTGTAGTATTTTTTCCCAGGAAAACACTGCACTCTGCATGGCTGCTCTGTGGTTGTGGTTTCAAATCAATACATACTTTGGTTGTGCCTCTTTACATGAATGGAATACTTGGTGCTGTTTTTCAGTCTGACATTAAGGTCTTGTATGCCATCTGGTCTGAGGTCACACCAGAGCACCAGAAAAGGGAGACAACAAAGTGGGCAGGTAGAAAAGGACAGAGACTGGAATGCAGTTTATTTCAGGATGTGGAGGAATGTACATGTGACATAGAAGCCTGCAATGGGATCACGTTTATGGGCCTGCACAAATGTTAACCATGCCCTTTTCCACAACAAACTCAATCAGCTCTCCCTTGGTGGGACGTATCAGGGCTGAGCAAGAAGAGGTTCTGCCTATAAGGCAGAAATCTTTATGTAGGGACCCAGCTTAGGAAAATCAACTTGGACAAAAACAATGCAGAAATGTCTCTCATCATATGGTTGAAAGGCAGCCTTACCCACTGAATTTTATGAAACTTGACAGATTTCAGTAATTCTGAGTCTCAGGCAAAACCCATGCTTTCTTGTTAAATAGCTGATGAAGACAGACTCTTGATTCCTACAAGAAAAGTGTTTAATTTCATCCACTCTATTCTCAAGAGAGAATGAGATTGGGGTTTTTTTATCAGGAGCATATACCCTCTCAACCACACATATACACTCTCAACCAAGAGTTTTGCAGTTTTGTATGTGTGCCCTTGTTATTTCACCTGCTTTCTTTCTCTCTGAGAGCTTCACTTGTGAGAGGGTATGTGGGGATCTACAGGATAGGCTTGTGAGGGAAGCTGATCTGATGGATGGATTCTGTGTGATGCATTTAGCTTATTTTTTGAAGAGCTTTTATTTACTGCCTAACACTTAGATCTGAAATTCAGTGTTACAGAGAAAATACATTGTTTTCTTGTTCTGCAGTACATATGTCCCTAGTGGACCCGTAATTTAATGACCTTATTCAGGTCATTATTTTTGTCATTAAATGACAAATCACTTTCAGACGGGCTCTCAGTAGAGAGCTTGACTCTTGTCAATCTGAGGTGAAACCCATGAGTCTTTCCTAAATCTGAAGTTAAATTTCTTACCTTTCTGCTCTCTTTGGTGCAAGAATTCTTTGCCCTGATGCCCTGGCCCAGGGTGCTACAATGCCACCTATAGCTGTCCAGGGTTTTTTCCACCCCTTTTGCTGTGGAGGTCTTTAAAAAGTGATTAGATATAGAATTAGCTGACAGCTTCATGAATCTCAACTATTAGCAGCTTTCCAAAGCTGAAGTTAATGCAATAGTCACATGATAATCAACAATAGGATTGAAATGATGAAACAGGTACGGAATAATCCCCACACAATGTATGCTGCAGTCCCATCAACCAGCCTCATTTTGTGCACTGCTTTGTGAGATTAATAAACATATCAATCTAGAATCCAATTCAGGGGTGCTGTAAATCACTGGAAGCACCAGGTGAAATTGTGCCCCAAGTGCAGTTAACAGAGGTTTTGGTATCAACTTCAACATGGCCAGGACTTCATGCCTGATCTCAGGAGGAACTTTTTACTGATTCACCTAAAGTGAGAAACTGGTGCTGAGCAGAGCCAGGAGATCCCCACTGCCTGGTCTGCATGCAGGTTTCCTCATCCTGTCTAGAGAAAACTGCTGTGCTTCTGCACTTTTCCAAACCCAAGTGACAGTCTGTTGCCACATCATTTTGTCTGTCTGTGGGCCCTTTTCTGCTTGGTTGATGATACTTGAAATGTCACAAAGTGTGAGCATGGGATTACCTGCTCAGAATAGTTACTGGATGGTTGTGAAGGATAAGCATAATTTTTATGCTTTTTGTAATTGAAAAGTTTATTGTACAGCTTATAAAAATTAATGTCTAATGATTTTCAAGTGGAACATTTTTTCAATTAAAATGTCTGCAATATGATGGGTTTTGTTTTCTCTTGGGTTATGATCTCACTGTTCCTGTCTAAGTAACAACTTGTCATGTCTGGAGGTATTTTCATCCAGAGACTTTTTCTTTTGTGCACTTTTCACTTGAAAACCCATTCACATTTTATTGCAAAGGATCCAAAAGAACATGGCATTCACCCTTGAGTTCTCAGGACAACATATGAATCAAACAGTCATAGGACTACCATACAGAAAACAGGATTTCTCTTACTACACTGTCAGCTCTCCTGATCCAGCTGAAAACATAGTTGTAGTTTCTCCCTTAATTTCCTTCCACTGCATCTGAGCTGCTAGACACCCAGAAATGTGCCTCTAATGAACCACAGGTGTGCAGTGGCATTGACTTAAAACCACTGGGCTTGTTGTATATACCTGATTGCATTACTTTGTATGTCTCTCTCTGATTCTGTCACATTCACTGCCTAATTTCCTTCCCCACTGTAGCATAGATCAGCACATACCCAGGGGGCCCAGAACTATTAAAATGCTTTTAGAAATTCTTCACGATATGAGTGTAGGTTTTAGGCATAAAGAATGAAAAAAGCTAATGGATTTAAACATTTATCCAGAGAAATGCAAAATAGTTGGACACCTGGTTATAACAGGATCTTCTTCCCAGAATGTACATATTATTTCAATCAGAAATAAAACATTAAAATCCCAGACCTTTGCCACTAGGTGGTACACACATAAAACATTTTGTTTCTTAGCTATATATGCTCTTGTTTGCAGATAAGTAAAGTTTTGGTCTGAATGCACTCATGACAATTTATGTAAATGCTGTAGTCTCCCAGTTTTCCCTGGTAAAGAATTTTGATATGCTTGTTAAACCTCTGATGTAATTGTTGGATTCTTAGTTGTCAGATAATCCCTCCAGTGGTTTAACAAGCTATTTTATTCCTTGATTTGGTGGTGCTGTGGTTGTATGATCCTTTCAAACTAGAACACACCTGTTCTGCTGCCAGAGGAGGTGGTACCACTTACCACCTCTGTCACCACCCTTAGCACCTTGTTTCTGCCTGCTGCCTGCCCAGCCATGTGCAGGGAACAGGTCCAGACTGTCACACTGCACAGCCGTATGATTGCAGGTCCCAATGCCAGGGACGTGGTGAGGACCAGCTTCTGGGAAAGAGGGAGGTGATATTCCTTCTGGTGACAACAAGGATTTCTGCTGAATTCAGGTGACTGTGCAATGTGAACTGTGAGACTGGAAGATGTTCCAAATCTCAGAGGATCCCACCTTCATTAACAATGTTCATTAAGGCCTCAATTCAACAAAATAACTTAAGAACTTGACTATTTTAAGTATCTGAACTGTACCATTGACTTCAATCAAGCTGCTAATGTGCTTAAAATGAGGTGAGTACTAAAACAATTGAGGGATGAAACCATACAACCTATGGCAGCTACCCCAGAAATTAACTACAAAGTGTTCATTGGTTTAACTAGGCAGAGCTGTGCTGTCAGTCTGCACTGAAACTGCAGCATCTTGGAGTGTCTCTCTGGCCATGGCCCCCTGGACCAAACTGAGAGCACATGCTCCTCTCCCTCATCTGTTACCTTCTCATCCTGGCACTTGGGCAGTGGTGCTGCATGGGTGCCTGCGGGGGGACTTCCCCTGCCGCTTCAGGGACTTGGGAGCTGAAATTTTTCACCTCTTGGCCAAATATAACTGATACCTTGTATTTTTGGAAGTCTTTTGCTAATATTCTGTTCCTGCAGAAATTTATTTCCCTTTCAACCCCAGGAACACCCATCTCTATCTCCAGCTTTTCCTTCTGTCTGCCTACAGTGGGGTTTGGCCTATAAGAATTGGTAATTCTATCCCTTTTCTGATGCAGGAGGCTGTGTACCCTATCTAGGTTTTATGAACTCTGCAAAGCAAAAGGGCACCCAAGTGTGCAAATAGTGGAGGTGCTGGTCCGCATTTACCTGGCTGTGAGCTGTCACATGCTGTTCAGGGAAATCTAGCTCGGAGCAGAACTTGGGCTTTAAATCTCTTTAAGTAACATGCTGACCCCTTCTGTAGCTGCAACCAAGGTGTTGACACCTTCATTCTTACCTCTCACTCATCCAAATTTGTTACTACCTGTTCTGTGCCAAATGTAATTATTTAGAGAACAATACTATTATAAATCTTCCATCTCTGTTGATGTAAAATGAGACGCTAATGAAATACAAAAGTATGCTGTATCTGAGAACTATACATATACAGCTATATATATCTTATATATTTCTGCAAAAATTCAAAGGTGGTGTAGAATGCAAAGATCTGCATGATCTCCTCCATTGTTAATAGTTCCTTAAGTATTATAGTTAAAAGTTGTCAGATGTGTTCTAGAATATAATTTTTATATAGAAATACAATATGATGGTGCTTAATTCAGTGTCATTCAACAATATATTTCATGCCAAAGCTTCACAATCTATTAAGCCAAAGACATTTACTGAGAATCGACTTCAATCCTTAGGAGGTTGAAAGTAGCTTCAGTCGGATTAATGGCTTAAAGTTAATTGTTTTTGCTAATGTTTTATTTGAAATGTCCTGCTCAGCAAAGGTAATGTGACATTTTGCTCACTAGGGATATCGAGCCAAACTCATCGCTGACATAGGCAGGTGTAACCTCATTGACTTAATTAGAAGCTTGTATTGGGTCTGACTGAGGTAAAGCTCACAGCGCCTAGGTGCTGTGCTTTGCATTGGCAGCTGGACCGGTGTTGATAACAGAGCAGTGTTTTGGCTACTGCCGAGCAGTGCTGTCCCTCTGACGTTCCTTCCCGCACCAAAGGGGATGGGAGTGGGCGAGATCCTGGCAGGGGACACAAGCAGGCCAGCTGACCCAGATCAGCCAAAGGGATGTTCCATACCATATGAACCCAGCTCAGATATATAATCTAAGGAAGGGAGGAGGAACCGATACGCATGCTGAAGCCCTGCTTCCCAGGAAGTGTCTGAACATCGCTGCTGATGGGAAGTAGAGACTGATTTATTTTTTTCCTCTTTAGCTCTTGCGCGTGCAGATCTCTGCTTGTTTCTTTCTTTTTGCTTTAATAAAACTGCCTTATCTCATCCTGCTGGTTTTTTTTTTCCTCTGTCATATTCTCTCCTCTGTTCCAGTGGGCACCTGGCACCCACCTAGGGTCAGCCCACAACATAGCTGCAACTACTTAAGTCTGTGAATTTGCTATCTTGCCCTTTTGCAGAAAAGGGGAAACTGTAAAGGTTGGTGCTCAGAAACCTGGAGGCGGAGCACAGAGGACGAAAGAAAGAGGAAATACCAATGTCTGAAATGAGTTGGCCAGTTACTCCAGGAAAGTAACTAGTAAGAGCAGCCAAAGGTGACTTCGCCCTCTCTAGGAAGGACTGTGTGTTAAATCTTGCTGAATAAATGGTATGAAAATAATCCGAGGCTTTAATAACCACTTGAAAGAAACAAACATATAATTGTTTCTGGAACAAAGCATAACCATTGCCCTTTTGTGTGGAAGAAACTTACTCAGTAGAAAAGAGAATAGAGATAGTGAAAAGATCCCGATAACCTGGAGCAGGAGGGAGCGGTTGGTTCACATTCATAAGTGCATATTAGCCCTGAGAGGCTGGAAGAGATAATGGAGAAGTAGAAGACAGTTAAGGAGGTGCCTGGCCACTTGTCTCCTACAAGACAAAGACAATGTCCCAAGGAGGTGCCAGGTGTCCTCAGCCACTGCAGCAGGAGTTCCCTTGTGCAGAGCAGAGCTACAGGCCTGATTGCTTCCAGTGGAAAATTTGCTAGCATTGTGTGTGTGACTCAGACTTTTGATGATGGACTTGGTTTGTATTTTTTATGCTACATTGTATTTCCTTCAGGGGACTTTGAGCCCTTTCATTACAACATCTTAACTTCAGTCAGAAAAGAAAATCTGAAGGGTGGATCCATGGTCACTTTGAGTTCTCATTATATGCACAGTGAGAGACAGAGAGAGATAATCCTTTGAACAGAAACAGATGGATCATATAAATTTCATTTGATGATCAAGACCATACCTTTTCCCAGGCAAAATCTACAGACCTAGCCAAAGCTGTGGATGTGGTTGGAGTGTAGCTGGTGCAGCCTAACCTTGAGTCCTGTGTGGGGTTTTGGGCACCTCAGTGTAATTAGAGAGTGTCCAAAGAAGGGCCAAAAAAATGGTGAAGAGGTGAAGCCATATGAGACGTGGCTGAGGTCACTTCAGGCTGGAGGAGACTGAGGGGAGACCTCATTATAGTTACAACTTCCTCATGAGGGGAAGAGGAGAGGCAGACACTGATCTCTTCTCTCTGGCGACCAGTGACAGGACCCAAAGAAATGGCATGAAACTGAGTCAGGGGAGGTTCAGGTTGGATATCAGGAAAAAGTTCATCAGCCAGAGGCTGGTTAGGTGCTGGAAGAGGCTCCCCAGGGAAGTGGTCACAGCACAGTTATCCTCTTGCCTTGGTTTTCCTGAGCCAGTTTATTTTGGGCATCCAGAGAGCATCAGTAAACCCCATGGGTCTCCAGCAAGAAGATTAGGTTAGATGATAAGGATTGTCCTGGAAGAACTAGAAAACTGCGCTGCAGGCAAGCTGTGGCTATGTGGTTTCTTGATCCTGACTCAACTCCTGGCCCAACTACAGGCTGACAAAGCTGGTCTTGGAAGTAGTGCTGTTGGAAGTAGTGATGTCAACTGGTCTGAAGTTTATCAGTCATCATGGGATGTCTGAAATATTTCCTAAAATTTTGACTATTCATGGCAGGTGAAAAGCTCAGGTGGAAAAGGTGAAAAAACCCTTAAGAATGCAGAAACTGAAATAAATCCTACAGAGTTGTTTTTTTTTTAAAGTGTCAGATATTTCCGAGATATTAATCAAAGGATTCTCGCCCTTACCCCTGGTCCTTGAACGGACATTCACAATGTTTGAAAAAACATGTATTCTCATCCTCAGTCCACCACCTCCACCTTCCCCATGATCTGGCGAAGAAAAAGAGAGGATGGAGAGTTAGCATGCAGTGGAGGTGAGGCTCACCCTGCCATGTGCAGACTGTGCTCCTGGGTAAGGCAGTACTCCAAGCTTTTTATTCCATGTTTGAATTCCTGATACTTGGGGCACTGCATACAGTTCAGGAACCAGATACTGACTTCAGTCCAGGAATGCTAAGGCCGGTGCAGTTGGCTCTGAATGTAATTTCAAGGCTTACTAACAGGCTTTTTTTTCAGTCCACAAGCATTCCTGCTGTTAATTAAGGGACTGTGCTCAAAAGTTATGTATAAAAACATATTTTCTTGAACAGATTAGGCAATTCATTAAGATGAAATCCATGTAAGTGGAGAATCCTCTTCCAGTAGTTCATATAGCTGGGACGAAGAGGCAAAGTGGCATATTGTATAAAAATAATTAGATTTTGAAGCATTTTCTGAATGGGAAGTAATTTTTTTATGCAATAAGAAACAACCTAATGCAATGTCTTGCCCTTTAGTCTTGGTCATGCTGACATTCGTATATCATCATAGTAACCCTTTCAAATGCCTTACTGCATCAAGAGCTCTGTATTTAGAATGCTCGTATGATTTCTATTGGGTGACCCCTGTGCTTCCCTTTTCAAAATTCTCTGAGCTTTGCTCCAACACAAATGCCTTTCCATCAAACAAGCAACAAGATAAGATGGTCTGATGTGGTTTTCTCCAGTCAGAAGTGCCATTTCCTGGCTTATATAAAACATAGATATTTTATAGGTTGTTAAAGTATTGAAAATTTTATGAACAGAGAAAATCTGCAAATGAATTATTCTTCTGAACAGGAAGAGTATATTACTGGTCAGATTCTGATCTCAGATGTGGTGCACAGGAACAATTGAATTTAGGTGTTAGATGCCTAGTAATGTACTCAGTACAGAGGAAACTCAATGTGAGCATGAAAACAGCAAGTTACTTAAATGAAATAATAATGTTTGACCATTGGATTTCAATTTTAGTGAACTGCATATATAGGATGAAGGTGAAGTGGTGAATATTCTTTATGCTGGTTTGTAATATGTATCAATGCATTATATTATGATTATGTTAATGTTCCAGGAAGACATTACAGGAATTATCAGAATAGAAGGAGAGACTGTTACAGTCATGTAGTGTTATAATTGTATAAAGCTGCACAAGGAACTGAGTGAGCTCAATATAAAGGCTTTGTTATTTGCTCAAGAAGTAGAGGTTTTCCTTTATTTGCAATTTACCTGAGTTTTGTCAGTGCTTCCAGATGCATTTTGGTGAAAGTCAAGTTAAGTTCAACCATCAAAAAAACCAATTTACAAACTAAGCCTAGAGATGTGTAGGATTGAAGAAGAGATGTATAACAGTAAAGATCAGGCATGCAGGAGAAGTTGGCAAGAGGGAGAAGAGGGTATTTGTTGTGCAGCAGAAAATGACTTGTTGGTTATCTTACAGCTACATCACAAAGGTGTGCATTTCTTTAGAAACTCACTTTATGATTTTAGAAGCAGGTTTAAGTATCCTACTCATCAAGGAAACTTCTAAAATGGGTTTTAGCATCTCTTGTACCACCTCTCACCACTGTAATTCTTGGCAAGGGAGAGAGAAAAGAGATGAAAAGTTAAGGACTATTTATCATCCCAGACTAGTAATTTATGTAGAAAGTTCTTTCTATCCCTTTTATTGACAAATATCACCCCCATTCAATACGACTGGAACTTTCACTGTCTTCATAGAATGCCTCTGATACTCCCAACACTGTTTTTAATTTGCTGAGACTGCTGACATCCCATGAGGTCAGGTCTGCAGCTCCCCTTCTCCTCACCCACAGGTGCTGGGTCAGGCAGCTGTTCTTCCCTGCCAGCTGTTGTCGGGGCTCAGAGCCTGTGAGAACCTCCCCTCAGAGGCACTGCACTGCAAATGGTAGGGGTTTTTTTATCTGAATATGGCCTAAATATCTATAAAATCTGTACTTTCTAAGAGGTTCCTTCGGGCGTGCTGACTAAACAGAAGCTTTAATAGCCACATGCATCATGGTGTGAGGGAGACTGTCACAGTGATATTTATCTGTGAGCTGTCATTTCAGAAGGTAGAAGTGCTATCTTGCAAGATAGGCTTTGCAACGGTGTGTTATTTATTAATTAATTAGTGGCATGTTATTTCTTAGAATTTGGTTCTGTCCTCCTTTGTTCACAATCTTTTATTTAGACTATGGGCTTTGGTTTACTAATTTCACAGCATCAGTAAAGTTCTGAGTTTTTAAATTTGGAAATTAATGTGTTAGAAATTGTGACCCCTGTGCAGAGGGAAGGCTGGGCTGCACACCCACATTGAATTGAAGCCTGAAACTGGAATATGGAGCCACACCAACTCCCAAAATAGAGGATAAAAACCCACAGTATCCCACGCTAAATTACAGAGGACAGGACCATGGTCAGTGAAGACAATAGATCAGATCCTAGAAGCAAGAGTACAAAGGCATCAATACTCTAATTTACTAATTAGCTCTGCCCTGCCAGGTTGATGATTTTATGTTTCTTCTGGAGGTAGCTCAGATGTTGCTGGCTTAAGGTTTTCACCTCTACTCCTTAGGCAGGACAAGCCCTTGGCCCCGTGACACAGCACAGCATGGCCTGAAGGCCTGGAGTGACTGTGAAATGTTCTTTATACAATAACCAGATGTAACCAAATCACTGTAAGTAACATGTGTGTTCATGTGTGCACTGATGCCAAAAAGATTTTTGCTTTTTAAACATTTTTCATATATTTGTAGCTCTGTAAACTACTATTACATAGTTATATATCTCCTTAATTAACTAGTATGTTTCCTACCCTTTCTCTTAGATTTTAGAACAATAAGCTGACCTTGTAAACACATTCCTGAAATATTGTATAGTCTTATTGTCAGGAAGAGAACCTACAAGAAGAACATTTTGTTTTCCAACCAGAATCTGAGAAGTCATAACAAAAAGTGGGGCAAAGAAGCCCTTAGACCAACTCCAAGGGTTTGACCTAGGGGTGGGTTACTGATGCAACTGAATCTCCTATTGGATGTACCTGTTAAATATCCTAATTAATCAGCCTCATAAAATTGTGGATATTGGGTGCTGGGTGTGCCCCATTACCTTGGGACACCTGGAAGCTTCCAAATAAGGGTCTGTTTTTTACTTTACTATTCTAACACTGTTGCAAGGGGCTTTTTTCTCTTTTGATTATAGGCAACAGCACAACAGAGCACACATTCTTCTAGACCACCAGCACCTTGTCCTCTCAGTCCCACAGGTATACTTAAAGGAATTTCATCTTCAAAGCCAACTTTGGAATGTTTTGCTAAGAGTAAGATGAAGTTCTGCTTTTCCAGGATCCCAGAGCTGCCTCTGCACTGCAGGGTTTGCTCTGCAAATCTCCAGTGAAAAGTCTCTGTGGCTGTTAGTATAGCTGCAATCCCAGCTGTAAGACAGCCTGTGAAGTCACATCCACAGCCCACATTCACAGTCCATATCCAAATCCCCATTTAGGGGAAACTGTTTACATTCAAGGCCATAACAGGATGGGGAATAAGGAAGAGTGGAAAATTGGATTGGAATTGCCCCAAATAGTTTGTTTCTGGTGTTCCAGAGACATTTTAATCATTACTTTACAGTCAGATCCCTTTGCTTCAGCAGTCACATTTTTGGTGGTCTCTTGGCATTCCTATTCCCTTCAAGATATGAGATTCCAAAAAAAAGATAAATGTCTGCTTCATTCTTATTAACAAGCTACCAGCCATCTGTTGGAGTGATTAACTTCTGGAGCACCGTAATTTACATGCATTTTTAATTGTTTTGAGGCTTGGATGTAATTTGTTTTTACATTTTTTTTTCACTATTCCAACTCCAAGTAGTGAACAACAGTGGTGGTGGCGGTGTATTGGGAATATCAATACTGTAAATACTGTTTATCAATTTATAAAGCAATAAAATACTTAACACTACATCTGCAGCAACCCTTAACACTTAAGTGGTAATATAGGATGGCCAGCTGTGTCCTGGGGTACATCAGGCACAGCATCACCCACTGGGCAAGGGAGGGGATTGTCCAGCTCTGCTCTGCACTGGGGCAGCTTCAGCATGGGTCCTGGGGGCAGTTTTGGGTGCCACAACATAAAAAAGACATAAAACTACTGGAAAGTGTCCAAAGGAGGGCACAAGGATGCTGAAGGGCCTTGACATGAGGCCATATGAGATATGGCTGAGCTCACTTGGTCTGTTCATCCTGGCGGAGACTGAGGGGAGACCTCACTGAACTCTTCAAAATCCTCTCAAGGGAAAGCTGAGGTGCACATACTGATCTCTTCACTCTCATGACCAGTGGCAAGACTTGAGGAAATGGCCTGAAGCTGTGTCAGGAGAGGCTTAGGTTGGATATCAAGAAAAAAGCTTTTTTCCCAGAGGGTGGCTGGCACTGGTACAGGCTCCCCGGGGAAGTGGTCACAACACCAAGCCTGACAGAGTCCAAGAAGCCTTTGGACAGTGCTCTCAGGCCCAGGTGTGACTCTTGGGGTGTCCTGCACAGGGACAGGAGTTGGATTTTGATGACCCTTTTGAACCCCTTCCAACTCAGGATATTCTGTGATTCTGTGGTTCTATGATTCTATGAATTGTTGTTCTCTGGTGCTTAACATCTATTTTTGTGCAAAGAATTAATTTAGAATGACTGCCTAGATTATTTAACTTAATATTTATTATAAATCATTTGTTTACTAAAGTTTTACTAGTATTATCATTTGTTTACTGAAGTTTTACTAGTATTTCATATGTTTAAAAGAATATTTCAGAGCATAATCAGAAAAAAGAAAACAGTATATCGTTTAAAAAACCACCAGCTTAATCTCAGTTAGATGCTGCTATTCATAAAGTTCCTAGAGTGTTCTTGGGAGCTGTAATAACTCACAATGGAAACTGCTGGACATATATCCTGTGGTTCATCATGTAAAAGCACATAACTTCTGCGCTGCGTGAGAGAAAATAGCAGGTACAGAAAGACATACGAAGTCATAAAAACCACTAAGATGGAAACTCTGCATGGGCTTTTTGTATTAACACAAACTCTTTGGGTCAAAAAGGGCCAGGATAATTAAGATTTTAATTTTTATCCCAGTCATTTTGATTTTTACTTACTAATGTAGGCTGCAGTTTGCAGTTTACTGTGCTGCTGAAATTTTAGAATCATTGGGCAGAAGATCTCAGGTTTTCTTCTCATTCATGAATGGGGAGAATCATGTTACAAGAGACTCTCTCAGTTGGGTTTAGATTATGCAGACTAAAGAACAGAAAATTGATCTAATTTTGTATGCACCAGGCTTGGCAGGATCTGTGTACCACTTTATGATATTGGCTCATCTCTAACTGTGGAGAACTGACTCTTGTTTAGAGTAGACAGCTTTTCAGTTTTTTTTTTTTTCTCTTTTTTTCTAGACGATTATTAGAGTCTTAAATGGGAACCCCATGCATTTTCAAAATTACATCTTTTCAATGCTTCTTTAGTATACAGTAGAACAGACAATTTCAGTTGGAAGCGACGTAACACTCTCATCCATTCTTGTTGATGCTGACAGCTGGTCTGAAGGCTTCACAGATCTCAATTTGGATATGGTTAACTTCTATTCATGAGAAAAGCCCATGAGAAGAAAATAATCAGCTTTACCTGGGGAAGTGTAGTATCAACAGAAGTATGGAATCCAAAACAATAGAAAGAGAAAACAGCAACATATCCGCACCTGNACCAGCTAATCCATTGTTGTTTAGTAGCCAATGAACTTGTAACACGAATGATAACATAGAATAGTCTATAAATATGTGTTCTTCTTCAAATATAACGCTTTTATGCCATAAATCTGGTGCAGTGTCTGTGTTTGTGTGTTGCAGCCACCCCAACAGTGACACAGTCCAACTGTCTGACCACTTCAGGGCTGACCAACAGCTACAGCATGTTATAAAGGGCATTGTCCAAATGCATCTTAATGTCCAAATGCCTGACAAGCTGGAAGCATCAACCATCTCTCTAGGAAACTGTTGCAGTGTTTGACCTCTCTATTGATAAAGAAATGCTTTCTAAACCTCCCATGGCACAGCTTTGAACCATTCCTGTGTGTCCCATCACTGGATACCTGGAGAAGAGATCGGCATCTCCTTCTTCACCTCTCCTCAAGAAACTGCAAAAAGCAATGAGGTGACCCCTCACCCTCCTTCTCTCCAAACACAACAAGGCCAATATCCTCAGGCACTTCCCACAGGACATTCCTTCCAACCCTCACACCAGTTTTGCCCCCCTCCTCTGGACATTTTCACCTCATTAGAGTACTTGGAACTGCAGGTGAACACAGGACTATACACTGGAGTAGCATCAACTTAGCGCAAAGGGAGGCCAGAGGGGGAACAGGCCTTGCAGGGCTGAGTCCCTTCTTTTAGAGGATGCAGGTTACTAAAGTGAGAAATATCCCCATGTCATGATAAACATTGAAAGTTAAATTCTGCCAGCAGCTGCCAATGGCTGTAGGTTTTGCTGTTTTCTCTTCCTGCTCTCACTTTTACTCTGGGTGTGGAAAAAGCAGCTGCCAGAACATGCACTTAATGTCTCTGAGCCCTATCACATGTACAAGAAATGCCGTACAGGTGATATGTGATTCAAGAAGAGGCTGATGGACAGAAGTCTTGGTGACTTGATGTCAAATGTGATGGCGAGCAGCCATTGCAGGCTGGAACAAGCTGTAGTACTGTGTTGGTAAGGGTAAGATGTGCAGCCCTTGGCTGGAGAGGGAGCTCGCATGAACCTAATTCTATCATATTTCTGAGGAAAAGCTGGAGTAATTTCCGTGCCTCTGGTGTATTACCTCTTCAGAGAGCCCCTTGGAGGTGACTCACTCCTGCCTTTTCATCAGAGGTTATTGTTTGAAGTAATGACATATCTTTATAAAGGAAAGCAAAGTTACGGGCAGGGTCGCTTTACCCCAACCTACTTAATAAGAATCTAATTGAGACTGAGCACTTTCTATAGCATCAATTTGCCCAACCTTTTATCCAAGGACTACATTGGGTACTTTTGGTTCTTCCTGCATTTAGAAGGTCTGTGATCTGCCAGTGTGAGAAAATACTTGAACTTGGAATGGAAAGAACATGAGTTCATAGAAACATTGATATATCCTGACATGGAAGGGACCCACAAGTATCATTGAAGTTCAACACCTGGCCCTGCACAGGATAGCCCCAAAAATCACAGCATGTGCCTGAGAACATTGTCTAAAAGCTTAAAGTCTGGCAGGCTTGGTGCTGTGACCACTTCCTTGGGAAGCCTGTCCCAGTGCTCAACCACCCTCTGGGTAAAAACCTTTTCCTAATATCCAAACTAAACCTCCCCTGACACAACTTCAGGTTATTTTCTTGGATCCTGTCACTTGTCACCACAGAGTAGAGATCAGTGTTTGCCCCTCCTCTTCCCCTCACGAGGAAGTCATAACTGCAATGAGGTCTCCCCTCAGTCTCCTCCAGGCTGAACAGACCAAGTGACCTCAGCTGCTCCTCATATGGCTCCCCCTCAAGGCCCTTCACCATCTTCATGTCCCCCACTGGACACTCTCTGATACTGTCCTTCTTACACTGTGGCACCCAAAAGTGCCCCCAGCACTTGAGGTGAGGCTGCCCCAGTGCAGAGCAGAGGGGACAATCCCCTCCCTTGCCCGGCTGGCGATGCTGTGCCTGATGCCCCCAGGACACGGGTGGCCCTCCTGGCTGCCAGAGCACTGCTGACTCACGTTCAACTTGCCATCAATCAGGACCCCCCAGTCCCCTTCCATGGCACTGCTCTCCAGCCTCTCATTCCCCAGTCTGTCCATACATCCAGACTTGCCCCAACCCAGGTGCAGAATCTGGCACTTTGCCCTGTTGAATTTCACATGGCTGGTGATTGCCCAGCCCTCTAATTTGTCAAGGTCTCTCTGCAGGGCCTCCCTGCTCTCGAGGGAGTCAACAGCTCCTCCCAGTTTTGTATCATCTGTGAACTTACTTGGTATCTCTTCCAGTCCTGAGTCCAAGTCACTATGAAGATGTTGAAGAGCACGGGGCCAAGGATGGAGCCCTGTGGAACCCCCCAGTGACAGGTCTCCAGTCTGATGTCACCCCATTCACTGTAACCCTTTGTGCCTGACCCGTGAGCCAGTTGCTCACCCATCACATGATGTGTTTATCCAGCTGTGGGCTGGACATTTTGTCCAGAATGATGCTGTGAGAGACAGTATCAAAAGCTGAAATCCAAAAGAATTACATCAACTGGCTTCCCTTGGTCAGGCAGGTGGTCTTGTCATAAGATGAAGTTAGATTTGACAAGGAGGGCTTCCTCTCATGAAGACTGGCTGTGACCAATGACTTTGTTGTTCTTCAGGTGTTTTTTTAACAACTCCCAGAATAATTGTCTCCATAGTTTTACCGGTCACTGAAGTGTAGTTTCCAAGGAATGCACTTAGAAAAGGCAGTGAGATAGCAGAGTATCAAACTCGTGTTTTCAGTTACTGCATGGAGCAGGTGCAGTCTGTCCAGCAGACTGTCAATGCAACTTCAGGAGACTGATTACTGTCCATGCACATCTAGTCCCATAGGGCTGAAGCTATAGGGATAGCCATGTGAAATGACCATGGCTGGACGAAGTGACCCATGGCCCAGGGTCTGGAACAGAGGGCAGTGAGTTTCTGGAGCAGCCCAGCAAATCCCAAGCCAAAAGACTGCTCTTGTGTAATAGCAGGATGCTTCTCTAGCGGTGTGTCCTGCATTGTGTCTGTGCATCCATCTCCCTAGTGGTGTGACAAGGAGACATTTTTGTACCTGTTCCAGGCAGAGAAAGAGACACAGAAGACCTACCCGTGTACACCAATCTCACCATCAGGAAGACATCTGAGTGTCATATCCCAGAGAGTCCTGTGTTGCCATATCTGTTCATGACCAATCGATGCTGACAGGTTTTGTCCATCCATCCAAGCCCTGGTCTGTCCCAGCCTATCCCAGAGTGTATCCCAGCTCTCAGCAGCCCTAGATGGATGCTGATGTCAGCTACCAGAGATGTTGCATGGTTGAGCTAGAAATGGTACTTGGCAGGAAACTGCACTTAGGAACAACTGAGTGGCTGGGAAGAGAGGAGTTGTGGCACTCAGTTTCAAGCCTGAGCAATAATTGCAAGATCAGGCCCTCAACAGGTGAAGTGAAGGCCATTAGGAGACTGGAAAAAACAGGTGTTTAATTATTATAGTTAATAATCAAACTTAGCTGCAGATGAACTGCAAGCATTAATTCCTTCTTTTGCTTTGGAGGCTGTGTTTCTTCACTGCTCTGACCCTTGTTTTCCAGCCAGAGAGACTTTGAGACCCACATCTTCCCAGTCTCCCCTTGGGAGACATCATTCTGCAGGGATCAGCAGGGGAGGCCATTTCTCATATCACCTTGCCCTATTCCCCATTCCATTAAGCTCCTTTTGTTCATTTTTTAAGACCTGCTGCCATCACATTTTACCTTCTGAAAGCCTACAGTAAGGCTGTAACTATGAACTTGTTCATCAAAGTCAGGAACCCAGTGCCCTTCCTCCCCTTCAGCAGAGCCAGCATGTGCTATGTGACACTACTGTTTTAATTCCTATTCTCACACTGAGATGGGTCCCATACTTATATAATTTCCCTTCAGAATAATGTGCTTGTTCTGCCTGCTCCTCTGAGCAAAGATTTGCACAGACAGGAGGGAAGGGTTGGAGCTCTGTTTGGTGTGACTTCCATGGAGGTAGTCCTAATGAGAGCTCTTCAGTTGTGCAAGAGCAGGGAAGAGACAACTTGTAAGAGAAACGTCCCTCTTTAAAGAAAGATATTAACTCTCTGAAGAAATCTTCTTTAATGGTTTAATTTTAATATCTGTGTTTACCAAATCTTGGTTTCAGTTAGAGAATCCAGGGATATTTTCTAATAACTTCTCTAGCTTTAAAAAGAAAAGTTCAGGGATAGCTATGCAATTAATTGTGACTTACACATGTTTGTATAGGAACAGAAACCTTCTATGGAAGAAATTAAATTTCTACCTGAAGGAAAGTGTTTGTATAGATGACTTATTCAAATGTGCATATAAATTGTTTTGACATGTTTTGCAGCAAGGAACAGAGGTACATCAGTATTGAAGTAGCTCTGGGTACCACAAATCTATTCACGTGTAATTGGATTACCTCATGTGTCTGGGACCAAAAAAAAAGGCTGAAAAAAATGAACCTTAAGTGATGGAACAGATTTACACTGAATTTGATCTCTCCACATTCAGTAGTGCTGAATTCACCATGCTGCACAAAAGAAACTCCCAGCTCTTACAGGAAGGGCATCAAGAGCAATGTGTATTAACAGGAGTTGCTTTTCCAGCAAGGCCATGCCTTCCTCTCTCTGGGCCATTCTGCAGTGCAGGAACAAGGGGGACTACTCCCATTTAGGCCAAACAAAATGTAAATCTCCTAAAAGCTGCTCTGCTTTGCACTGAAATAGTTTCAGTGTCAAAATTGATGTAGTTGACATCTTCCATCCACTGCCACAACAGCTGTGGGGACCTTCAGTGTGTTGCAGGGGTTATCAGAGGAGCACTCAACAGAGGCCTGGAGGCTGAAAACCTTCAGCTCGTGACTGTGCGTTCTCGCTGTGGTCAAGTACACTTCTGGTTACTATTTTTAGTTACCAGTGTCTATCCCTACCTTGCTGCCTAAAGGCTACTCTGATATTTTAATCTAATTTTTTCTATTTCATTTGCTCTGCCTCGACAGACCTGGGATCTGGCACAGCTGGATGAGGAGCTGCCTTGTTCAATCAGACTCAAGGTTCATCTGATCTCAGACTCCATCTTTAATTATGGCTGACACCAGGTTTTCAGGAGACGCAATAGGAACCTTTTACCTATGGGATCTGTATGTGAGACAGGAGATCCTGCTCACTGGCAGTCAGGCCTGGAAGGCATGGTTTAAAGACATATTTGTCAGCAGTAGTTGTAGCCACTCTGGATAGTCTAATGTCCATATGCTACCACATCGCACTTTGAACTGTATTTCTTGGTTCTACATATTCTCTCTGTCACTGACACTGAAGTGTGCAAACACTGGCCTTGCTGTTTTCTCCAGGACTGGTAGGAGCTGAAAGTGTACTGGGTCTTTCAGAACATATCCAAAGCCAGCAAGTGCGTATGTGTGTGTGTGTGTGTAAGAAATTCAGCTCCAATTTAAAAAGAAACAAATGCCATTCCCATCATTGTGGACTGTCAATGATTCATCACACTGCTCAGAGCAAAATAAATGGAAGAACAGTCCTTGTTCCCTTCTGCTGCCAAATCTGTACCTTTGCCCGTGGGGAGAGTCCTAGTTAACTACTGACACCAGCTCTTAGTTGAGGCAAACCACTGTGAACCCTTTGCTGGACACGTGGAAAAACCCACCCAGACACCTTGTTGCTTGTTTGTATTTGCACAAACAGGAGGAGGGCTTGTGCTCTTTGCCTTCCCAGCCTTGCTTCCGAGTGGGGAGGAGAGAGGGAAAAGGAAGACAGAGGGAGCATAAGAAGCAGTTACATGTGTTCAGCTGAAGCATATAATTTACTCATCTTCCAATTCAGTGCTACAGGCCTGTTGTGCAGTTTCCTCCCTTTCCATTAATTGAGGGCTAAAACCAGAACTGCTGTTTCAAGGAGCAAATCACTGACTTGCTCACATGTGACAAGTGCTTGCCTTTCACTGCTACTCATTTTTCCCTGCCAGAGCTCCTGCTGCAGCACGTACCCTTGGGACATCTTGTTGGTGCTGCACCTGCTCAAGTGCCTGAGGACCATGCCGCACCTATTATTATTTCATAACTTGCAGTGAAAATTGTGAATTATCCCTCTGCAAGTGCATGCATGGCATACCACATAGAAAAGCAAATGGCTGAAAGAGTGCCTGCTGCAAGTGGCATTGTGAGGCTGGGTATTCCCACCCAAGGGGAACGAAAGGTACCATCCTTTGCAGCCACAGTTTGGGACAAGGCCTGACATTTGGGATTGATCTGTGTATTTCAAGGCACTCTAAGCCTCAGATTCTGCTGGTAAAGTTAATTAATTCAGGTTTTGACTGACCTACTGGCCCCAACAGTGGCAGGAGTTGTGGTTAGCGTCTCCCACAGTGAGGTCCTTCCCACTTCTGCTCCTTCTCTCTTGTACAAAGCTAAAACAGTTTTGCCTTTGTGTATCACAGCCAAGAAAAATAACTACAAACCTGGTGTGGTTCAGAGCTCAAAGTGACTGTTGTGCAAAATCTCCCATGGCTGCACCTTCATCCTCACTGGGCTGCTCTCAGCTGCCCCATAGCTCCTTCCTGAAAGAAGGATGAGCACACAGGGAAAAGACTGTCATCACTTTAATCACAGGGTGCATTTAGATAGCATGGTAAATGTGTTAAGACTGGAAAGATGGAACATTTCAGTACAGAGAGAGTGAGTATGAGAAATGGTTTCATGGGCTGCCAAGTGTTGAATCATAGCTGTGGATGTATCCACTAAAAGCTACTGGAGATTTCCCACCGGCTGGGAGGGCCCAATGCATGTGCACACACACACGTGTACGTGCAGACACTCTCACATGCACACAGACAAGCCTGGACACAACCAAACCGTGTCTGCTCAATCTGCCTTTCAGAGCTGGCAGCGTGGGAAGAAAGAAGGGATGGCTGTGCCTTTACAGCAAAGCCCAGAGAACAGGATTTCTCTGTAGCAGCATCAGAGAACATCATCTCCCAAAGAAAGTAAGCTCCTCATTGCACAGTGTGAAAAGGAATTTGGGAAAAGACTGTTCTGTACTCTGCAGTCTTCTCAGTGCACTCACCAGGTGTTTTCATTAGGGGAACTGGTCCCTGTGTGCTTGTCCAAACATCATTTCTCCCTCAGTCTATAGAGTTCGGTGCAACATCAGCCACTCCTAAGCCCCAGGGAGGTGGCATTTCAGTGCTCTTTCACTGTCTTGCTTTGGTTTGACAGGGGCCATGGAAAGGTAAGCTGCTTTAGTAATGATAACGATAGTAGATATTAACTTTGCATAGCAGGAATTTTAAAGTGAGCCACAATCTGTGGCAGTTAGCAATTGACTATTAGAAGCGAAGCCACAAGAAGACATCAGGCTGAGAAAGTGGTAGAAATGGCTTAGCAAGGTGTCAGTGGTGCAAAGTCACAGAGATGCCTCTCCCCCAAGTACAAGTGGAGAAAACAAACAGGACAGGTGCTGGTCCCATTGCCTGATGTATGACCAGAAGGTGCTCAGTGACTTTGTTGATGCCTGAGGCAGAGGAGGCTGTGCAGGCCAGGGTCCTGCTTGGTGCAGTCACAAGACTGGATTAAATGTCTTCCTTTTTTTTAATTAGGGACTTTACTGTATTTAAAACAATCATCATAGATAAGTGAAAAGTCGATAAGTGAGCTCAGGCTGCAATCTGCTTTGCAATAGCTGAGCTGTGGATAATTACAAAATTGTCCTAGGAGGCTGCTCATTTACTCAAATGGATTTGAACGCCAAAGCTTTGTGACATGGTGTGATGACTTTTTAGAGACCCAGTCAACCCTGTCTTGCTATCACCCCTGTAGTTTGGTCATATGAGGGTTGTTAGCTGGAAGAAGGGAGAACAGCAAGAACACTGTCAAGTATTACTTGCACTTAAATTTCTGCTAGATCAGGATTTGAAGTATCTTTTGTAAAGATGGCTATAAATAAAATAATAATTTATTCATACTGAAACAACACATGGCAAGATAATTAAAATCTCCAAAGAGGGAGCCTGAGATCATGATAAAAGGGAAGAAAAATCAGGAAATATCCAAGAATGATGTCTCAAACATCTCAATCCAAAAAATTAGATGAAAGAGAATTTCATCAATTTCATCAGTCACCTTCAGCTGCTATTAACAGTAAAACACCTCCCTCTTCTTCTGTCCTCCAGAAAAGTTCATTCCACTCCGGTCCCAGACGCTTTCTGCTGAGATCGGTCATTTGGCGCTGAGATGGCGGTGGTGTCCTGCCGTGGCGGTGCCCGTTCTGAGCTGAGCCACTCACCAGAGCCGCGGCCCCGCTCCCCCCGCGCCGATGGCACCGCGCGGGGCGCGACCGCAGCCAGGGACCGCTCACGGCTTCCCGGCAGCACGGCGGGCTCTGAGGTCCGTGCATCTCCGCAGCTGGAAGCCAGGTGAAGCCCGGCTGTCCCGCCCTGGTGCCGGCGCCCGGTGCCGCCGGCGGGACCGTGGCGGGGGCGGGCGCGGGGCCCCGGTCCCGGTCCCGGCCGGATCGCCACCGGCAGCACGGCTCCACGGGAGGGCACTCGCGTTCCACGCAAACCCAGCCGCGGGAGCATTTGTCTTTCTTTTAAAAAGGCAGTTTAGCTGTGACAGGTAATTTGGCACATTTCTCGCTGAGATGTGCCAAATGATTTGGCAGATATTTCGCATACGTCTGAAAATAGGAGCACCTGCTGCTGGCCTACGGGGAGGCTGGGGATGAGGGGGATTTCATTAGTTGCTAATTACAGGCCCTGTAACAAAACTCTCACATTGGGTGTGCCAGCCGGGCCCTGC
The DNA here is from genome assembly GCA_013399875.1 of Gymnorhina tibicen. NCBI lineage: Eukaryota > Metazoa > Chordata > Aves > Passeriformes > Artamidae > Gymnorhina > Gymnorhina tibicen. Next base: position 273,087 of record VXAZ01005104.1, read on the forward strand.
AAAGAGAGACCCATCTGCCCAAAGATGTATAGAGGCACTCACTTAAAAAAAGAAATTTCCTCCCAGGTGCCAGCATCTTTTCAGCCGTCTTGGACAATTCCATCGCCTTGTAATGATAAGGAGCATGATTGATCTGGTTCGTCAATCACACCACATGACCACATTTGCACAACTGGCAGATACAGTTGGATCTGGTGTTCTGTGGGTAGAGGAACTTGTGAAAACTCCATCTCCTGCACCAGGAGTATGATTTTCCTTTTTATGGACTCCTAAAGGGTCTGCTGAAGACAGAGAAGAATCACTAATAAAAACTTTATTAAAATAAGTGAAGAGAGAATACGAAGGAATTTATGACAGGACTTAATTGTGAGCATACCAGACTTCTGTAATCAAACCAACTGATTGCCCAGAATTCATTGTAGGCAAGATTCAGACTAGGAAAAGAATTAGATAGCTTTCGGAGACTGAAATAAGTAATAATAACATGAAACATATGTAAAATACTAATGAAAATTATGCATTGAAATGTCTTTTTACTAGCCTCTTTTCCTGATCGAGTAATTTTTGGTTTGAAAAATTAATTAAAAATAGGACTTAATGCAGACAACAGTCTAGCCTATGTGTGAATAAGCATTTTGGCAACTATAATCACATTAATTGGCAGAAAACTGTACTGATGTCAGTCCAAACGCAGTGCAGAATATGAATGCAATAGCTGTTGACAAAGTAAGGCAGGTTTTGCTCCTTTCTTCCTGTCTGCAAATCTACAGGACAGACAGATGGCTAAAGTTGGATTATGTTTTTGACTAACTGAACTTTAGCATTTCCTGCTTTAAGTCATAGTTTTGCTCCTGTGTTAGGATCCTATTAACTTCACAAATGGTTGGTAGGAACACTTGATTTTCTCATAATTGCTATCAGTGCCACCTCCAGTAAAGTCTAATGTCTATCTTTAATTATAAATATTTATTAAAAACCAAACCAAACCTAAGAATCAGCTGTGCAGAACACTGGGGAAAAGGTGAGCAGAAAGAAAAGACCAAGCAGTCTCTGCAGGGTCCAGACCCCACAGGACCAAGCTGGGGTGTTATTTACGCTCATAGTTCAACAGGATCACTTCCAGTATCATTCCTCACATTTTCATGCCACATCTGTTCTTTATAAATTGTGTGCTAACCCAAAATGTCTTCTGAGAACGTCTACAGGAGAAATTTAGAAAAATTAAGATTTTCATCAGAGCAAGCAAGCATGTAAGATCAAATGAAGCATCTTCGCTCATTTAGAACATTTTCTCATCACTGGCAATGATAAACTCCTGTTCCAGCAAAGCCTCAGGCTCATATTTGCATCTTGGCCCAGCACAGAGATGCATCAAGGCCCACACCTTGAATATGGGTGACAGAAAGGCTATACGGGACATCTCTGTCTGCTTTGAGTGTCTCTTGGGGTGCCAGAGCTGGCCCCAGGGGTGCCCAGACAGCCCTGGGCATTAGGCATCTTTTGGGAATTGGCTGGATGAGGGGTGGGATGGGCAGGCATGGTAAGGTTTGGCAGTGCACTGCTGGCCCTGACAATGCCTGCTTATTTTTCTCTGGTTGTTCCACCTCTCTGTTCTTCCTTTTATCCAGAGAGCACTGAAAATCTGCAGCTATAAATCTTTCAAATTGTGTAGTGGCAAGCCAGGTGCAATTTCAGCTGTAACAATTTTAAACAGTAAATATTACTTATTAAAAACCTTGTAATTCTTTTTAATAGTTTAAAAAGTTAAAAATTAGGGATGTAATGCTGTCTATGTGGAAAGATGCATTTCTTTCATTAACTTTACAAGATTTAGAATTTATGTAGTCTCAGGACAGGCAAATACCTTGAGCCAGCCACAGAAGAGATTAAGGATGGCCCTGGACACAGGAGTTTGATCTCCAGTCTGTCCAGACAAACTCTTGGTGCAAAAGTGATTCTTGGAGGAGTTCATCAAAAGAAGTTAATTTTTAGTTCAATAATAAGCTGCTAAGAAGATGCCAACTATGTATGTCCAGTTATACTTAGGATCACTGGCTTATTTAATACAGCAGATTGAACGAGGTAGTCTGCAGGCAGAAAAAATCTCCCCTTGCTTTAGTTTATTTGTATCACAGTTGGGGTTTTGAGGAGACAGAACTAATTTCCAAGGCCCAGAGCAACAAAACTTGAATTTCTTGTCCAGTTTTGTCTTCGATGCAACCTGGCACTTACTCTTCATGCTCTGCTTCTTCTGTGGGTTAGGCAGGGTAAGGAAAGGTAGGTATCCTGTACTCGTAGCAGACAGCATGTTGCAAGAAAAGACAGAAGTGTGTCTTCCTGGTAGTTTGAGATAAGAGTATGTATTCAGTTACTAATACAATCTATTGCTCTTTGAATATACTCTGTTTATTTTATTTAGTTTTTATTTCAGGTTTTCATAACAAACACAAATCTATAAATTTGTGAGGAAACTGAATGGCAGAGCTTTAATATTTTCAAATATTAATTTTTAAATAATTGTTTTCACTCCACTTGAGAAACTGTGAATTAATGAAAATCAGATCTTTTTAATTATAGCATCTGAATAGGACTTGAGATTTTGACCTTGAGACAGTCACAAGGACTGGGTCACCTGCACCATTTTACTCATTCTCTTTGCATTCTCTCTCAAGCAGAATATATGTCTTCTTACTATTTTTCTTTGTGATAAAATCTCTAGAATGATAACAAAATAGCTAGAGAAGACTGTCTGCTGAAGCTGCATAACTATTTCAATTTTTTTTATCAGGATAAATTGTGAAAAGTGACATTGAATTAATCCATTACTGAGAACATCTTAAAACTATAATGAGGACGAAGTGGTACAAAATGTATTCATTCTCAACGAATTCTTCATGATTGTAACCAGAATAGCAAATGGCAAAATGTATTACTTCTTACAATAAAAATGTAATAATGACAGAAGATGTTGTAACTTGAATTGATTGTTGCGGCAAACTTATAAATCACAAGGTCTTATTTGAATAAAAGACTACATTTTTGTAGAAAGTAAGTATGATATGAAAGGTACTGTAGAGGTACTAGAGAGGTACTGATCTGGTCATGGTGTTGCTGTGTAGCAGTTCCCTTTTTAGAGACAGGGTGAATTAACAAGAAGAATGATGGATCTGGTCCATTGTTTAGTAATTTTAACACTTTACAATCTTGTTAAAGCTGAAGCAATAATAAGTCTGAAGGGGAAAGGAAGTCTGTAATGATGGATGCTAATAAAGAAGACACCCAGCCTGAGGAATTGGCCCAGGGAAATGCTCAGTTTGTCCATTAGTTCAGGAACTGTTTTCCTAGCTCTGCTGTGGAAGAAAAGGCTGTGATCACTAACACTTTCCTTCCACTCTCATGGCATCCCCAGTCAGAGCAGCTCCTGGCAACAGCCTTCAAGTTATTTCACCTCTGCTTTAGCACAGCACAGCTCCAGGAGCTGCTCTGCGTGATGGTGCAGCACCGTGTCAGACAGCTCTGCTTGTCCCTGGGGCACCTGTGCAGGGAGTGCAGCATCACAGAAGGATGCTGCTGGGAGCTGCCTGGCTTCCTCATGGGACAGCCGCTAAGGAGACCTCTCACCGTGTATAAGGGCTTAACCCCTAATCATGTCACCCTGACACCTGTGTGCATGCATGCTACTTCCAGCCTCAGAGCTGGCTTGCAGTCGTGACCATGACCCAACAGTATGTCCCAAAGAATCTCTGCCTGGGACAGCAATTCACAGCTCTTAGTTTCTGTTGTCAGTCATATTTTATTGCAGGAGTGAGGAAAACGTAACTGTGATGAGGAAGCGGCCACAGGGAGACAGAAGCAACTGACACTTGCCTGTTGATGTTGGGAGGGAGGTCCTAGAATCATAACGAATATAGGAACAAATCCCCAAATGATCTATTTCCATGACAATTTATTATCCAGCACAGTCTTAAACGGCCCACTGGGGGTGGGACGGGGGTGGGGGGCGGTTAACACCAATTAGTCCACAAAGAGAAAAGGACTTAAAATTGTTGTCAGTGTCTTGTTCTAAGAGTTTGGAAGATAAGAAGCACTTCTCACCCCAAACCATACAAGTGGAATTCATATATGTGTGCATGTATATATGTGGTTTATAACTAGAACTGGATGGTGATAACCACTTTATGGCAGAGGTAACAATTCTCTTACCATTGCTAAGTGGAAAGACAATCTATCTGATGGTAAAAAACCAAGTTATTCCTGCTTTTAATGCTGTTTTGAGTAAAATCCTTAATGTTCAGCCACTTCAAATGAGGAAGGGAGCTTAGCTGTTAAAGATGGCTTAATGCTTAAAGAGAGTTGGAAACTGGCTTACAGTTACCCCTGCAGGGCTCCCATAATGCCAGTCTGGTAACTATCATTTTTCAGAGAGCTGGCCACCTCTAGCATTTGGCTGTGCTGCAGGAAGGCCAATTGTAATTAAACAAGTTAAAAATACTTTTCACAGCTTGTTCAGGGTGACAAATACTTCCTGTTCTGCAAACCTGTGAAAACTAAAGCAGTTCTTCTCCCAGAAATGCTGTTCCAAAGCACTGTTTTCATTTTAATGAGTTGGAAGAATTTTGCACAATTTTCATCAAATCTTTTCCATGCATTTCCACCAAAAAGGTTGCTGTTGTTGTCCAAGTTCTGTAGCAGGGACTCACTCTGCTGAGTCACTGCAGCCTGCTGACAGACCCCTCTCCTGCTCTCAACTTGGCATCCAACTGAGCCAGTTAGTCCACAAAAACAACTTTTCCTAATTAGCCATCTCTACTGACAGGTAGAAGACAGCTCTATTGTGAAAATGGTGCTAGACAAGGAAGGGCCAAATAATGGGAATAAAACAGTAAAGCAATGGCAAAAAGGCAGGAAGCTCACCCATCACAGGCCAGGCTGTGAGTAAAGCCTAATTTCCCTAGTGTGCATTTTGTCAGAGGAAGTACAAGCAGCCATACCCTGGCCTGCTCAGCAGCAGGGTGGGCATGCATGCAGTGAAGGAACCCTCACTCTGCCTTCAGTCACAAACGAGAAGGACATGTGGGTCCTGTGAAGCTGGGACTTGCAATGGGCCACATCAGACTGCTGGCAAGGTACCCTCAAGACATTTACCTGATCTGCTCTGCCAGGATGACCAGGCAGAGAAAATCAGATTTGACTGACCATGAAACCCTAACCTTGGTGCTTCATGTGCAAATTGATTTCATGACTCTCAAAACAGTTTTCTGAGGACGGTGTTTATTGTGTAGCTCTTAAACACACTTTTATGGCAGTGATGTGTGAATAGCTGGGAGACAGGCATAACATTCCTGATAGACCTGTTGGACACATGCATTCTATGACAGCATCATGACCATAAAGACTGCTCTGTTTCTGTTCCACTATACATATGTGAATTGTTATTTTGTCCTCATTCTCTCTTCATTCACCACCCTCCAGTAAATTTTCTCAGTCAATGAAGTTCTTGTGTTCTCTGTACTGTGAGTTAATGAGATGGATTCGATGATGTGACAGCCCGTGATAGCATCAGGCTGGCCATGATGGCTGGTACCAGCCTCTCCCATCTAGTGCTCTGAATTTAGGGAAAAAAATTCAGCATGCTTTATTACAGCCCATTAAGAAATTTAATTTTGGAATAACACAAAGAAAAAGAAGAATTTGTTTTTCAGCTTTTTAATTTGGCTTAGATTTTGTATTTTATTTTGGGTTTGTGTGTGTGTGAGAGATACAGTCAGAATTGATAGAAAGGCTGTAAGCTGCGAATATGAGTTAACTTCAGAAATAAGGTTTCATACTTGGTAACTTAAGGAGTTCCTCCTCACCATTGCCCTCAGAAGTCACAGAGAACATGAAATGATGCCATGCAGCATTATATTTGAGGAGACTCACTAAAGCTAACAGGAAGTTGCTGGTGATGTATAAAGGTGAATACTGATGTAATCTACTCACACAGTGGTTCTACAATCCCCTGCTGATGTTCCCAGTGACAGATTAAACTGTGAAGCAAGGTCTCAGGCCCTTCACACCTAGGCTGCAGAACTGTGCTTGTCAGGATATTTACAAAGTTCTCTTGGTTTTCTGAGACAGTTTGGCTCATCACAATCAGTTTTTAATCACCTGTGATACTTCATTTACAGTACCAGTGTAGCTATGAGAGAATTAATTTTCTATCCATGATAGTTGTTAGTGTAATTAATGCCTTGCTTTTAGCTGCCAGATCAAATTACTTAGTGCATTATTTCATGTGTTACCCCATGACAGAGAAGTCCAGAAAGGTATGCCTGGCTTCTCCATAAAAAAGGGTGACTCAAAGATAATTTGCTAAACAAAATTTTCTCCTGTCCTGAAACTGTAAAGAAGCAGAGGGCCCAATAAGGACAGTGAGTATGTGAATGCAAAACGGGTAAAAAGGAATTGATTGTGCCTATTTTACTTCCAGAATGACTGGCCATCTTGGCTCTGATAAATCAAGTGACACTGCCTTTATTAATCAACACTGGTGTTAACATTAAAAGGGAAAATGCTGGAAAGTAATTAGTAGTTGGCAATAAGCCATCATGCAAGACAGAACAAAGGAGAGGATCTGCTGTGTTCTCACTCTGGTCTCTCTGTTTCATTCCAGTCTGGACTCACTCCCCACAGCCAGCAGAACTAGATAAGCAGAAAGGTGAGCTTCAAACTGCCCCCGAGCAAAGCCTTCCACAAATGTCCTTGTTGCTGCTGTCATCTCCCATGCAGGCTGAAAAGATCTGCCCTGCCACTTGCACCTGAGTATGAGGCAGCCTCACTTCTGACTTCAGAACTGCTGCGGGAGGCAGAAGTCACAGGGTGAGATGGGGAAGTGAGACTGCAAAAGGAAAAGGAGTGTGGCACAGGCAGAGCAGGACTGGATGCTGGTTTTGTTGTGGGAGACCCCTGGATATCTCTGTGTGTTGCTCCTGAGCTAGAGAACAGGACTACAGGGATTCACACACAAGAAAATGGCAAGAAACTGTCCTGTCATGTAGGAACTGCAGAAGGGGTAGGAAGAGGTGGGAGGAAAGAAGTACATAGTGCCCATGTCTGTTTTCAGGCTATGAATTGGGATATAGAATACAAACAGCTGAAAGACCAACAGGGTGCTTTTGGAGCCATGAGCTTCAACTTGAATGTGCTTAAAAACTGGTGTGGTCTACACAGTCTTTTGCAACAGCAGCTCCACTGGTTTCAGGAGCCAGTGCAAGGAGACAAAGACAAGTCAAAAAGGCCTGTCCTTGCTGCCAGACCTCTGCACCCCACTCTTGGAGAGCTGACTGCTGCAGCTACATTAGCCAATACTGCCGGCTCATATTGTTTAGCTTCACGTCCATGTCTGTGGTGAAGGAGAAATGTGCTCAGGACATCCTGAGATAGAGAAGACTCTCATGGAGCTGAAATCAGGATGTGAATAGGTTTATCTCTCTTTACACCTTTGCACCCCTGCCATGTTTCTGGCCTGACCTCCTCATGCTGGCCAGACACAACAGCCTGAGACCACATCAAGGACTGGGAGAAGGCATATTGATCTTCTCCTCCAGTCATGGCCCTTCCTCCCCTCTCTGTCAGGACTGGGTGGCTGGGTGCCATTTACAGTATTTACAGATCCTGTATGCCCCATGAAGAATCTTGCTGGGTTGGTTAACCTAGGCAGCTCACAATGTGCTGCTGTCAAGGTCCCAAAGCTCTTGTGGCCAAATGCTGGCAGGATACACAGCGTGACACTGGTCCTGCAATGACAACCTCTGTCCTTGGTCACTGAAAACTGCAGGCTTCCATCACATGGAGAATCAACCTGACCCTGCTCTTATATTGTTGAGATGAAGCAGGAACCCTACCCTATGAGGCTCTGGTCCTTCAAGACAGCCCCTTAGATAAATGTCTTATGCCTAAGCAGTTCATTAATTTTAGAATGACCTATTAAAGAGTATAGAATGTTTTCACATTGCAGCTTAATATCATCTCCTGTAAAAACAAAGGTGTTTCAGCAAATAAAAACCTTGCAAAAATAGCGCTTGGAAAGGTATATTTTTAAACTTCCAATTATGTTTATTTTTGAAGCCCTGAAATGTAATTCATGTGTTGAATAAATACCCTTCAAATATCTTAGTTACCATTCACATCACAAAGGGTAATATGTTCTCTTCTGTTCTTTAGCAACATCAAAAATAACCAAGTCCATCCCTTCAGATGCTGCTGGTGCTGTGTTTCCCTGCAGGACTATGGGAAGTGAAAAGAGAGGAGGAGAAATACTCATCACATCACAGTTCCTGAAAAGCTTGTGTCATGCTGCCTGTTTCAACATTGCAACTCACTGAGTTCAAAGTAAAAATGGTTTCATAACAAAGGGATATTTGTGATGAATTGTTGCCATAATGTGTTACCAGAAGGTTTGCCAGGATTGGTGTGCTGTCAGTGGCAGTCATCCTATAAAATACATCCCAATTCTAGTGCATATAGGAACTGTCTGTGAGTGGTTAAATGGTAGCTATATGAATACATAAAACTGCTGTTGCTGATGTAGAGCATTTGGGTAGCAGTAAATAAAGCAATCCCTTTAATCCTTCTACTTCCTGGGTAAATAGTGGAGCTATTTGCATAGGCATAAGCAACATTAAAAATGTCTGTGGTACCATGAAGAAATGCAGCTTCACCACAGAGAAGTTTGCAAGAAGGGATAAAAAAAGGAGCTGTGAAACAGGAGCAGCAGGAAGGAGCTATAGACCAGTTATCCAGCTCTCCAGTGAGGTTAGTAGTGGCTGTTGTTCATAACCTCCACAGCTCAAGCTGCTGTCTCTTGGCCACCTCTCTGGAACATTAAATGAAAGCTGAGTTGCATTGTTGGGATGCCATATCCTTGCTCCGGAGGTGCAGGAGACAACTCTGCTCTGTGCAGCCATGGAGCTTCCCGCCAGCTTTGCAGAAGGCACCACTGGTGACACAGCTGGGGCAGTGAAGAAGTTTGTGTGTTGTGAAATCCATGCAGGAGATGTGGCCTCCACACAAAACTGCAATGTTTGCAATAGCTGAGCTGGCTGTTCTAAAGCTGGTTCAGGCCTGTCTATAGACACGGAAGAACAGAAATAGCCTGCAGGCAGTTCTTCTTTAAGCGGAGTGAATAGGAGGTTTGCTGGCTTGGCTGAAGGTCCTCCACGTCACTACCCCACATCTTGGTTATGTGCATTACAACTCAGCTCTGTTTCATTTTGTAAACCAAAGACACCAACTTTAACATAAAGACCAAATAGAGGTACAAGCCAATAGTAGTTATGTATAAAAGAGGTAATTTCTGTTCTTTGAATGAACCTGGAGAGCAGCTCAGTACCCCTACTGTCTAGGGGCAAATAGTGTCTGCCTTCTTCTTGAGGCATTAGTCCTTCTCACAGAAGACCACCCTCACTACCACACTGCACCCTCTTCATGGCACTCTGAGCAGAAAATTCAGTACAGAGATGCAGAACCCAACTCTGACTCACAAAGAGAAAGACTGTGCAGAGAGTAAGAGCTGAATAGGGATAGGAAGGTAACGGGGAAGTAGAGGGTTGTGTTTGGTAAAGCTGGGCACTGTCCTGGTGAAGATGGTGAGGTTGTGCCACCATTCTTCAGCCTCCAGCATGGGTAACAGATTGAAATGTGGCCTCTTGAGGCCCAGCCATGAGAAGGGACTAGTTTCTGTGAAGCTGTTCTGTATGTTCATCAGTGGCCTGCATGGTGACACAGACACCCCCTCTCGCAGCAAACCTGCAGGTGACACTGAATGAGGAAGATTAGCCTAGGCAGGGAACAGCAGCACTTCAGTCTAGAATCACCTTGAAGGTCAGACACCTGAGGGTGTCAATCCAGACACCAGAGATTCAAGCCACCAGTAACCCCATGAGGCTTAGCTGTGAGAAGCAGAGCGTTTGTCCACTGGGCAGGACAGTCAGAAGCACAGCACAGCTGGGGAGTACCTGGTGATGTCACCACCCTGCTGAAGTGGACCAAAGGACTTGCAGTGGACTGCAGGTAGATGTACTTGCTGTGAGCAAGGCCAGATGCCCACTGAAGTGCATCAGATGGAGTAAGGTTTTTGATCAAGGGATGCTTTCATTCCCCTCTACTCAGTGCTACTGCTCTTCCAGAATAGAGCCTGGCTAAGGAAGGATTTGGAAATGAGGTCTAGGAGAATACTGCCAGGATAGACATGGCTGCCAAGGGGAGGTTTGAGGAGCTGATGTTCAATCACAAGAGAAGTGGCCAAAGGAGTGATCACCTACAACAGCTCAAAGGGGATGTAGAAACATGACAGAGCCAAACTCTTCCTGAAAGATGATAGAGGAAACAACAATGGCTTCAAGCTGTGCCTTGAGAAGATCAGAGTAGACATCAGGAAAATTTCTTTCCTAGGTCTGGAGTTTAGCACAGAAGCAGGGAGGCTGGAAATCCTCCCTGAATGTTTTCAGGACTGGAAGGAGCCAGAGACAATGGCTGGGTAAAATGCTGCATAAAGCAGTTCTACTGACCAAAAAAAAGGTGTAGGAGTAAGTTCCCGTGTTACTTCTTAAAATTCAGCTATGGACAACAGCTGTACTCAAAATGACTCTGCACAGCTCTGGGATTTCACAGCAGGGATGCTGTACTCTAAAAGAAGCATGTATGTGGTGAGGAATGCCGTGGCGAGAAAGGTGGGGGTCTGTCACAGGTCCTTCCACTGTGCAGAAGTGAATTGCCCAGCTCCCTGAGTGCCTCTTTTCCTTCTGCTTATGGGGAAGGCTAAAAAGGTGCCTGAGGCAAGGAGGAAAGGGAGTCTTTAATTCGATGAGGGCTTGACTCTGCTGTAAGCCTTTTAATGAGGCACTGAGCATATGGTTCCCTCCTTCCATTGAAAAACAAGAAAGACTTGTTGATCATTCAGTAGTACTCCACATTTCTGCCACTTTGCTGCAACCTGGGCAAAGGTTTGATCGCTGTGGGGCACAAGGTGGAGCAAACAAACCTTTGCTTGCTCCTCCTTATGGTGTGCAGTTATCAAACCTCTGCCAAGATGTAGAAAAGAAGCCGGGCCTACTGGGACCCACACTGGATCCACAGCACATCATGTCCTCGTTATATTTCCATCCCCTCCAGAGACCCTCTCCCAAGGCCTGAGAAAAACCACTGAGAGGTGTCCCAGCAACCAAGGGAAGGCACTGCCTACACCTAATTTCTGAAACCGCTTCATGTATCCCGCTGCAGATTTTAAGGTGTAAAGAGTAAGCGTTGAGCACCAGCTTGTGTCGTTTTGGTGTTTTTGCTGTGCGGATGCACCATCCTACTGAACCAAAGGACTGAAGCAAGCATTGTGCCCTACTTGGGCCGTTAACATGGAGCTCAGGTTCCTTTTGACAAAAATATCCATTCACTGGGGTTTTTTTATTTTTCTAAATGGGGGAGAAAACCGCCCATTACAGTGTATTCTCCACGTCCCCAGGCCCACATATAATTTCCAGCAGCTCTCCTCAGCATTCCACATTATAAAATCAATCTCTATTTAAGTAAGAGAGTGAAATTTATTTCTTAATTTTTAATAATGTATTTTGTGATTTGTTACAGCCCTCAGTGTTGTATTATTTATTTATTGTGCCTATATGGTGCTCTGCTACATGGTAATAGAGGAGCTACAGAAATTAGAGACCTAAGCAAAACCAAGTTCAATAATTTTGCTACATCTAGGACTAGATCCAAAATTAACAAAGGCGCAAAACTGCAATGCAGGAACAATACCATAATGTTTTTGCTCCCAAGTTTTAACAGATCCAGTGGAAGCAAGCTACAATACTCAGAAAGATCGACCATCACTGCAAGAAAAATTAGAACTGAATCTTAACATATATACCAAGGTGTTTCAGAAATAAGTAATTTGCTGTGGAGTTCTTACAAGTTAATAATAAATTTGCACACAGGCTCAAATGAAACAAGTATCAAGGCTTTCTTTTCATCCCTTTCTTATACTCTCCCTGCAAAGGTGGTTGCCTTTCAAAATACACTAAAAAGTCTTCATCTCAGGGAAAGAGAAGATCAATTTACCTCAAAAATGCCTGCATTTATTAGGTGATATCTCAGCACCATTCATTTGGTAGCAAAGTTCCCACCGACTTCAGTAGGTTAAAGTTTATTTTAAGCAGCTGAGTTAATTTATCACTGAAACCTGAAAGCATGAAAAGCAGGGGTTCTGGGCCTTGCCTGCATTTTGTGTTAACCCTTGGGGAAGTCATGGTTCTACCTGTCAAGGCACGACAGCTACAGCATGTCTGCTCCCCTGGAGTTTGGCTGCAAGGAACCCCAGGGGCAGCCCAGGGACACAGCCCCTGCTTTTCATGGGAACAGTGTCAGGGATCACACTCTTGCGTGGCAGGGGGTGGAAGAAAGCCAGATGTAGAGTGTATTTACTCACAATGACCATTCAAATCCCCATCCTTCATGGTGCATGGTGCATGCTTCCAGTACGGAGAGGAGGTGGAGCTGCCAGGAATCAGCAGTGTAATGACTTTTCCTTTGGGAAACCTTTACTGAACTAAACAAAACTGGTTCTGGTGGAGCTGGTTCAAATTTCTCATGCTTTGATCACTCCGTTTACAAACTTCAATACTTCTGACATCTCTCTGCAAAACTCCATGTCTCATTCACTTCTCTCAAGACTGCATTGAAGAGATTTTTGGCTGATGGGTCTTCTTTCCATGTTGCTTCTTCCCCAGCTTCACAAGCACTCCTGTCCTGCAGAAATACACCCTTTTTCAGGGCTATTTTCCTGTTGCTCTGAGGCCTATCACTGCCTCTGAGTGGTGTCCCCAGCTGCCAGGCCAGTCTTTGATGAATGTCATACCATGGCACGGTGCCCTTCACCCCACTGCCAGGTGCCTGCCTGCTGGACTGCTCTAAGTCTTCACAGTTGACAATAAGAAAATTTATATCCTGACTATCAGGATATTTGGGGTGTTGGCTGAGCCAGCAGCAGGGATGATCATGTTGAGCCTTCCCCTGTTTACCACAGCCTTTCAAGGCGTTGTGCTTCCTCAGATACTAGAATGAGAGTAGGACAAACTGGTTTCATTTCTGCTTTCTGTAGCTGATGAAATGGGAAGGGTCTAGGCAGGAATTACAAATGCAGCAGTGAGAGACTCAGCAATCTCAAAGCCTACTCGGAACAGTTCCAGATGGAAAAATGCCATTTTCTTGCCCCCAGGACTGGCTGTCTGAATCATATCTAAGAGGAAATTCCAAGAAAGAAATCTTCGGATCATGGGTTTCTGTGGATGGTACATCTTTGATGCACTATGCAATTGTCACTAGCCTTGGCATAGGGGTCTGGTTTTGCCTCATACAGAATAAAAAAATTTCCAGTTTTAATTGAGAATGGCATACAGACAAGGCAAAACCATCTGAGTGAGCTTCTTAATTTGGTAACTCACTGACTGACCTCAGTCAGCCAAGGCTGGTTAGAGCCAACCACAGCTGGCTCCAAAAGCTTTTCAGCTCATCAGTGTCAGAGCTGAGTCTTTTGGGGAGAACTTGAGCCTGGCTCCCTTCAGAGGCAACTTGACAGTGTCTAGACTAGCCAAGCTCAGTGTGAGCAAGGTGAAATGAATGCCCCACTGAGGCAGAGCAGCAATGCCATTTACGCTCTGACGCATGAATTTGAGAGCCTGTTCTCTGGTGAGGGCTTAGCAGCAGACCCCGAGGGGGTGAGTGCTCTGGCAGCCCCATCCCTGTCAGAGCTCGTGCTGCCTCCCCAGCCAGTGTGGCTTGCCTTCTGACGCTGCAGCCCTCTCATCAAATGCTGCCACTGAATGAGGGCTGTGGCACACGTAATCAGACACAGCTGCTTCCTTCTTGCAGGGGGGCATGCTGGTGCTTCCTCTGCTGACCTGCCTTGCATCACGAGGTCATAAGAAGTGTCCTGCTGGATCCAAGAGACAATTCATCCCTCTCTGTATTGTGTCTTTTGTGGTGCTGCACTGTGAGGGCTTGAGAGCCATGACCTGCCTGGCCAACCCCTGCCCTTGTATACAGATTTCCACACACTTCCCCAGAAGAGAGAGATGTGGTGGGAGGAATCCAGATGCTATCTCCCTGCACAGCTCTCCTAGCAGACCTTTTAGGATCGTCTAGCCTCTAATTTGCCCAACCCCACATGGGGCCCACCGGCACTGTCCACTTCTACCATCTCTTGTATCAGCAAATTCCTATGCCCACTTTGTACAGAAATATTTTATTTCATCTGCTTTAAACTGATCTCTGTCTAGTGCTCCCTCTTTCTAGTTTTATGGGATTTGAGATTTAGTGAATCACAATATTGAATTCACCTTATTGCTGCCTACATGGTTTTGTAAAGGACATAGCTTCTCTCCATGGCTGCAAAGTAAACATCCCGAAACAATATTGGGGATTTCCATTCCCTTTGCTGCTTAGGAGAGCTGGAAATCACAGAATTCACTGCTCATTTAAGAGAGTAGCACATGTTTTAGACTTGGCTTTTAGTGACAAGTGGTGTTTTCACATGATTAGTTTCTGAGTTTTTCACAGGTCCTTTCCACAATTAACAGCTCTGCCTGAGGGAAAGGAATTAGCTACTTCCCTGTCTTACATGCTTGCAGAAATACTGCCAGGAACACACCTGCAATTTTCGCTCAAATGCCTTTGAAAAACATAGGTCAGTTTTGAAAACTACCCACGATTTCTTTAAGCTACATAAATACTTTTCTTGTAGTAATGTCTTGCTGTGTTCTTGAATTAATCATTCAGACTTTATTCTCATTAGTGCTCCCCTGTCAGTTAGCCCTGAAAACTGTGTGGCACGACTTGCTGAAAAGTGCAGAACATTTTGATGACAGTCTTCAGAAAGTCTGGCCATAGATACGATGGCCTCACTAACTAGTGAGTTTAGCACACTCTAAAGAAGATTGGGAATCTTTAGCAATCTGCCCCAGAAATCTACATACCAGTTTCTCCCTCTGGAAACCGGACCAAATAAAACTGGCTGACCGCAAAGGGACTGCCTGCATATTATTTGCCCCAAATTTGCCCCAATTATCTTATGCCTTGAGATAAGAGGTGTTATGAAGTCTCTGGGAATGGAGCCAAAACATGTCTCCTTGATGTAGCCCTGAGTAATTCTGTACAGCTCTACCACAGGAATGATCTTTCTATTCTCCTAAATCTCCTGGCTGCCTGTGTTGCTCTATTTCATCTTAGTTGTTAGAAAACTAGCTCAAGGCCTTGAATCAGCAATAAATTAACTTTTCTAAACAAAAAACATAGCACACCCAGTAGATCAACTGACCTTTCGCCCTGAACATAAAACTGAGAAGTACATTACTGTTTGTTTTGTGACGCACCAGGCAACTCTCTGCTCCTTTGCATCCTCATGTGGTGCTCCTGGTGTTACTCTCGGCTACACTATCACAATGCCACAGTGATTCAGACTCTGAAAAACCTGTGGGTTTCTTCTCCTGGAGCATGTTAATAGGTTAAGCTCACAGTTGCTAATTTTATAGTATTTCAAAAGATGGTTATATATTTATGCATTATTTATTGTACAAATCTAGCATGATACATTATTTACAGCAGTATTAACAGTATTTATTATTTATTATGTTCCTATATTAATATATATTATTTCAAGCAAGACTTTTTACAGTGTGGTTTGTTGACTTCAGTTGCTGGAGTTAGTATTCTGCAGAGTAGACAGTACTGTCCTGAAGGCTGAGACTGCTGAAATCTAATTACCTTGGCCAAGAAATGGCATTCACTTTTGCCTGAGCAATATTTTGTAACTTGGGGATGGGGGATGGATTGTGGTTAGCTCTGTCTGGGTATAAACAACCATGAAGAGAGATGCAAGGTATCTGCTCTCCTCCTCTATGTGGTGTGCTAGTGCAGAGTCCCATAGTCCCAAGTTTCTTTTCCTCTGCCTGTGAGCCTGGGCAGACCTACAGACTGCTACAGCTGCTATACAGACATCCAGTGAGTTGTGGACACAGCTGTCCCCTTCGTTTTCCTCCCTCTGAGGGAAACCAGAATCGTGGTAAATAGAAAATTGCACCAGCCTCAGCTGATCCAGACACTGGCCGGTTAGGAAGGTGATTTCTTGAAATGACATGGCTATTGCAGCAAAAGCTCTAGCTTAGAGTTATTAGACCTTCACGAAAAGGCCGTGCTGAAGTAAATTATTTTTGCTGGGGAATAGAACTATACAACAAAGACATGTCCAGTCCTCTGTGGCTTAATCTCAGCAACTGACCTCTTGTCTTGGAGGAACAGAGCCTGAACAGTCTGCCTCTGAGCAGAGCTACTCTTGGGCAAATCAGAAATAAATGCTGAAGATTGTGAAGGGCTGGGAGGCACCTTATAGCAGAAACAGGAACCCAGCTTGAACACAAGTTTCAAAACAGTGGAGACCACAGCCCCGTCCCTCCTCAGGAGTGCTAGCAAGCTGCTCCCTTAAATCATGGAGTGGAGGCTTCTTCTGAAGAGTGTTCAGCTTTGAGTGGTCTTCAAGACCACCTTCCATTCCCACACTGTCAAATGCAGTGCCAGTTCACCTCTACATACCTCGAGCCATGTCCACTGGTCTGATTTGCTTACATGTCGTTGGGCGTATTCAAGAAGTACCTGTCCTGCAGTAGGCCTCTCTCTTTCCAGCTCCACCACCGTGGACCTCATTTCTCCAGGCTGGTACACTTTACTTGCACCTTCTTCCATGACTTGGCATTGCAAGAGGCTCTGGAGTTCACTCTGAGACACTTTTCACTTAGTGGTGGCTGTTTGCCATGCAGCCCTTACTGCTATTAGGTGCTGAGGACATCTAAATCTTAAAGACAGTAGGTTAGGAGCTTCTTAACCTAACCAATCTTTAATGGGAATACTGTCCCAGGGTGGGTTGAGATACTATCTGAGGCTTCAAGGACGTTCATGGCCTAAGTTATTTGGTCATCGCTATGTCAAACCTCTTTGAACCACCCAGCTCCCTTTATGTCTGTGGGGTGTGTTATTTGTGTCCTGATTTTTCCACTTACTCTGTCTTTTTGTCTTTGGTCCCCCATATTCTTTTCAGTTGACTCTCTGGACCAAGGCCTCTTCATTGTGCCAGCTTGACTCCCCTCTTCTGGTCTTCCCAGCTTCCCCACTATTCTCCCTCCTTTGGTTTTTCTGTCTGCTCTGAAAACCCTCAAACTGTCTCACATCACCTCTGTTGACAAAACTGTTGTGCATACTCATTGATCTTCACACTTATCCTGACTTATTCCTACTAACAGTGGTGGAAAAACAGCTGCTTATTTCAATTAAATTTTGATTAGCATCTACCTGTCACTATTATTCCATTTTCTCCAGTGTCCCCTTCAGCTACTTTCTATGCTATTTTTTCACCTGGTTTCCATGAGAACCATCTCAATATATCTCTATCCTGCCAACCCTATATTTGGTTCTTGTCAGGAAAGAACAAATAATTTACTCTCAGGCAACATTTGAGGCTTCAGCTGTTCCAGCAACACTTAGAATATGGTGAGAGTCACCTCATCAAAATGTATCCAGGACCCTCCATGTGCCCATATCCTTCTATACCATAATAAATGGAAGTCTATCTATAGCTCACTGCTGGTGTACACCCAGCTTCAGGGGACAAAAGCTTTACAGATGTGCCTCAAATCTCCAACTGTAGCAGGGACCAAGAACAAAGAGGATGCTCTGGTATCCTTTTCATTGAGAAAACAGCTAGCTGCCTTTCAAATCTCACCAAACAGCCTGTGTGATGGGCAGCTGGACTTTAGATGTGATCCCTTCCTTCTGTTTTGCTGATTGGCCTTGTGAGAGCTCCTTTTGGAAGTCCACTTTTTGGAAGCCATTCACTTGCAGTTTCACTAAGAGAACGAGATGGGAGAAATAGGGCTGCTCTCTTCTGATGGGACATGCAGTTCCCTGGCACAGAGAAGCAAAGGACCAAGATTTGCAGAGGTCCCAGCTGGGATGGCCAGGTGACTGGCAGCCCCTTAGGAGTCAGGGCAGGACATAAACCCTCATGAGTGGCAATAAAGCACAACACAGGGATCTCTCAGTGCCTTCAGGGCAAAGAAACTGCAACAAATTAAAGATGATGTAATTTGTGTGAAAGACACTGCCAAATAATGCTGTGCCATATACAGCCTCTGAGAAAATTATACTAAAGGACTATTTACTTCACAAAGCTGTCCCTCACCACCCAGCAAGAGTATTTTTAAAAACCATTAGCTGGGCTTGGCGTATGTGAGAGCTCCTAAACACTAATAGTTCATTTTTTGCAAATGAGTGCATCAAATCTTGTCCACCTACAGCCTTTTGATGACACCAGTTATTATATCTTTAAAACATGGTGGTTCAGATGGTTGAGTATCCCTCTGTATGGAGGTGCTTGTTTCAGTTCAGCACCTGCTTCGGCTTAGGGAGATTGTCCTTACACTGTGGGGAGTAACAAACAGCTGGCAGTCAGTACGCAGTACTGCTCTATGTGCACTTGTGAGAGCATATCTTAATTTCATTTTATAACTAGCCTGAATGGGAGTGCATGACGTGAGGGCCAGTGCTGTTTGCACCAGTTAAATTATCTCAGTGTAACCTTGTCAAAGTCCGAGGTCCAAGATACATCCATAAAGACTTTGACATGCCTAGTCAGAGGCTCATGTCATTATTTGTAATTACTTATTCCATGGATGAGAGCAGTATGTAAAAGGAAGAGTCAAACTCCAGTTCTTCAAACTCCAGGAAGACAGTAGAGGCAGCATCTTCAGCTGTGCTGCAATAGCTACAATGAATGCTAGATAAGATGAATATGAAGTACTCAGTAAGAAAAAACATCAAGTATAGCAATCTTTTAGCAAGTATTTTAGTAAATTCCCAACTAATTCACCATTTTTCACCTCACCTGGATCGAGAGAAAAGGCCTCAGAGATTAGCTCTCCAAATGCTTCATGAAAATAAGCAAAAAGATGCCCTGTGCCATCTTCTCTCATCCTCCTTTCCCTCATAAAACACTTGCATGTGAGTCTACTGGGAAGGAGCAGAGGTGGAAGAATGAATAAAATAGGCAAGGGTGCTGAGAGGAGAAGCTGACTGATAGCTGGGGCAGAGAGACACAACAGTTCCCAGGTGCAGAGAGTTAAGCAAATCTGTTGCATTTGCAGAGCAGAGGAGGTCTGGGAGTGGATGGGAAATGAGGACAATTTATTAAACCTTAGGCCAGTGTCTTTTTCAGACTGAATCACTGCCTTTTTGAGTCTGACTTGTTTTGACTTGAAGTTTCTTACTGCTTGGTCAGACCAGGTGAAGGAAAGGTAAGTCCTAAAACTTGTCTACTCTCTCTGTTATCTTGCCTAAGAAGAGATACTATTTCTCTCTTGAAAAGTGTCCATATTCCAGCCTTAGACTCACTGCTAGCAATGCTGTTGAATTTTCAGTGTCTTCTGCTGCCTTATGCTCTTGATGTTTTTTCAAATGCTGTCAGCTAGTTGACCTGGGTTGAATTCCGTCTGTAATCTGGAGATAAGAAGATCTGTCTCCCACACATAGCCCATTAAACTTTCTAGAAAAACTCCAGATACAAGTATCTGGTGAAGCAGGCTTCTTAAATAACTTGGTGCTGCGGACAAGGAACCATGACTCATAACTCAAACAGAGGGTATGACGCTTGTGCAGACTTTGGGGTCTTTATTTCCAGATTGCTACATTGGTAGTTTTTCTTTGAAATTTCGTTTGTTCTTTGCTCAGTAACTTCCTGACTTTATGAGATGTATTTGTCCCTGACATTAGCAGAGAGGTGGAAATGCCCATGCAGAAATGAGGCAGATATGAGAGAGAAAAATCAGGTTTGTGACAAAGACACTGTCACTTCATGGAGCTCCTGCCTGACGTTAAGGTCTTGTCAAATATATTCTGTTCCCAAACAAAGCTTATTGATGTTTATGCTTGTTGTGATTCTGAAGCTAACACAGATATATGCAGTGAGATCCTGACACTGACCTGACATCTGTCAGCTGTGTTTGGTCCAGATGGTAAGCAGAGTCGGGACAAACCTCTGCCCTGGGAGGATGTTGCCATCACCTTCAGCAGAACTTCATCACAGAGAAGTGGTCATCAAAAATACATTGAAAAGTCTGAGAACCATGTTAAAAATCCTAAAATGCCATTATGTTTGTCAAGTAGAGTCAGGTCTGCGTTATCAGAACCTGTTTGCCAACATCCAATTTTATCAGCTTAATTTTAAAAAAGAAAAAAGTCAAATCTTGTTCACATGTCCTATTAAACTAGTTTCTGCTTTAATCTGTGTGATGCTGAGACAATGCCGATAAAACAAGCGTGATTTAATCAGCTCTGACTGTTCTGATCTGACAAGCACCTTCATTTGGAGAATGATTACTTGGCTATCCATAGAATATTCATGGACTCTACAGGATATTCAGCTCTCCCTCTATACTTGCCGAAGATTTCTGCTGGAATTATACGTCTTGTTGCCTGACATGTGTAGAAGAATATTAGCCATTCTAAACACATTTAGGAATAACAAAGCAAAACTAAATTATGATCTACATTCAAACATGTTTTTCCAAACTTAAGCAGACTGTTGTTCCTTCAAGAGTGGGGGAGATTCCCTCTCTCGCAGGGATGGCTGCTAAGGAGCTGTATGTGGGACACAGCTCTAAATATTCCTCTTGTGTAGGCTGCTCACTCGATGATCAAAGGCATTTGCAGTTAACAGATTTAAATTTTACACCTCTCTCTAAAACCAAAAAAACCGCTTGAATGCCAGTGGTACCAATCAGTATTTTTCTGTTACTCTGTTGCTTGCATGCATTTTATGACCTTACCTATCCCAGCCTGTCTGGGCTGTGTACGTTGTTCAAATATCCTTTAAGTCTGCTTACACAAGAAATGCTAATTGAGGGGAAAGACAATCACTCCAGTTTACAGAAGTATTTGCAAATGTGGAACACCATTTTTGCCTGCACTTGGGAACTGGGCGGCAAATTTTGATAACTTTATGTTTGACTGTTATGCTGTAATTATAATCATATTTATTTTGACTTCTCCTGATTCTTTCTAATCATTGGGAGATTCATAGAATTCCAGGGTGGTTTGGTTTGGAAGGGATCTTAGAGATCATCTAATTCCAGCTCCCTTACTATAAGCAGGGATACCTTCCACCAGATGAGATTTCTCAAAGATCCATCTAACATGGCCTTTAATACTTCCAAGGATGTTGTGTTCTTGCCTCTGGTCAACCTGTTCCAACCTTTTTTACCTTCACAGTAAAAAATCCTTCCTAACATCTAATCTAAATCTGTCTTCTTTTACTGTAAAGGCTTTCCCCTTGTACTATCGCTATCTGTCCACTTAAAAAGTAATTTTTCCCATTTTTTATAAGCCCCCTTCAAGTACTGGAAGGCTGCAATGAGGTCTCCCTGGAGGCTTCTCTTCTTCATGTAGAACAACCCCAACTTTTTCAGTGTGACTTCACAGGAGAGGTGCTCCAGCCCTTAGATCATTTCTGTGGCATCCTCTGGACCTGCATCAACAGGTCCATGTCCTTCCAGTGCTGGGACCCCAGAGCTGGATGCAGCCCTGCAGGTGGGGTCTCACCAGAGCAGAGCAGAGGGGCAGAATCCCCTCCCTGGCCCTGCTGGCCGCGCTGCTCTGGATGCAGCCCAGGACACATTTGGTTCTCTGGGCTGTGAGTGCCCATGGCTGGGTCATGTCCAGCCTCACCCACCAGCACCCCAAAGTCCTTCTCAGCAGGGCTGCTCTCAGTGAGATCATCTCCCAGTCTGTGTTTTTGTTTGAGATTGCCCTGGCCCAGGTGCAGCACCTTGCTCTTGGCCTTGCTGAACTTCATTAATTTCTCATGAACCCACTTCTCAAGCTTGTCCAGGTGCCCCTGGATGGCATCCCATCCTTCTGTTGTGTCACCTGCACTGCTCAGCTTCCTGTCACCTGCAAATGTGCTGAAGGTGCCCTCGGTCCCACTGCCTCTGTCACGGATAAAGGTACTGAAGAGCCCAAGCCTCAAGACAGCCCTGAGGGACACCACTCATCACTGGCCTCCATCTGGACATAGAGCCATTGACTGCAACTCTCTGGCTGCATCCATCTCAACATTTCCTTATCCACTGAACAGTCTACCCTTCAAATCCATGTCTCTCCAATTTGGAGATAAGGATGTCTTGTGGGACCATGTTGAAGGCCTTACAGAAGTCCAGGTAGATGACATCACTTTGTCTTGCCTGGTGAACCTCGTACACTGCTGCTATGTCTGCCGTGGAATTGATGGTTTTTAGATGGAACTGAGTTGACTTTTTTTTGTTGACAGATTTTTATAGTATCAACTCTGGTTGACTCAGTAGCCTCTCTCTAACTTGGTTGCATCAAACCAACAGTACGAGGTATGTGGATGGTGCTGTTGCTGGGACCCACAGCTCAGCTGGCACAGCCTGGATTAGGAGAGGAGTGGGCTGCACTGGGCAGCCCTCGCTACAGCTGTGCCTCTGCAGCAGCTCTAGGCAGGAGAAGCCAGGACACCGTCACATCCATTACAGCTTCAGGTATGAGAGTGGTTTTGACTTTTTTTCCTTCTTTTTTTTTTAAAGGATGCTCCANAATTGGGTCCTAGCACTAGGCTTACTATTACAGGATCAGACTATTAAAGTGCAAATTAAAAAAATATTTATATGGAGAATCTTATTGGGAAAACATAATTTTTCTCAGTCATATCACTCCAAAGCGCTTGAATTCAGGAAGTTTAGGTTTTGCCCAGAAATTGCTACATCAGTTCTCTTTTAAGCAGGGGATACCATTATAGATAGAAGGGTAAGTGATCAGAAGATTACTGTCTACTGTTTTGAAATTCTCATTCAAAATGAAAGAAAGTTTGTTACTTGAATATGGACACAGGAGCAAGCAGCCTCCTATTCTCAAACCATGTCATGCTTCATTTTCTCAACAGTTACAGAAGGTAAATTTACTAGGTCTTGGCTTTCACTGTTTTTCTTCCACTGACGACAATGGAAAAAACTTCCATTAATTTCATGGAAACATGATTTGACCCCTACTGACTCCACTTCTCTCTTTTCCCACATTTTCCTTTTGAACAACAGAAAAATGATACATCTTGAAAAATAGCACCCTGACTAAGGCTGGAGAAAGATTTAAAAAGTAATGGAGAGAACTATTACTTTTCTGTACACTGCTCTGAAAATTATAGTTCCTATAATTTTAACACATCAAAGTAATTTTTTTAAAGGTGTTACTTTCCAATTTCTCTCCTTGTTAATAACTTAACAGTTTAAGAAGGTGTTGTAAAAGTATTTTATTTCATTGTCTCTGTTTTGCCAGAGTGAAACCCTTCCAGATTTGTTTGGGTGGTTTTTTCCCTAACTTTGAACAATGAAAAAGGGAACATGTCCTGATTATGCAAATTTACCATGGAATCCGTCTTAGGAATTTATAGCTGAAAATACCAAAACACATTACTTAGGGGTTATGTAACAGGGGAAAAGGAAGGATCAGAGAACATCCCCCAGAAACTCGCTCCCTGAATTTCTTTCCTGTTCCTCTGTGTCAGCCTGGAGAGGCTGGAAGGTGAAAGAAAAATACCCTGTTTGGTCAATGTTGTCTTAAGCTGACTCCACATTTGCTGCTAAAGATAATTTCAAATGAGGTTATTGACCCAAAGAGGAATGTGATGGTAAAAGCCCCTTTTTCCAGAGTGTGTGCATATGTCCAAGTAGCCAGCTGAGGCTGATATAGCAGCATCCCTTGGGGCTGACTGCCAAGCTGCAGCACCAACCAAATCCCTGCTTCGTCTCCATAGGGTTTTACATAGCACTTTCTGTGTAAAATTATACTGTTTCTGGAAAAATTGCATGACCTATGCAGCTATCAGCCACTCTGAGGACTCTTAAGAGCACAGCTGCCTGTCTTAAACCCAGTAAAAGCCACAGAAGGACTTTGACATGAGATAAGCACAGAATGCCATGTGATAGCCCATGTTTTTAAGGAATAGGGACCATTTTTCCTGCTGCTAAAGCTCTCTCTTTCTGTCTCCTCTCTACTCTCTCTCTTTCTTGTATTCCTTGCTTTCCCCTCCACCCATCCTGCACTCCATAACCTTCCATCTGTTCCCAAAGGTGCCATCCACCATTTAATTCAGAAGTTAGTACCTTTGCATTTGTGTGCTGGGTCACACCCTAAGTCTGACTCAGGTCCTCCCAGAAAGCTGGCTATGAAGTGCTGGAGCATTTCTTCTCTGTGTGCCAGCAGTCAACACACACACAAACACACCCCATCAAAACTCAGGAATTAGGCTCTCATTTTCTTTGAACTTGCAGCTGCTTTCACTGCATGAAATTGTCAATTTCACTACATGCTTTCACTGCTCAGCATGAGGTTGCAAGCTTTCTTGTGTCACTGTTAATGCATCAGTTGAAAATGTTCAACCCAGACAGCCTAAGTGACTCAGGAAAAGCCTGATTCCAACAGACTGGCTACCTGAGGCTGAAGCAGAAATTATGTCTCTTTCCTCTACTTGTTTTCTTCCCATCCTCATTCACTCTTCAGATTGAAAAATACTCTCTGCCTGTCTGTTGTAGTCCCCGAGCCACCAGCTGGGATGGCTGGGGGACCAGGGGGCTCAGCAGTTTGGTGGTGGGTGAATTCAGAGATCTGACACCCCCCACAAGTCAGCTGGCCAGGATCCCCTCACCTGGTCTTGTGAGCCAGGAATTCTTAGGGAAAAGCAACAGTTTCCTCCACCAGCCGGGCACCACAGCAGCACCTGTCCTCATACTTCCAGCTTTCCTCTGCCAATATGGGTTGACTGCTGGCTCCATTGAGCATCAGCCAATTGTGCAGGCTGTCTGGTGAGGGCACATCCTTCCTCTGCAGCACCACTGCCCAGGCAACCCGCCACTAACTCCTAGGTGGCTTGGGTGCACTAGCTCTGCAGTAAAAGACCTTCACCGGAGGGTTTGTGGCATACCCGTGGCTGTGGGGAGGCAAGCGCTTGGATGGCAATGCCAAGGTTTAGGATAATGGGTGATATCACCCCATCTCTGCAGCCCCATGGCATGTAGCACTTGTCCTGCATCACAATCATGTGGTCACCTCCTGTGAGGCACCAAGCAGAAATGCAGCAGCAGTTGTGCACTGCAGCCTGCAATAAAACACAGCCAGCAATAAAACTGCATACAGCTGGGAGAGGCTCTCACTAGACGGCAAAAGACAGAAAATGTGTAACTATTATGCTACACTTTGGCGACCAAAATAAAAGTAGCTTCTGACAATGACAGTTATTTCATGTCCTGGCTGGTAAAAGAAATCATATTAATAATACACAGAAGGAAATTAGGGTACTACTTCAGAAGTCTGTCTTTCATACATTTCATCAGTGTAGCTGCATATGTAGAACAACAGTTTTCATCCCATGCCAGATAAAGGGAAAACTGTTTTGAGAGGTAAGTCAGTACTGTTACTGACTTCTACTGTTACTGATACCTGGTCTAGTATATACCATGCTTCACCTGAGGGACACATAAAATTTCTGGGAAAATACAGCAAATACTTCAAAATTTCTAATAAAACTTTAAAAGCCATTTAAATATTAAGTTAATGGATACCATTTTCCTTTCAGTTGTGAAGGTTTACATCAATGGCATTGCACGGATGTGGAGAGAAATAATTTGGGAGGGGTAATTATCTTACAATAGTATGGAAGTGAAATTAGCTAAATCACAGAATCATAGGAAAACAAGCTATATTGTAAATAAGTTGGGTCAGTGCCAAATTAAAGCTAATGGGAATTTTTTTCATCCACCCAGGAGGTGTCTCGCCTAAATGATGGCTGTCCTTTGCCACATCAGAAACGCTCATGACTTATATCCATTTTGGTGCTTAATCTCATGCATATGCTTTAACTGCTGGCTTCATAATTCAAAAATAATTGCTAATATGAACCTATTTCCTACCACATTTTAAAAATGTTCCAACTTGTACAAACTTTATACAAATCGTTTAACACACTGCGCAGAGAAAATAGAAGCTCAGTGACTAAAATACCCCAAGGAAATCTGTGGCCATAAAAAGTTCCTAAATTTGTTCTTGGATGGGGTGACCCAAAACAACTAAATCGTGAGGGAACACTTTTGCATTGACTTTGAAATGACAGGTATGCATTAGAAATTTCCATTACTTGACAATAAAACTTTGAAATGGCTGTCTAAAAGGTATCTACATGGCCAAAGAAATACAACCTCAAATTTCACCAGTCTGGTATCTGGAATTTAGCAGTAAAATCACAGAAATGTCTTTCTTGTAATAATGCCTTGAGAGTATAGAAAATAAGCTTATTGTGGCAGGGTGAATCCAGTAATTTGAAAAATAATAGTAAGTTACTTGGACTACAGAAAAAAATCCAGTTTCTTCGCAAACATTTAATTTCAGACAAAAAGCTTATTTATCATTTATGTTTAATAATATTTTTGCCTCTGTGTTTAAATTGTGAGAGAACTGTTCCGTATTTTTTGTTCTTTGAATTTCCCATACATGGCTAGTAAAAAAAACCCCACCAAAACTAGAAAATTTAAATTAACACACCTTAAATAGTATTATTTAGAAATAAACATAGATGTAAATATCGCTGTAGTATGTAAATATGAGTAATCATACAAATTATGCATATACAAACTGTCTGACTGCAGGTGGACCAGAGTCAGAGGTTAACATCAGACTATTAATGCAGTCCAGCAATGATATGGCTCCAAAAAACACACAAGAAATACAGAAGAAATGAGGGCAAAATCATGTTGTGCTCACCTTTTTGCCTGCTGTGATTTCTGGTAAGTTGTGAGAGCCTACAGTGAGCATTACAGAATGGGATTTGCAACAATACAGTTGGCAAAGGGACATGTTTGGAATAACATCTATACAAAATGCTTCTTGCTCAGGTATGCAGAGCCACATCAGAGCAGGAAATGCTGAGGAGTTCATGGAGTTCATGGGAACATCTAGAACCTGGAGCAAACTGGGCCAGAGCTCATTTTCTTTTCCTTCTCATCTTCATGTCTGTTGTGTAGGGCTTTGCTTCAGTATTCCTGCATCTTACCCCAGCAATAACCAGGAAAGATTCAGGAAGGATCCTGTTGAAATTAACTTCTAAATCATACATGCTTTGGTAGGAGTCATGTTAGACCTAAATGAAAAGCAGCAGCAATGCACACAGTGATGATTTCTCCTGTTTCTACAAAGCTTGGGGAACTCAGTACTCAGGGCTGAGCTGATCACTCTCAATTCCCACTCCCACTTTGGAGCTGGGAGGAATCTCTCCTGAGTTGGTCTTCTCTCCCTGGACGATTACAGCCTGGCCAAAACTTCAGTGTAAGGACTGTAAAAAGACGTTCAGGGTCTGTTATAAAAAGTGTATTATGTTCCACTCTTCGTGTGTAGAAATGTGAAATGGAAATTACATTAAGTTTGGGTGAAAGCAGCCACTGATGGACTATACTGAAAATGTGTTATAGGTTCCTGTAAAGAAACCAAAGCTAATGGAGAAAGCCCAAACCTGTTGCAGCAGATGACCTTTTCCACATGGACCTTACATCACTATTGTGGAAGTGGTACTTGTTCATTTCCAGGACTTTTCTTTCATTCTTGGAACTCCTTCCAAGCACCTTTTGTATTCATGCACCAAATATGGTACAAAAGAAGCATGGTAGTCTACTTAGTGTGTTATAAGAATTTTAAGAAGTATCTTTGTTTTACATAATTGCCTGTGTGAATATAGGAACACGGCTCTGGCTATGGTCTTTTGGATAAATAAGTGTCAATGTTTTTATGTTTTTGAAAAAGATTTACTCTGGCTCTTCACTAAATTTTGTGCTAGTTCAGAGAAATATTACTCCAGAAGAAAAATCTTCCATATATTTAAAGCACAAGCATTGATCTTTAAAGGGCTGTTCCTGACCGTAAATTAGAATACTTAAAAGTGGTGTTGTAGCTCAGTATTCTGAGCAAAATTCTGGGAGTTGAATATCTCTGAAGCTTCATCCTTTGGATGTAGCCAGAATGCTTTCATGGTTCTTGATTAGGGTTACCCCAAAAATCCTTAGGCTCCCAGTACAGCTGGGCTGCACCTGTTTAGGGTTGGCCACATTTTACCCAGGATAGCACATTTAGAGGAAAACATGTTTTTGTAAGTGTCTGTCCACTTAGTCAGCAGACTAGTCTGACACACTTGTCAACTATGTGATTTCAAAATGTGGTGAAAGAGAGGCAGTAGGAACACACATGAGAGGCAGGGAAGGCAAGATGGACCACCTCCTTCACTTACTGCGTGCATTTAGAACACCAGAACACCTTTTAGGTGTCCTAATCTCCTGCTTTTAGGCTTGCCACATTGGTTTGAAGGAGGAATAATATTATGTTATTCAGCTGTATAAAAAGCATGGTGACTCAATTCAGTTCATGTAAAATTCAAGCAAAAGACTTTATTTCCAATTTCCAAAACAGTGAGCATGAGTTTAAAAAAAAGTGATGCTGGGGAAATGAAATAAAACTACCCCTGGTTTGCATACCCCCAAGGTCAAATTTCAGAGATTTCCCTCTGTCCCTTAAACTAACTATTTGGGATACACTGGATGATCCTCTTGTTGACAGTTCTTAGAGCACCTTAGAAGTCTGGACAAATGTAATTCACCATCTGCATTTTTCGATTGGGTATCTTTACCCTCCAATTCAATATCTGTCTGTATGTTAGCAGTGTGACACAAGCAGGTAGATAGAGTGTGCTCATTCCACTCATTACTGGCTTTGGATTGAAGCCAGATATGATGGTGGTCCATGATTCAGTGCAATAACAATTTTGGGGTGATTACAGCAGAAGAGAAATGGCAGATCTGGGGCAGATCAGGGGCAGTCAGACTGTGTGAGAAACACAAACATGACTGTTTTAACAAGGCAGACTTGTTCTCTCCAGCTCACCTGCACACTGATATTGGGGCAAGGTGAAGTGAAGAGCTGGTGTGGTTTGGGAAGCTGACTGAGGGGCCCTGTTCTGCCTGGACACCAGATTGTGCCCATCTGTCCCTCTAGGTGACAGCAACTAAGCAGTGATGCTGCTGAAAGTCTCCGTGAGAGGCCTGCAAGAGTCCAACCCCTGGAGCCTTGAGCTACCAGCATCTCATTGGCATTGCCTTTCTTTCAAGCAGCTCTCACTTCACCTCTCTGCAAGAAGCTGATGCTCAGTAACAACATCTGACCAGAAATATGGGATTCATAGTTTTCTATGGGTTTTATAGAAACCAGTAAGGCAGGTAAACAGTCAGTAGCTCCAAAACCTCCTCATGGCCTGTGTGGGGGGTTTGCTGCTCCGCAACTAATACTGCACCATGAAGCAAGTTGGATTGAGTGACATGAATGCTATAAGGAGGTCCAAATTCTATAAAATGACAATCTCATCTCAGTGAGGCAGAGGGCTACATTTTGCGTTTTATTTAGTACAGTGCAAGTCCTTAATTCATGGGGAGTCACATGCCGCACCTCTTCCTGTGCCTGTTGCAGATAAGGCAAAATGTGAGAGGAAAACTTTCCTGTTTAAGGCACCCTGTAACCAAAGGAAAGAAGTATTGGATCGAAAGCCAGAGTATCTCTTCCAAAGACTGTTGCTAATATTTCCACAAGGCACCATGGTCATTACAAAGCTAGGCTTTTCATTCTTCTGCCGGGGAAGAGAACTCCAGTCTCCAAAGTGACATATCTAAATCAGTTCCCTCTGCATGCCAAATTGAAATTCCTGATTACACAATCTGCAACTCTAAGTCTGATCACCAGACTGAGAATAACCAAGGTATCCTGACACCCAGCATTACTCTTGGCTCCCCTACAGCTGATTACCTCTAGGATGCAGCATATGTTCTGTGTGTCTCTCAGGACTGCTCTGCATGCAGCATAAACACCTAGGTGCTCCTCCATGTGTTATCTAGGGTCTTCCTGGAAGCTCTGAGACCATTACTCTCACTGGATGAGCCTTGGAAATTAAGCTATTGTTATTTTTCTCTGGAGTAACAGTCCCTAACTTGAAGTAAATGTGATGTCTGCATTTTAGACTAAGAACTTCATTCAGCCGGGCTGTTACACCAGCATTTTGCATTCAAACCTCTGCATCCTGGCACATCTGCACAGCCAGTCAGTGCTCACTGGATGCTTACCAACTTCCTCCACAGCTTCTGAGGAAAAGGGATGCTAAGCCAGGAGCAGTGCCAAGTCCTTCTGCTGACACTGAGGTCACAGAGGTTCACGTCTCACTGGTCTTCATCTGGCACCAACGTCTCCTTAAAGCTGAAGATAAAATTTACAGCAGTTGTAACTGTGATGCAAAGTTTCACCAATGCATGAGTTGGTTCTCTAGTCATTGGATCAGACACAACAATATGGAGCTGCAGGAAGATTAGCAGACCTCTCTTCAGATCAGGAAAAGTAGCAGGCAACTGCTTGTTTGATCCTGAGCACCATTAATGCACTAACAGAGGGCCCTGAAATTACCTATCTCCAAATCCTCAGTGACAGAGCAGTCCAGTCTAAGTAGAGAGTTTCAGCTGAGACACTCAGGCTTGACAAAAAATTTCTTTGCTTTCACAGGCCTAAAAGAAATACAATTTAAAATGTAGACCTTAATATAACTTTAATGAAGATTTTGTGCATTCATTCCCTTCAGATACAGTCCTCGTCATTAATATCTTCCACTGGCAAACAAAGAATGTATTAGAGGAGAATCTTGCCAGCTGAAGAAAGTATTTGGCTTGTCTTGGTATTGACAAGCAGTTCTATTTCTAATTTTCAAGGACATTTGAACAAAAAAAGAGTAGATCTCCACAAGTTAAATTTAGTTTTATAGTCGGTGTCCCTGCTTGCAGTCTAATACTTCACTCATTCATTTCAGTGTCTGTAATTAAAAATTGCAGGGAATATGCACAGAATATTCTGAGCTTTCATTGATGAGTTCTGAACACTGATCAGTTAAGGGTTCACAGAACTGGCTTTCCCTGTGCTTTGTTTTGCCTAATGTCAGATTTTGTCTGAAAATCTTGTTTAGCTTAGCACACACATGGGTGTTCATAACAGCTGTACTGGCATGGAAAAGATATACAGGCAGCGCTTCAGAGTCCTGTGTCTCTACCTGAGAGTTCAGTGTTGCTGCAGGGTTAATTTTGTTGTGTCCAGCAAAGACAGGAGAGCTCAGAGGGGGCATGTGAAAGAGACAGAGTTGAGTGTTCAGAGCTGGGTACAAGGAGGCTGAAGGTGGGTGCTGGTGGAGGTGAAGAGACAGGCAAAGGTTGTCAGTAGAGGCTCTTCAGGACACACCGACCAATTATCAGCTATCAGACACATGCTGAGGTCTCTTGTATTGAACAACTTCTGTTACTCCTGGACAGACAACTTTTGTAACTGTGAGATGTCCCAGATGAATGGAATGACAGGTGTGATTGAGGTTGACCTGCAGTGGCCAGACTTTAACTGATCCTGGAAGAAGGTGCAAGAGCAGGTGCATGTACCACATATAATTCTCCTCTCCTTGGATAACTCAACCATCATGCTTCTTGGAAAGGGCCCAGCTGTGGTAGATCACATCTGGGATCCCCATGTCCTAAGGTTTAACCTTAGTGACTGCAGAAGAGGTGAAAGAAGCCTCCAAGTGCCTGACTCATGAAGAACTGCATATGGTGACCTGCTGATGAACTGGCTGAGCACCTCTGATGAACAACAAACAAAGAAACCAAAGGTGACCGGGCACTGGACCTGGGAGAAAGAAGCTTGGTTTTCATGTTTAATCAGTTATTTCCCTGTGTCATTCCGCTGGCAGTAAGGTGTGAGAGAAATCCTTTCAGGATCCTCAGACTGACTGCTGAGGCAAAGGTTTCACGTGTGAAAAGCTTCAGCAGCTGAGAAAACTATTAATCTCCATAAGGCAAACTCACAGGCAAACTGCTCAGAGCACAGGAAGCTTGTCTGGTCCTGACATGAAGCACATGCTGCCTCACTGGGGGTTCTGCATGTAGACCCAGGACATGCACCCGCCCACATGCATATACATATCAAACATGGTTAATGGTAGACAACAGCAAAGCTTAATGAGCTTTCCCCATCTTCTCTGGAAAGTGTTTGCATTTTTTAAAGGAAATTCCCATTTCTTTAAGGAAAGATTTCCAAAGCTGTCTTGTGTCTCACTCTAGGTTTCCGTGTAAGTTCAAGGTAATGATATCTGCCAGCTGTGTAGTTGCAATATCTACAGAGGAACATTGAAGATCTGTGTTAGTTTGGGACTCACAAAAAGTAATTCATTATGCATAATGGTGATGTTGGCAGTGCATGCCAAATGGTTAAATCTAATGTAGCATACAGTTTCATTAAGACACAACAAAATTAATCTATCCCTTCCCACCAGGAGGTTTAAACAAAAGCAATGGGGAAGGAGATGCATGGAAAAAGCAACAATTCATTAATGAAATGAAGACATGTAAAATAATTAGGCTTATAACAATAGACTAGAGGACTAAATTAATATTTTTATTTTCTGTCCAATATGCACAAGTCAGAACCCTAGCATTGGGTGTTATTTAAATGAAACTTTAAGTGTCTTCCAATTTTCTTCCAGGGAGGAGATGAACAAGCAGATCAAAATGAAGCCACTGGTTCCTTTGAATAACTTTATTCTGTTTTTGTAGAAACTGCCCATGGTGACTATTTGCATTCAAAGCCTGGCTTTGGATCTCCAGTGGGAAATTGCAAATGAAGGCGTTCACTCAAAGAATAAGAGTTGCCACTAAACTGGTGTACAATAATTTTTATAGTTAATAATACTGAAACTAAGGGACCAACCTAAATTAATAGAGGTATAGAGCTTTCTCTTGCTTTATTAGTTATGATCGTTAGAAGGCACAATTTTCTTTCCTATATAAGTCTTGTTTCCCCAGTAACACAGGTGTAATTTTTTAAACTACTCTGTGCCTTAACAGATGCTGCTTATTCAATGGTGTAAAGATAAATGTTTGAAAATACACTACATTTATTCTGGGTAAGAAATAACCCAGATGCACAGACCTTTGAATAAACCAAGTAATCAAGAAATTTCCTGGCCTTTTGTACTTTTAATTTTTTAATTTAGCTGAACACAACAGGAGTTTTCCCTCTATTTTCTGTTTAGAGCTCTCAGCTCTGTTCTGGAGGAAAGAAGCCCTGAGCACCCAGCAGTGCTTAGGGGATGAGGTGAATTTAGGGCACAGGGAAGTTTTTGGGGAAGCTCTGCAATGACTACAACCCTGAGGAGCACAGGACTCCCACCCCTAAGGCTCACTCCAATGCCACCTTTGTCGACCTGGAGTCTGGTCTGCCTATAGCATTGCCTGGATGTGAGCAATGAAGCATGGATGTCACATGCTAGCCTTTTGTCCCACTGAGTACCCAAAGCTGGAGCACTGGCATGTTTTGAAACTCGTGAGAATCCATGGGATCTACCAATTATGTAATGCAACATCAAAAGCCTCAATGGATATGCTGAGAACCTGACAGTTCCCTTTCCAAAATGACTCTGCCAGCATCTAGAATGGGAGACAAAGTTGGCAGACAGCAGTAGCACAAGAGGTAGTCTTGTAGGCAACAGGAATCTATGACCCCAAGGGAAATGTATCACATCAAACTTGGCAACAAGTCCATATCCCAAAATGGAATCAGGATCCATAAGGCCTCAGGCAAGCAGCTGCAACAGCAGAGCAGGTGACTGTACCCAGCATCCCACCACAGCAGAACCAATGTAGCAGTGCAGGGCATACCTGAATTCAGGTAGACAGGGCTAGTAAGCACCCAAAATGAGGCACTGCCAATAAGGTCTTTTATTAAGTGTTACTGTTAGTGGTAGCTGAAGAAGGAAGATGTGGGGAGCTATTTAAGCAGCTTTGGTCTGAGACAGATGGAGCTCATAATCTTGCTCAGGAGCCCCTCATGCTCTGTTCTGATCATGCCTATCTCCAATGCCCAACCTGTTGCTCCAAGGGATTTCTGCACAGGGAAATGGCACAAAGACGGGGAAAAGCAATGGATTTGGTCCAGATTGGGGTAAGCAGAAATCTTCTCTTTGAATTGTTTGTTCCACTCCAGGAATTCCCTTCTGTTTCCTATGACCACAAACATTTTAGGATGCTGATTCTCCTCAACCTAGTGTCCTTGTGCCTTCACTGATTTCAAAGGAAACATACAACTTTAAGTGCCTAGATTCTGATGTCTGACGTAAGAGGCAAGGACATACTGATTTTGTTATGGCAATGTTATCTTGGAAGGCAGTGACACACCTCCTCTGTACAGTACAAGAGGTATTGTCATTATTTAATGCGTCTCACTTAGTGAAATTGGTGCACCTCTCTCTCTGTCCTGTCCATCCTCTTATCAAGCTGCCTAAATGAGGAATACCCATACAGCTGATGAATTGGTTTTGGTGATACTGCTTCAGAGTTAGCTGACAAGTGTTAAAATGAATGGACTCCAATGTAATTCCTTAGGTACTCACTTTGTCCATTGTAATTGATTAAGCAGGTATTTTAAAGATAAATGTGAAAACAATACTTTTATTTTATATTTATTGAGTGATGGTGGCATGTCACCAAACTGGATCTGTGCCCTCTGCACAACTAATTAATGTAATGGGCACTCCAAAGAAGCTGACTGGAAAATTCAAGAATCTAGAGTTAAATGTTCTAGGTCATAGCAGCTAGAAGTCCTCTTCATCTGGAAGACTATCTATTGGAAAATTCTTCATTTTTAAGGTACAACTCAACCTCTTAATTGCAAAGATTTGCCAAGATGTCCTTGATATATCATAGATAACAGTGACACTTTGGTAAAGATAGCCTATTTTAGAAGAAAATAATAGTCTTACAGAGATGACCCAAGGGCCCCTGAGGTAATAGAAGCCTGCAGGTGAACACTGGTGAAAAATCTCAGAGTTAAAAAGCATTCCTCTAAAAAGGCTACATAGATGACAGTGCAGCTGAAGTGCCTCTACACCAATGGGTGCAGTGTAGGCAGCAAACAGGAGGAGCTGGAAGCCACTGTGCTGCTAAAAGGCTGTGAACTAGTTGCCATCTGTGAAAGTTGGTGGGATGAAACCCATGACTGGAGTGTAGCTATTGATGGCTACAGGCTGTTCAGAAGGGACAGGCAAGGCCCTCTGTGGGTTGCCCTCTACATCAAGAAATTAATGGATTGTGAAGGGCTCTCTCTGGAGAACAGCCACAAGCAGGTTGAGATTTTTTGGATGAGAATCAGAGAATGAGGTAACAAAGGGAACCTTTTGGACTGTGCTTATTACAGGCCCCCTGATCAAGGGGAGCCTATTGACTACAAAAGCTGGTG
Source organism: Gymnorhina tibicen (assembly GCA_013399875.1). Classification (NCBI taxonomy): domain Eukaryota; kingdom Metazoa; phylum Chordata; class Aves; order Passeriformes; family Artamidae; genus Gymnorhina; species Gymnorhina tibicen. The sequence goes on from VXAZ01005104.1 coordinate 308,568, forward strand.
CTTGCTCCAGCCATGGGAGGCATCTTGCTCCCTGGCCCTTGTTCTGCTAGGGGACTTCAACCACCAGCATCTCTGGTGAGCTGTAGTCAATCCAGGGCACTGCTGGAATGCACAGAGGACAACTTTTTAAGCCAGGAAATGGACAGCCCTGACAGAGGGGATCTGTTACTGGAGCTGACAGTCACCAGTGCAAGTGGGCTTATGGGTGACATCAAGGACGGAGGCAGCCAGGCCTGCAGTGAACATCACTGGTGCAGTGTCTGCATGAGTGGACAAGGAAAGAGCTATGGATGACGTTTATCTGGATTTTTTTAATGTCTTTGACATGGTCCCCCCCAACATCCTTAACTCCAAATTGGATGGACACAGATTTCATGGGTGGATTGTTTGGTGGATAAGGAATTGGATGGATGGACAGAGCCAGAGAGTTGTGAAAAATAGTTCAGCATTCAAATGAAGATTAGTGACAAGTAGTGTCCCTCAGGAATCTATACTGGGACCAGGACTGTTTAATATCTTCATCAGTGACACAGACAGTGAGGTCGAGTGCACCCTCAGCAAATTTGCAGATGACTGCAAGCTGAATCATGCTGTTGGTGCACCTAAGGATGGGATGCCATCCAGAGGGACCTGGACAAGCTCGAGAAGTGGCCCATGGGAATCTCATAAGTTTTAACAAGGCCAAGTACAAGGTCCTGCACCTGGATAGGGGCAACCCCAGTATCAATATAGCTGGGGGTGAAGGGATTGGGAGCAGCCCTGCCAAGAAGGACTTGGGGGTGCTGGTGGGTGAAAAGCTGGACATGACCTGGCAATATACACTCACTGCCCAGAGAGCCAACTTTATCCTGGGCTACATCCAAAGACTGAGTAGGTTGAGGGAGGGGATTCTGCCCCTCTGCTCTGCTCTCATGACATCCCACCTGCAGTCTTGCATCCAGCCCTGTGGTCCTCAGCACAGGAAGGAACAAGTCCAAAGGAGGCCAAAATGACCAGAGGGCTGAAACACCTCTCCTGTGTAGAAGGACTGAGAGAGTTGAGGCTGTTTAGCCTGAAGAGAGAAGATTCCAGGAAGACCTTATTGGCCCAGTACTTATACAGACCTTATAAGAAAGATGGGTACAGATTTTTAGCAGGGTCAGTTGCAACAGGAAAAGAAGTAATGGTTTTAAACCAAAAGAGGGTAGATTCAGACTAGATATAAGGAACAAATTTTTTACAATGAGGGTGGTGAAACACTGGAACAGGCTGCCGAGGTAAACGCCCCATTCCTGAGGCTCATTCAAGGTCATGTTGGAAGGGACTCTGAACCACCTCAAGTAGTTGAAGACATCCCATAATAGAAAATGTCCATTTCAGAGGGGTTGGACTAGACATCCTTTAAAGATCCCTTTCAAATGAAAGTGTTCTGTGATTCTATGATTTTAAGGTTTCACACAACTGTAGGTGTCCACTTCCTCCTTTACAGTCATGATGCTGTCCTTTTCTGCTGCTTTTGCTGCTTCATGTCTCATATCCTGGCACTAGTGCCAGTTCATCTTAGCTCTGCAAAGCAACTGTTCCATTCTCCTCTCAGTTCTGGTCCTGGCATGGCAGTGGTTTGATTGTTGAATTCATCAGGAGTAGGACTGCAAACATTACCAGTCACAGTTCTGTGCTCCCTTGCTCATGCATCAACAAAGTCCTGGTCCCTGGTGCTGGTGACTTCCATAGTACAGCCAGCTTCTCACTGAACTCCAATGTTTGTCTCTAAATAAAGGAGAAAACTGAAATACGTAGAACAGCATTTCCGTGGAGGCTTCTGAATTCCCACTTTCACATATCATTAGCAGAGAAAAGAAAAATCAACCCAAACTGGCTGTCAAATTCACTTGAGTCTTCAAGGTCAGGATTTAGGGAAGACTGTTTTGCTTGTACATTGAGAAAATCATATCTAGGACCCAATGGGATGAGACAAATTTGGCAGCAAGCTATGTTGTTCTCAGAGTGCCGCTTTGTAAGAAATCCTTGTGAGATTGGATCCCCAGCCAAATAAAGGTGTTGCTCTGACAGCTGAGCAGACACCAGCAAGCAGAGAAGATCTTGTTGACCTTCTTACCCATGCTTGACCTTTCCTGAAGCCAAAACAGAGAGATGTAGTTTACAGCACTCTATGGACTGTCCTGAAAGATGTTTTGTCATGCTGACCCTATGCTGGAGTATCCACCAGGGAAATCTGGTGTTCCCTTTTCATTGCAGCGCTAGGACACAAGTGGGAAACTGGTGAAGAACATTGAATCTGATATGTCTGAGAGTCTTTGAAGGCCACTGTAGACTCTCTGCTTGCTCTGTAAAGCAAAGAAGCTGGAGGCTGAGACTGTGTTCCTAAATCTACTTAAAATGATAAATCACCAGCTGGCAGATGATTACAGTGTACAGCCTTTCTTCCACCAAACTAATGGAACTTTTGAAATTAATTAATAGGACCCTGAAAATTCCCAAAGCCTTGTTTGTTTTTTTTTAATTAACACAATTTTCATTGAGATGGGAGATACAGGCCTAAATATTGCCATCAGTTATGCACACATACCCCTACTGCACACAGATGATTTCACTGCTAAATGATGCCCAAGTACGACATGCAAGGATCTGCATGTTCCCTCTTTGTAAGATGGAAAAAATTCTGGAAAAGTAGACATTTTTTATTTCTTCTTATAAAATATTAGTGTGAGTCATTTGATTCCACTTTAAACTGTTTTATATTTATTGTTTTATATAGTTATTCTAGGCATCTGCATCCCCAACAGTTACTTAAAACCTGCACTTGCCAAAACCTGTCAATTATTGCTTCAGTCACAACTTGCACAGTCACGGAGATAACAGCAGAGAAAGAAATTTTAAACTCATTTGGATGTCAAAATTTCACAGTAGAAACTTATCTCTGTGGATATCAGTGTCATCTTTTCAAGGAATAATGTGTGAGTTGCATTGAAAGAAACTGCTCCTGTGTGAGCAGCTCATCGGACAAGAGAGGCTAATGGTAGGTGTCAGGGGAGTCTGGCTGGTGGCAGGGGGAGGACATTGCAGAAAAGTAGGGTTGGCACTAAGGAAAATGAGATAGAAAAATATATCTCAAGTGAGTGTCTTGGCATGGGGGTAGCTAGATCAGTAAACTCAAAAAAGAGCCTAGTGTTAACCTAGTGTTACTTGCAGCCTATGGTATAAAGATATCTAGGTTGTTGGCCAACACCCAGAAAAACCTACAAGAAGTGAAGTTCCTGGTCTGAACACTTTGAGAAGTGGTGGATCTGGCAAAACCATTGTTCCAGACAGCAACATGCAGCCAGAACTGAGGGGTGAAGGCTGATATGCACACAAAAGGTGCATGGGACCTCTCTGGTCCGGCTATAAAACCCTGGAGCAGGCCACCGCCACACCATCAGCTGCTCAGCACATGAGTGCAAGGCTGAACTCTCCTGGAAATGGTACAAATCCCAGAAAGCTGACACCAGTGATGGGATGCCAATGGTGTAAATGAGATCATAAAGGGATCTATAGGTGATAACGCTTTCTAGATAGATATTTTTAACTTGTTCAAGTAACCTTTAGTCCTGAAATTATAGGAAATTTTTTCATGCCATCATGATTAGTTTCTCTCTGTACTCCTCTGTCATTTCAACCTTTTGCTCTTTTTGGACTGCAGTATCAATTCAGAAAATAAACACTAATACAAAAAAAAAAAAAAGAGAGGGAGTCTGGTTATACCATGTTTCTTAAAACTATTGATTCTTCAAAGTAAAGCACAGGGACAGTCTGCCTCAGGTTAGATCTAGAGCTAATGGGAAATTGAGAGTTGGTTGGGCACAGCAAGGAGGTCGCACAACTCCAGGACTGGAGGCAGAGTATCTCTCCTGCAGGCTGCAGTCTCCCAGCCAGCAGCAGCCGTGCTTGGGTTGCCTGTTGGACACACTTCTCCTCTTTACTCCCATCCTGAAAACACCATACAGACAAAAACCCCCAACCTTCTCTATTTGCTTTATTTTCTATCTGGAGAGTGCATCTGAAAACTACCACTAATAGTCTGTCTTTTGGTATAGGTAAGGGACGGTGCTGGGCCAGAAGAACAGTAAAGTGAAAGGAATGTACGCCCAGCCTTAGGACTCAGGATTAAGGGTCATGTCCTGTGACCAGCACTTGGCTAGTACAGATGGTCAATTAGATGTCAGACATCTTGAAACAGAGGTCAGCATTGCGGATTTTTTAGGAAAAAATTAAGGAAGATGACACCTGCACAGGAAAAGATAATGTTGAAAACAATTTGCCTCTCCAATTACTTTTGACAGACTGGCAAGTAGCAAGTACTAAATGGATAGTAGGCATGCCTTCCCTCCCTCCAAGGAATTTATAACCATCAAAATGATACTGTAGATACTTTGATTTTACAAATATGGCACTTCAGAAATTAACTTCATTTAAACTCCCTGTTTGGAGTTGGGTTGCTGCATAATTATAGAATGATGTGATGGTTACTGCTCTGGAAGGTCTCTAAATAAATGCAGATTTTCTCAAAAACTTTGCTGCTAGCAGAAGTGGGCAGGCCCTGCTCAGGAGAGGGTTTCCACTCCTGTGCTACCATTGCTATATAGGGACTAATCTTGCAAGAAATAAGTATTGACACCACTGGTTTTTTGATACCACTGACATACCCGACAGGCAGCAAGAAAAGATGGACTGACATAGTCTTCTTGTTAAAACAGCTTTCCTTTGATTTAGTGGCAGATAATTCCCCATTATTTCAGTGGCTATAGTTCTTTGCTAGAACTCATCTCAGAGAAGAGTGGTTTTTTAAAATGGTTTCAAAGACTGCTGTTTCATTTAGCTGGCCCACTTCAATAACTCTTACAGCTATTGTTCAAATTACTGCAATCTTCTGATAAATTCAATAAGGACTCCTGAGATTGAGAGCTGCAAATGACAAAGGAGTGCTCCTGGGGTCATTGTGACTTGTAGCCAAAGACAAAACTTCACTTATGAACCTATCTGCGGTGCATCACCCAACAGGGCTCTCTGCCCCACTCTTCCTCCTGGAGCTTGCTGACCATTCATGGTGGGAGAGCTTCAGGACACCAAACAGAATGAGCTGGTAGGCAGAGGATTTTTCTTCTTAGAGACTCAAGCATGTTGACTATGAAAATTCAGAATGAGCAAAAGCAGCTACATCAAGTAACGTCAGTCATAATTATCTTTCTTTAGTCAAATGTTTAATTGAAGCCTTGGGGAGGACAGAGAGGGTGTAGGCCCATCAACACCCTGAGTTGAGGCTCATCCCATGGTAGTGTGGCTCTCCCAGGCTTCCCAATGGCTGCCCAGAGAGGAGCATCATGATGCAGACCAGGTCTAGAGTTGCTCTTGCAATACAACTGCGTGTCTAGAAACATGCTCCACAGACTGGGGCTCCCTTCATCACAGATTTCTTCACAATTATTGAGGAGCAAGATAAAATTAAATCATCTGTGTCATTAAAATTGACCATGTTGTTGGATGGACACACTTCCAAAGACAGTGTCCAACAAAAATTTTAAAATGGCACTGCCATCCCATATTCTGGACTATCTTTTCTAAAGGGCAGTGCTGCAGGCTGCAGCACAGAGATTTACTCTGGATAACACCTTAGTGTTGTTACTGCTGAAACATTTCTAAGCCCATGGGAATTCCTGTTTGTCTCTAGAAGACATTGCAGAAACAGCCAAGCAGTAGACAGACTGCAAAAGGGCTGAGTTGGTCACAAATGATTCAAAATCTGTGGGTTTTTCCATATAACCATCACAACAGTCAACTAAGAATAGAGATAAGAATAGGATCACCTGGGAGTTGAATCCTAGAAATTTACTAGAGACTGTTCTGTGGGGAGCATGAAGGACAAAGGCATCAGAGAGATGGGTTTGTCTAGTGTTAATACAAAATGGCAGCTCCCCAACAGATTTTAAAATTAGGCTGGAAAGAGATCCTTGCTTTTCCCCCTTGTTCCATCACCATTACCTTTTTTTCTCCCTTTTTTTATTTGGACATCCCTTCTCCAGGCTCTACAAAGAGATCCAGAAGTGATCCTGACTGCTTTCCTTGCAGTACACCCAAATCAGATCTGCGACCTGGATCTTTAGACCTGAGGCCATCCCTACAGGATGTTAATGTCATTCTCAGGATCACACTCTTTTGTAAGATCTCCTTTTCAGTTAAGAAGGGTGCCCTGGAACAGCACCTGTTGCATTCCCACGTCCTGTTATACAAGCAGTATGGTGCACACACAGCAGCACTTCCACCACCGTTCTCCTGCTCTCCTGAGCTCATTTTGGTAGACATTGCACACACCAAGCAAAGTTGTTCTCAAATTCACTGATGGCCTGCAGCCTTTCAGTGCAAGTGAGAGGGGAAATGTGCAATTCTCTGTGAAAACCAGGGAAATTCTCAGCTGCATGTGGCTTACATGAAACCTGCTGCCCTTAACATTTTGGTTCAGCTTGTAGCTTTTCCACTTTTATAAATCTGCAATGTGAAATGAAGCTCAGCCCTCTGAGAACACACCACACAGACTCCAATGCAGAGGTAGGTAGCACAAAACTTAGCTACACTTGTAGAAAAATACATGTTCCTTGCCAATGGTGTGGCACTGCAAAGGGCTTTACAGAGGACAGATCTGAATCTTATCTTCCCAAAAGTACAGAGGTGTGAGATCCAAAGGCTTGTTTCTTTATAAGAATTAAACCCACATAAAAATTTGGTATTTAGCCTTAGATTACCTCTCCTTTCTGGTGGGCTGCTGACTTAGCAGACTTTTTCACTCCTAACATATATCATCGTGAACTGTCTTCTGTTTCTACCCAGGTAGTTACTGTATTACGTTTACGCTCTAAGAGCATAATTACTAGCAGGGTTGCCTTATATATGTACATGGAAATACGTAGCTCAAAACACATGTAAGAAGCAGAAAGGAAAGGATAAGAGAAGAATCATGTAGTTCGTCCAAACAAAAGCTGGTTAAAGTGACCTATCTCAATTTCTAGAAGTCTGAACCTAATACATGAGAAATTGTAATAGAAAACTGAAAAAGCAAGTAAAGGATTTTGGCACGTATAGAGCCAGGAACACAAAAGTTGATGTTTATGCTTGACAATGCATCTGGCATTTACAGACATATGGCTTCCACAAGAAGTATATCTATGGAGCTGTGATGGGAGCTTTTAATCAGGATTTTTAATGCTTCGGGTGTGTGTACAGTCATCAATGCCAGCTCAGCTCTGGCCTCAACAGCAACAGGACACTTCAGGCATGCTAGAGAGGAAGCAAAGAAAACCAAATTCCCTTGCAAATGCTTTAGACACAAAACATTGCTTCATCACTGGCAAACAGGCATACCTTGCTCTCAAACTGCTTGTGTTTGACATCCTGGCTTGATAAAGCAAAAAATTGTTAAGTGACACCTGCAAGGCAAAATTTAGAAAACTTTTTCTTCTCTAATTTTTTTTTTGTCTTAAATGGTATTCTCAAGTTCCCCTGTCTTGCTTGAAGTAGGAAAGAATATGTTTTGTGATTGTCAATACTTATACAAAACACTCTTGAGTTCATTTCTACAGAACATATATCTTAAAATCATTCAATCATAAATTACTTTTATGACTGCAGCATTTGTCTGCCATGTTTGCAAGCAGAATATCTGAAAGCTAGAAACACATTTAAAATTATGTCTGTTTTTCACTCTCAAATGGTATGTGTGTGCTCCATCACCATCATGCACAAGCAGTTGATTGACAACCAAAATGGAGGAAAATGAATATATGCTGCAAGCATGAGTGTCTCTGGGCTTTGAGTTAGATGTCTAACTTCTAGAATATTAGTTGATGCCTGTCTGGTTTTTGAGAAAGTCTCTGTTATGCAAATATGGAATATTGATTAAAAAAGAAGAGGCTGTTACAAGCTTTATCTGGCTCCCATTAAAATCGTTCAAGATGTTCACTTCAGTTGGAGTTCAGTGGAAGTATTTCCAAATGACATAGCCTATATTTTTAGAAGTAACTGTATTCTTCTTGTTTTTACAAGTGTTTGCCTTAATGTCTAGCTAATCTCATATGAAGATTCTGAAGATTTATGAGTTGCCATTGTTGTTTTTGTCTGTGCTCACCAAAGGCCACAGCCTCTAGAGCTCACTTGTCTTAACATTTCTGCAGTGTGCATTTCTGAAATCCTGTTTGTTAAGACTACTGAAGCCCTGAAATAGCACCAGGAGACACTGCTCTTGCTTAACCTCAGAGAATCACACACTCTAATTCTGCCAAAGGAAAACTAATCATATTCAGCGTATGAGAGAAAGAGCTGCGTGCAATTGGAAATGACATGATCATTTGCTTTGGAGACAAAATGAAGGGCCATTAATTTTACAGCATTAGATGAAGAGAAGTATTAGACCTGTATAATTAACTTCAATGAATACATTTCAAAGACATTTTCGCAAATGTATGTAGGAAGTGTTTATCTATATATACTGTTGAGAGAAAATAATTATATTCAATCTAATCTTACAGACTGTATCTGCAAATATAAATATATATACATACTTTGATAAATTTTTTGTTCTTTAAAATTTGTTAATTGCTCTGGCCCACTAATGGATGTAATTTCAAAATGGCTATATGAATTTCATTGCAGTTGTTGATCTCTAATTATCTATGTTCCCCTGAATATAAGCTGTGATTTAAAACCAATGTGAATTCTACAGTACTGGTCATGCTGTCCAGCTCTATATCACCTATCAGCTACTTTAAATGTATTTAACAATTTTACGTTAAAATTATAGGCTTGGTTTTAAATTTCAGAGTTTGGGGGGGCGGGTGTATTATTATTTTGTATTTCTTTTATAATGGGAAAAATTTACTTCAATTGGGATTTGCCACTACCAGCAACTAGTTTGTGGAGAGGTGCTCCAGGAAATCAAGTGAGGTAAACAAATACAAAAAAAAAAAAGATGAAAGAGTCTCCACATTAAAAAATAATTAAAGGAATGTGATGGTTTACCAGCTCTGACAGTGGGAAGGGATGACAAATATCCTTGGTGGGGGTGTCAGAGATGCCACTGAGGTTTCTTCTGGCATGTTTCGTACACTCAAGGGAGTACCTTGCAGAGGCACTTTGTGTGCATCCACAGCCTGATCTTCCTCCACCATAGCAAACCTTCCTCTCCCTGTCTCCTCTACAAAGACAGTGATCTTGACCCTGTCTCTGCTGATCTGCCTGCTGCAGTCATCCCTCTTTTTATTTTAAAGCAAACATCTGATTATCTCTCGTCATTCTTTCCCTGGTGGAAGAAACTCCCCTTGAATATCCATTTTGCTCCTTGGAGTCTTGGCTCCCTCCTCTCCTTTGCCCTGACTTGTACTTGCTGAAGGTCACACTGAGAACATCTGTGAAGACCCTTGTCAGCTGGTCAGTTGTGAAGGTACGGGGCAGGGCCTGGGGCCGAAACCTTCCTTGTGCTGCTGACCTTGGCTCTGTGCATGCCCAGCTCCTGTGAGACAGCTGAGGCTACAGTGTCCCCCAGTCCCTTGCTCTCTCTAGTCCGGATCCGGGCTTGGCCTGCTCTCAGTGGTGGCTCCTTTCTATTTCCTCACCTGCCTGTCATGCACCATCCGTTCCTGGTTTTATGCTAGGCTCCTGGAGCCACAAATGCTCCCCAGTGCACTGGTGCAGGGTGGCCTCATGTGAGGGAAAGGATGGACCTATCAATCTTCTTATTCTTTTATTTTGAGGTAAACAATATCCAGAAATACCTCAATTTGTAACCAAAAGACCAAAGATGTTAAATAAAAGTAACGCTGATCAAATGTGTACTACCAAATGTATCTACCAGCCACAACACAAAAAGTGATAGCACAGGACTAGGAATGTACAATATTACAGAGCTTTTATACAAACAACTTATATGCCAGAAATGTATTAAAACAAAAGGAAAAAATAAAAGGAAAACACTATAAAAGAACTGGGAGCTGAGCAGCCTGAAAGAACAGATTTGGACTCAGTTAACTAGTTTAAAATTAGTCATCAGTATTTCTGTATCTGGATGTAAAACAGGGGGCTCCAAAGAGCCTGACCTCATAGGAACAGGGAGTAGAAAAAGGATAGAGAAAGAATTCTTTTGACATGGTCTCAGCAACTCACTGTAACATAGTCACACCTGATCTGAGTAAAACCCCCTCCTGCAGCCCTGTCTCCCAGTGACTGTGCTGTGCCCCACTGCTTCCATGGGAGGCAATTGCTAGAGGCTTTACTTTGCTCCAGTGTGTTTCTGCTGAGCACCTGGGGAAAAAAAAAGGAATTGCAATTTTTTTCTGCTTTTCCATAATATGCCAGATCACAAAGATTTCTCAGTTCCACAGAGGTCTTTTTATTGTGCACTCAGAAATAAGTAAGTATATATTTTTTTTCTCTTCCCAAAATTTTACACAGACTGCTGGCCAGAGAGAGGTGAGGATTTTGAGAAGGTAGCAAAGCTATGAGTGTAGAGTTTCCAAAGCCCAGAGATCCTCTGCTTTCTTGGAGACATTTTATTTTACCAATACCTTATTGATAGGGTGACATTTAGGATTTTTTTCACAGCAGAGGTGTCAGCTACATCTATGTGAAAATGTGCTATATCAACTGACCTTTTTTTTTTTGAGATATGCAAGATTTGTGTCCAGACCATATGACTCTTTCCACATTAAACCAAAACACATGGCAAGAGACATCTCTAGTGCTAACAGCAATGTTGCAGGTTGTTGGCCTGTGCAGTACCATACTAAACCCACTCAACAGTCTCCACCAAGAAAAATGAAACTGACTCTCCACCTATTATACTTAACCAGCCTTCCTAACTCCTTTAAGCATTAATTCAGATGACTTTTGGACTGAATCAAAATAAAGACATCCTTCCATGTGACTTTTTATTATATCTTTCCCCTATTACATCTCAGAGATACTCCAAAGCATATATTTCTAGTCAGGCTGTGAATGTTTCTCAGGTCCTCCTCACATGCCTGTGCGCTGAGACTGCACGAGGAGTTGCTGTTTACTGTCAAAGTGCTGGTGCATCCTTTTGCATTTTTAGGTCCTGCTCTAAATAGGTAACTGTGAAGAGAACATTTCTCAGTAGACATGGAGCTAGAGGCAGGCAGAACAAAGAGTGTTTTGGTCTGACCTGTAAGTCTGATTCACCACTAAAGCTGGGCAAAGTAGCAATGCTGATAGGGACTGGTAGAACAAGTCAGTGGTATGTTTTCTGGAGTAGGTGCTCACACGAGCTTGGGGTATTTAAGAGCTGCTTCTGTGCTAGACTCAACTCCTGGCTGGGCTGCCTTTTGTACCTTGTGATGGTGGGGACTGTCAGGGTGCCTGCTCTTAATGACTTGCACCTTACACCCAGAAAGCCAAAGCTCCAGCTGTGAAATTAGACCAGAGGCTTAAAGGTGTGGACAGAAGGTTTGTTAAGACACTTTCCAGCATCTGAGAGTGTGATGATCTGTCAGTGTAGAAACAGCCAGTTACTCATGTGTCATCCAGGGAAAGGACTGCTATTGGTGCCTGGCAGAGATATCGATTCTCATCCGTTTGAATTCCTCCCCGGGCATTCAGCCATTCAGGGTCATTGGAAGAAGTGTCTCCCCAGGTGTGCACGTACAGTCCCTGATGGGACCAGTGGTGGTGACACGCCTACTCCTCATGCACTTACAGCTTTCTAATGGGGCCCTGTTTCTCTGGCTGTTGAGTGTCTGGAGACATTGGACAGTTGATAAATGTTTGAAAAATGTTTGTAAATATTTGAAACTAATTATCAAGTTGTGGGAATGAATGAGTTTTTCACAGGTGGACATTTAGTGTGTATTTGTGTATGTGTTCTTGTCTGGAGACTCCTTGAAGTAAATTGTGCTGACATAGCTTTGGATGCACAGTTTTAAAATGTATGTCATGTTTTCTCACTATGTTCCCTATATGAGAGAATATTTTTCAAGTGAGGGGTTCATCTGCATGCAGAAGCCTGTGTGCAAAATCTGGATCAAAGTCTAGACATAGTGTATTTTCTAGTGTTTCTCGAGAATTTTCTGTGCAAAGGTTTCTGATTTCTTTGGCAAACCACTCATTCCACGCATGAGGAAAAATGTATGTCTAAAAGAGCGATGGTCTGAAGGTTTTGATCTATCAATTATGTAATGATATATTTACCCAGAACTGGAACAATGAAAACTGCAATACACTGATACATATGTTCACTATTACAACACCCTACACACATACATATTACTGAGGTAGAAAGACAAAAGGAACCCCACCCCTGCAATCTCACCTAAAGACATCTCCCTAATTATAGATGTCTTCGTCCATCAAGCCTTTTCCCAACATTTCTTGGACTGAGTAACTTGCAACATTGGTACATTTTTGATGGCATTTAGTAGTAATTATAAATTCTACTATAGCTCATGCACAGTTTTCCTTAGATTGGGAAATTCTAATGTTTTACCCCTCCAAAAGGAAGCCAACGCTCTACTTTTTGTAAGCTTACTGATGTAAGCTTTCTTTTATTATTTTATTCTATGAGACATATGCTTAGTCAAGTAATTTCTATTTGTTTGTTTTTCCAATTAAATTATATTTAAGTTTCACTTTCCCAGGGTTGCACTCCTATTTCTGAGCAGGAAGAAACAGGTCATCACAAAAACATCATCTCTTTGATCAGCTGTGAGACCAGAACTAGTGTACACTTTTGGACAGAGATGTGGACTTGGTATTACCAGGGCCCTCTGAATACCCTGGCTGACACTGGTCCTTGGTGCTGGTTTTAAGACCCAGAGAGATATTAGCCATTTATACCTTTGTTGGAAGTTTCTGATCTGTCAGCTTTTATCTCTGCAGTATTTAGATATCCAATATTTGCTCAGCATCAAAAGCCTGGCCAAGCCCACCCACTGCCAGTCTAAGCCCTAGCATATCAAGTCTGTGCAACACAAATATCTCAGTCTTGTCTCAACCAGGTGCTATTGGAGCCTTTCAAGATTCAAGTCTCCCTATTTACCCCTTCCAGTGAAAAATGTAATCACTATTAGCTAACAATTATTCTGACACAAGGTTTCAAATTCTTATGAGCCACGTAGCAATAACTCTCTGCTCAGGTCCAAACCCTTCTGTTTTCAGAGACTTCGAGCAAGAAGGATTGAAGCTTGTGTGACACCTTTCCTTGACAAAACACTTTATTCTCTATGCATGTGACTTATCTACTATGTGACTTCTGAGATAGGGAGAACAGCTCAGCTACTGTTGGTATTTTGTTGGCCATTTTAGGAGACAGGCTCACTCAACAGGAACTTTTTCTTTATATTCTGTTTTTCAGGGGTTGTTTTTGGGTTTTATTCAGATTTTTGTTTACTGTACTGGCAATGTAGGAAAACTTTTTCTTTCTGCATGATGTGCTATAACAGAAGCAGTAAATAGTCATGGTAAACAAAACTAAGTTTACTATTTTGGTGGCATTTTCCACCAAACCACATGGAAGATAACAGGACTATCTTGTCTAAACAAGGCTTCCATTCTTGAAAGTCACACTCAACAAACACATGCAGCCTTTTTCAGACAACACAATGTCAAGGTTTCTACATATGGTAATAATAGCTGTGATACGCATGATCACATTTGTAGTTGTATTGCCTTTTGTGTTGGAAGCAATCATCTGTGACGTGTCTACATTACTTGGCTTTATCCAACAGTATAAACACACCTGCGATGATTCCACTTTTCATGTCACACCACAAGCCTGGTCTCATTTCATACAATCATAGAATCATAGATTGGTTTGGGTTGGAAGGCACCTCAAAAATCATCCAGTACCAACCCCCTGCTATGGGCCGGGACACCTTTCACTAGACCAGGTTGCTCAGGGTCTTATTCAGCCTGGCCTTGAACACTGCCAGGGTCTTCCTGGGGCATCCAAGACTTCTCCGGTCAACCTGTTCAAGTGCATCACCACCCACACAGTAAAGAATTTCTTCCTAATAGCTAATCTAAATGTGTCTTCTTTAAATTTAATTTCTTTTTCATTTCCAGCTGTGTCAGTGGCAGTCAGAATCTGTTTTTCATTTGAGATTTTTTTTGAGCTCATTGATAAATATATGAAATCTCCTGGATTTCATTTTACTGCTATTGTCAAGTGCTCTACCAAGTGCTTTTGCAATAGCCAGATCTCTCCCAGTATTACATTCAAGAAGCAAATCATAAACCTTAACAGAAAATGAAATCCCTTTAGTCTTGAATAACATTCATTTTGGTCATCATGATGAACGTTATACAATCACTCTGCACTGACATTGACCTCTCAGAAATAAAGTTCTGAAAACTTTTACATGTAAGGACTAAGCATGTTGGCCTATGTAAGACACTGATTTCCAGTTTTTACTGATACCTATGGCATATACATTAAAACTCTCCAAATAAGACCTGCCAGATGTGTGAGCACAGCACCAGTATGATCTTTGGAGGCACCTGTGAGTAAGACAGACTTTTGCTCAGAGTGGGACCTGAATACTTAAGGTTTGCCTTCATGCCTCTTTGATATCCTTGACCAAAACCTCCTTTTCTAAAAACAAGACTGCTCTGTAAATTTTCAGTTGTATTAGTCACATCTTCTGTTTGTGCTTCCCGTGCCATGCTCACATCATAGTCTCTAGCACTGCGGGCACATATTCCAATCCTGTTGTTACTGACTGGCCATTGGAGAACAGCTTGTCAGCTGCTGAGGTGCGTTACTGAAAGTAACTTGTGAATCCTCAACCTTGCAGGTTTTCCAGACTGAAATAGAAAAAGCCATGTCAGACTGATGTGATGCTGGTCACAGTGCTGCTTTGAACAGAAGGCTGGACTAGTTGTCACCTCCCAACCAGCATTCTTTTATGTCCAGCATAAGCTAATTGTCCATTCACCCTGAGCTATAATCCTGGTAAATTCTTTGCAAAGGGTTTCCTGTGAGCTAATGGTGTTGTTTTCATCGTGTCTAAGTTGAGCACTATGCAAATCCTTGGAAGTTTTTTGAAACTGTGTTATCCTTTGGAATTATTCCTTTTTAAAATGCTGAACACTGTCTGGACTTGTGTATTTTGCCACAGTGTATTCATATCAGTGCTAGTTTTTATCAATTCAAACTTTGATCCATGTGACTCTTCCTGGCACTTGACTATTTTCATGCCGTTTCAGATGCCCCAGTGCACACACTTTACAGCAACCAACTACATTTGCCTGGCAAATTCTGACTGTCTTGTCAAAAGTTATTTCTGGGTCCTCAGTTTGTTCCCCAGATTGTCTGGCACAAGGACCTCATGCCCAGTCAGGGGCACAGTTAACCACTCCAGCCTGACAGCAAGATTGATCCCTTGGGGTTCAATCACTCAAAAGACTTCTGTTTTCTCCCTTTCTTCATCTTGTCTCTATCTAAAAACATGTAAACCATATGCTGAGAAGTCTTACAAAAGCAAATACACTTACGCAGGGTTCAGGATTTCTCAAATTTATGTATGATATCTTCATAGTTTGCCCTCTCTGCATGAGTTAAGTGAAACCTGCTAGGAACATCAAGTGTCTGAGAACCACTGACGGCCAGAAATAAAGTTGCTTTCTGTAATTTACCACCCTAGTGGTGGTTACAGTTTGCAGAGACAGGGGAAAGTCCTGGTTAAACCACCTCCAGTTGTTCTTGCCACATTCAGCAATTTCATGATGCAGTTTTTAACTGATTCCTTCTGACACTCAGGAATTTTCTGAGTTTTGCTTTATAGGTAGTGGCAGATATTGTTCAGTAGCTGGCCAGAATCAAGGTTCCTACAACTTCTGCTTCATTCGGCTCAGTGAATGATGCAGGAGATTGTCCCACTGGTGCATTTCAGAGCCCTCCAGAGGTACTGCTTCCCACTGAAAATACCCTTGCAAGTCAGATGGTGGCTGACCTTGCCCTTTTGCCAACACTGCAATGGCTGTTTGTAAGTTAAGGAGTTATTAATAAGCTGTCAACTGGAAAGGTCTCCTGACAGCCAAGCTTCTGCAGCACAAAGGAAGCCTCCAGGGACAAGACTTGTGCATCCATCCTCTATTCTTCAGAAGGTTCCCTTATGAAACCTGGTTCCAACTACCTTCGCCTTGCCCTTATGCTTAGTTACCCACCTGAGTATTGAGTATCTCCCTTATTATGGCTGCAGAAATACTGTGTAAGATCATGTTTTATGTTTGGGGTAATTTAAACCTTTTTCTTTTTTTCCTGCAGGTATTGGTATTTTTTCCTTTTTTTTTTCTTTCATTTATATGTTGGGTTATGTTGTCAAATTAGGGCTGAAAATAATCTCATGACCTTTTTTTGCTTCTCTGATAGAACAATCTCTTTGTAATAAAGTTTTACTTAGTTTATTCATCCTTAGTTCAATCAAGTATTTTTTTAAATGCCTTTGGCCCTGCAATTTACTTTTCAGGTCTGATCTGGATGCATCTCAATTCCTAGATTTTTCCTTACTCAAATCACAATCACCGTCATTGCTTTTTGCTGGCCAGAAAACTGCAAGATATTTCTTCTGATTCATTACTCCCCAGCTGAATGCCAGGAGTGTCCCTATATCTGGCACACAGTGCGTGTTAATAAGACAGTGTACACTAATGGCAGCATTAGTGTATGCTGTCCTGAGACCTCTGATGACAGCTGGACTTTATAAAAACTGCATTATTGCTCAGTAAAATGTGTCACCAAGAAAAGGAAATGGGCCCACAAGCAGTGGCAAAGGCCATAGTTCCTCTGCTCTTTTTTGTTTACATAAGACAAGGGATTAATTTTGCCTAGTGGTACACTCAGATCCAGGCCAATCTGCTACATTGTTGAGCAAGCACACTTTTATTGTTTGGTCATCCATTTTTCTTTAAAAGACATTTTTTAAAGAATTGAAAGAATAAAGTATCAAACTGTTGGAATTCTATCAAACAATAAAACACATGGACATGATTCATTACTGGTGTCATGGAAATTGTCTATGGAATTACATCAGAGATCATCTCAGGTCCTTCTCTCATTATGGTGATTACATACTAGTTTTACCAGAACCAAAATTAAGTTGGAAGCCTAAACTATGATTTTATAAAACATAACTGATTTACATGTTTTTATTAGATGTGTCGTCTAGCTTGCACTATACTATAGAGTAGTCCTTTATAGGTAAACAAGATCTTCTGCCTAGACCTGGGTATGTGCTATGTTAACATTCTTTGATAAAATTTGGTTATTTAGTTATTTTTCTTAATAATGATCAACGTATTTGCATCTGTACCTAAGGTTCTTCATTATAATAGGAAAAGGTCCTGTGTAAATCAGTGAATAGCTACTTCAGACTTTATTTTCTTTTATTTTTTAAGGCATATTTTAACTAGCAATGTGCTAACAAACACGTATGGAAAAGTATATTAGGATAGTACTTTACCCTGACTATTTTAAGGAGTAGCAGGAGTACTGGAACTGCCAAAATGGCATATGTGTAATATTAGACGTAAATCATAGTGTCTGTTTATATATATATATAACTAAAATTATTTCTTTAAAGAAATTGCAAAAATCACTTTATGATAACAATGGATGGTGGTTTAAAACTGAATAATGCCCCCAAGTAATTAAATTTTAAAAATAAAATAGCTAATAATTGAAAAAATTTCCCAAATAATTTACTTTTTCAGTTTGTAAGGATTAAATAAAAAAGTCTGTATTCTTCATTGCTGATTTCTATCTATTGAACCAAGTACATGCAAGCAGTGCTGATTGCAATATAAAGAATTATACTCCTGGGTCCTACTTGTATTCATTCTCATTCTACACTTTAAAAAGCCATTCATCAATTACTCTGCACTGGCACCAGAGCTTAGCATGTGCATGCTATTTTTTGGTCGTATGGCAGTGCAGCCTTCTGGAGACAAGGGGAGGCACTGCGAGTGCGCAGAGCGTGTGTGACTCCCTGCCCCACACACACGGATCTGTGTGCACATTCACAGTGCATCAGATGTAATTGCAGAGCAGCCCTTTGCAGGGGGTGGATATAATAGCCTTCATTTTCTGCTCCCCAGAATGTCTTGCAATGTTTGGAGCCTTAAACCAAACCCATCTTGTAAACAGCTACGTGAGTGTCAGCACCAGGAGTTTTTTGATATGCAGCATAAGTGAAATGCTTCATAATATAAAATGATGGCGCTGTTAATCCTATAGCACTGGTGATTCCCAGCCCCCTCTGCTATTGATACCAACACCATTGTCTCTGGCTTTAAACTTCATCAGTATGCAAACTGAGTGTCACTATGATGGGTGGTAACTTGGTTGGATGCACTTTCTACATTTCTGGCAAATGAGTATAATTATTTTCAGAGCTGCGGGCAACTCATGCATGTTTTATCCTCCATCTGGACCTGCGTGGTACACAATAGTGATAAAAGATGATTTCTCCCCTTGGATGTTCATAGGCCATCATCGACACCGTCCTGATGAAATGGTCATGTATCCCCTAGCACTTCTATATCTGCCACAGCTTGACAACAAAATTATTTCCCTATAGTACTAAAACACTTCAAATATTCAAGCCCTCTGTGCATATATTTGTGTTTTGAGGCATTCAGTGTTAACGTAATGTGGTAATTTATAAACTGACAAATGAACTATGCAGAAATGTGAGCAGGGCCTTATGAGGTCTGCAAAGCAATAGAAAGGAAAGCAAAAGCTTTTTGCTCTGTATAATAATAATAATAACAATCTTATCAAGTATCAGAGGCAGGTTTTACTCTCCCATTGTCAGTGCTTTTCAGTCCTGGGCTTAGTTACTGCACACTGAAGCTGGGATGCTGTGAATTGAACTATTGTCACGACTGCAGCTGATGACAAACTGTACTGTTGTTGCTCAAGCAAAAAGGGGAAACATGATCTTCCATCACTGATCATTCAAAAGGGAGAAAGGTGAAGGCAAAAATGCTAGAAGAGAGTTTACTAAAAATAAATATTCATCTCCATGGTAGTTAATAAATGAGGTCCACCCAAGCAAGAAGAATCAATATCTGCAAAGCTGAGATTGGTCACAAGAGAAGAAGAAGAAAAGAGAGATCAGCTTTCTTTGGTTTTTTGTTATAAAATCATTTTAATGATTAAAATCCATCACTATGATTGCCCTCTTTAGCAAGGGCTGGCTGTCCTTACAGGCTCACAAGCATTGATCCTTCAAGACCCAGACACCAGGACTGGCATCACCTGTACCAAACGAAGGACACCCCTCTCACCTTTACTAGAGGAGCCAGATTCCCTCCAAAAGAAAGTAAAGGCTAATTTTGACAGACCCCAGAAGGGTACTTGGTGTCTTCTAATGCTCCATCCATGTGGCATGGCCCTGTCCAAGGGGCAGCCTGGCGGGGTGCAGGCAAGGTGGGGTGCACAGGCACTGCACCCCTCATGGTGTGACCATGACAGACTGTGCCACCTGTGCCACCACCCTGAGCAGGGCCGATGGCATCAGCACTCTTCATCATGGCTGTGCCAGGGTCACCATAGCAACAGTGTAATAGATTTGCCCTTATTCAACCCCAAAGGCCACGTTGAAGTGCAATGCAAAAGTTGATGGAGTCTGAATTCCTTTCAAGTCATGGCTCATGTGTCAGGAAACAAGGCAGCAGTAAACACAGGGACAGGAAGAAACCTTTACTCTCCCATGCCACATACTCCTGGTGACATTCAAATGTCAAGACCTCTCTGTTCCCCATTTCTCTCTCATTTTCTGGTTATTAATTCGCCTTTTGGATGGAGACAGCAGTGGGACCAGACAGCCATGGTGGGTAGAGAACAGCTTGGCAGCCCCGAGGTGACCACATTCCACTTCTGTGAAGCCACTGTACTCCTGAGGGAAGCAACCCCATCCTGGGAAATAGAGCACACCTGGAGGGGCCAGGGCTGCCTCAGGAGTGCCAGACAGGGAAGGGCAGCTTGTAAGTGAAAGCATCCCCTCTGCAAAGCTTGTCCTGGTTGTTAGCTAAAACAAAACTGGTTTGCTGACAGATTGCTTGACTGTGGTAACAAGAATGAAACATCTCACAATCCTGACATCTGCAAGCCCTGGCCAGGCATGGGACTTCTCTATATCACTAGTACAGCTGTGCTCCCTGACACACCTGTTATATTTATTTTATTTCAAAGTCTTATGCTTACACTTAGTCTCGGTTTAAGAAAATTAACTCTATCCCAGATTAAATAAGCACATGCTTCTACAGCTTTACTCATTATTTTTTTACAGTTACTCCGGAGTCGGGGAAGCCATCTATATGTTGGAGGAGGCCAGCCAATCCTGCCTTGGAGCTCTGGAGAGAAGGAGGCATCCTGGGAAAAGCATGGATGCTGTTACGTCTTAGACCCAAACACATGCTCAAGAAACTTTCCAGTCCTAGTCCAGAGGGCACATTTCTTTCCGTACAGGGACCCAAGGCACCTTCTGCACCCACCCCTCACTCATGGGATGCACCCCAACAGAAACCTGCCTAGGAGGAAACCTGGAGGCTAACATGGTAGCAGAGCACCCCATGCTGGAACATCTGTAAACCAACAAGTACCCCAAACAGAGACTCACAGCCCTTCTTAGCTGACTTCCATGGAGACTCGACTGCTTGAAGTAGGTAAACTGCAGCCCAGGCTCTCTGCACTGACATGGCAGAGCTGGCCAGGGAAAACCAGCACCTTCCCTGTACTTCTTTCCTGACTACTTGCTTTTTTCTCATTTTGCTCACCTCCTAGGAAGCATGGCTATTCTGGGAGCACCACTACTTGCAGGGTGAAACCCTCTGGAGAAGGACAGCAGCGTTAAGCTCACAGTCTGTGGCTGTTCTGCTGGCTGCCATGCATTTGCTGCACACCCCTCTGAAGGAGCACACTGGTCACGCTGCCACAGCCCACCCTGACCCTCCTCACTCCTCTTTGCCAGTCACCAGTGTCCCTAGTGCAGCAGACTGCTCCTCACTGATGGCTTCCCAGCAGGTCTTGCACGGAGCAAGGAGAGACAGCAGAAGCTTCTGCAATGCTATTCATTTTAAATGTGTTTTTATTTCTTTGGCTGGTAGGATGGTTCCTTTTCTGTTTTACTTGTGGCTTGTCTTCCCCAGCTTGTATGCTGAAATTGGCACTTCATTTTCACTTCAATCCCAGCCTAATATTAATGTAGGCGCCAATGTAAGAATGTGAGAAAATCGAATGCTTATGCTCCATGAATCCACTGGTGATGGATTAAATTTTTCCTTATATATCATGGAAATAATTCTTGCAAGTCTAAAGACATAATATTATCTAAAGCATAATATTATCTAAATAGGTTATATATACCTATTCAGACGTGTAAGCTAAGTTGTCTCTGCTGTACTCTGAGCAAACAGTATTGGGCTAACGGTGTTTTGTGTAAATGAGGCACATGTTAGATAGAGTGCATTCAGGTTCTGTTTATCTAGTTATGATTTTTCTTTGCAAGAGCCTTTCAGTCTCCAGTTTCCTTGTACAAATGTCCCTTGCAGCGGGTATCTGGGGGATGGGAGAAGGTCTAAAAAAGTTCAAGAATTTACAGCTGAATTGAATACTGAGGAAAATAGATACCAAGGTCGGGCTAAGAGAAAAGAAATTGATTCCAAGGGCAGCAGCACAATTGAAAAGGCCTACTCTTCAGCAAAACATTTTCCTTATCATTGTTCTGCTAAATCAGTTGTAATAGAAGGTAACAACGGAGGGAAAATGTTACGGAAACTGAACACAGCAAATTTTACTGGTGATTTATTATATATGTATTTTGATTGCTTCTATCCCACTGTTCAGCTTCTCTGCACAAAACTGCATTGCTGCAGACCCTGGTAATGAATTCCTTCCAGCAGACCCCTGCCAGTTCAGGTCATTGATCCAGACATATATGCTGGCTCAGAAGCAAGAGGCTGCACCTACATCCTGCCATGAACATTTTCAGGAATAAGCTATTTCATACTTTAGTGTTATTACCATTTTGAATATGTGTGTAATGCAGTACTGTATATCAAATAAACACCTACATAGTACTGCAGATGTGACCCATTCTAGTAGGGAGGAATGGGAGAATAGCAGCACAGAATTAACAGGTTTTTTGTTGTGGCTTCCCACTAATGATTTTCAAGACACTACCACAGAGAGCTACACAGAATGTATTTATATTAAGATATATTTCATATTGCATTAAAAATAATCAGCTTCACTTAAATCACACAGATATCTACCATATGCTAAAAGAAGGTTCTGCATGTAGCAGTGCAGAAGAAATTACTTTTTCTTTTTCTGTTCAAAGAAAGAGGCTGTGAAGTTTTTCTAATCCAGAATAAAAAACTGAAACATTGAAGCAGTAGGTTTAGACATCTACAGGCCAGAAAGAGCCTAAATTTGCACAAGACATACCGAGATACTTGCAAAAGAACTGATTTCAGTTAAAAAATGGGAACAATTTCAACTAGATGAAAAGATACTCATGAAGCAAAAGGCAGTTATTTTTGGAAACAGAGCTGTCCAGACACTTGGTCAAAGATGAATCTAAAAACAATGTCACTAAATGGGACGAGGAGACTCCTAAGTGTCTGTTGGTCTTATTTTGCCATAATTTCTTTACAGATGACATTGAACTGGTCATTAGCTGCACAAAACCACTGTGGTTTTGGTGGTCCTTTCAAGTCACGCAAAATATTTTTTAAAAAACAGAGAGAGTGTGATTAACAGCGTTGGAACCCCAAAGCTCATCCCAAAAAGCCAGAGGATGAGGTTTCAGGGATGCAGACCTGAGCCAGCAGGAGCAAGAAGCCTTGCCTCCCGCCAGGCATGGGCTGGACTAGGGCATGGCCTCTTCTCCACCCCGGAGTCATGCAGAGATGACTCCTCCAAGAGCTGCTGCTTGGACACTGTTCCCTCCCAATTCTGCAGGGAAAATGCCCTTGGCAAAACCCCAAGGCCTCAGGAACCCTTCCTGATGTGATGTGAGAGATCTACCCTTGTGATGATGGGCTCACCTACAGGAACTGTGGATGGAATAAAGCCCTCTCCATGGAGTGTTTAAATCAGTTAAGCCGCTTTCAGAGAGCATCTATCCATCTTTATTCTTACCCATTCAGAAAACACTTACTGGGTTCAAATGAAAAAAAACCCTAACTTTATTATACAATTTAAAGTCTATTTGCAGAACCCTTTGAAAGTTATCATTCTGTCAAGGGCATTCTCTAAATTGATTTAACAGTTACACATTTGTATAAACTAGATTGCTGCCACCATCTCCAGAATGACACAAAGTCCAAAGACTTTCAGTACTACATAAAAATAAAAATTGTGTCTTAAAGACTCTTGACATTTTTCTTTCTATCTGAACCCCATTACAGAAAGGCTATACCTGAATGCAAGACCATTTACGATTGAAGAGCCCTGCTGGAATCTATTTACCACTGAATTTTCCCACACTCTACCTCAACTCCTCATTTTGTTCTAAGTTCTGCTAAACCATGTACATTCTTTGCACAGGCTCACACTTACACACACCTGAACACCACTGCTCACTCAGGTGACAGAACTTAGCGCCTTATCAACCTTTGGGTGCTCCTTCCAGAGCAAAACACGAACAGGAGTGCTGCTGGTCTATTCCACACTTCATGGAATGAGACCTTTTCCAGCCCTCTAAGTGTTTCTTGTATTTGAAGGTGTCCCTGAATTTTTATCATTTCTGTCACACCTGTGGGATGGAGAGGTGAGAACTGAACACAGCCCTTCAGGTGAGAACATACTCTTATTTATAGAATTGCACTGTGGTCTCTTGGAGCTGTTCACGATGGATCCTTACACCCTGGTAAGGTTGCTGACAGTCACTGCTGCTGAGCTAAGGTCTCTCTGTCCACAGTGGTGATTCCGAGCGACTTTTACACACTTTGGAAAATTATAGTCTGGGTCTGTTTCCTGAATATCTGCACGTAATTACAGATACCTCCACACAGCACTATTTGTAAGCACAACAAACAAGCTGTCTTAGGTGGAGAATCAGTAAATTCATTGTAGATGTGCCCTGTAGACATGCCATTGGCATCTGAGAAATAATGTATGTGCAGGGCAGACTGTTCCTTCTTACAGCTCACACAGCAACACTGAACCTCACCTGCCAAAACTGTGTCCCATGTTCATCCTCTTTGTCTCAGCCCAGAAGTTTTTTCTAAATCTTTTCACTATTTGATTAACATTAATGTGTGAGAGTTCTTGATGGAAAACTAACTCAACTTCACTGCTTCTTCCTTGATTTAAACAAATTCATTAAGGAATGCTGGTTCTAGAGAGTGACTTGGTCCATCTTTTTTATTATTAAATGAAAAAAGCAATATCCTAACTAAAATGCTAATTGTTTGAAAGGTTTTTGTTTGGTTGGTTTTTTGTTTGTTTTTTAACTCTTGTCCAGAACCAAATTTCAATTTCGTGCACAACAAAAAGTTCTGGGGAAAAAACGGTTTTAGGACGATTGGGATACTTTTCATCTGTAGTTATCATGAGTTTGTCCTAATATTCTTGCTTTAGAATTTTTACTTTTATAGGAAATTGACAATATAAGTAGAATAGCAACCTTAAAGGTTCATGTCATGAAATTAAATGGTAGTTATAAAGAAATGTTGCAGCATAATAAAACTGCAACTTTCAGATTACTCAGTTTGATCCTTTTCATAGCAAATGTCATTGAAATGAACAAGATCATATGAGACACTGTGATTTAAATAATTTTATTGTTTCTAAAGCAGAAACCTGTTCTATGAAAAACACTTTAAAAGTTTCTGCTTTGCTATGTCAGCAGTTTACATCCTGTTCTTCTTTAGTTTCCTTTAGCCAGTGTCCCTTTCAAAACTGAAGAGTTTTTCCTATGTGTACTTGGCCGCTTTGGTTTTTTTGTAGCTTCTCTTGGTGCACTTAACTGAAAGTTATCAAAGAATTTTCATCTCACAGGAATTTATTAGTACATTTTAGAATATTACAGAGCCACCACTTCCTTTTGAAAAAAAGTGCTAATTTGTTTCGATTTTGTTCTTTAGTGGGTTTTTTATTGTTTTAATTATAATTCAAAAAATTCAAAAACTGTTATGCCAGATTTTCTAGGTTGTTCACATTTAAAGGTAAATATAGTATATTTAATGGATAAACATTCAGCCAAATTTTCCAGTTTCAGTTAAGTTATGAGTGCTTCAGCTCAGCCTATTCTCTTTAAGCCTCCTTAAAGGTGCTGATGGTTGGCTTGCACTGAACCACGTTTTGCTCCTTTGGAGTTTATCACTTAGCTTCAGTATGAAGTTTTCTGGGAGACCCCTACCACAAAAAGTACATCATTCTTAACATCAAGTATGTTTCCTGAGCAGGAAAACCATGTGGATTTTTAAAATTATTTTTGTGGAAGCCAGAATTGAGAAATTAGTAGATCAGTTTTGCCTACCCAAATTTCAGATACCACCAGCTTTCATACATTCAAAGGCTGAGCTCTGCTGTCATATCCAGTACTGTGTTTTAACAGGGTAGGAACACTTACAGCAAATCAGAAGCCTGAGCATTGCTGGGCTCCTATAGGCACTGTGGAAAAGTGGAGGTAAGAAATACATAGGCATAGAATCATTTAGGTTGGAAAGATCCTTAAGGTCATCCAGAGATGGGATAATAAAGGTAGTGTCTTTTTGAAGCTTAGAGGAAGCTTCCTCAAAGTGTCACAGGAAAACTTGCAGAAGAAAGAAAAATTAACCAGCAAATAGGATGAATAGCACAGAATTATAGTTATTAAAATGGGAAATCACCTAGTCCAGTCACTTCCAAAACTAATGCAATAACCTGACAGCATGACTTACTTTGTACCTGTGTAAGCGCCTGAGCAGTTGCACGGGGATCACATAGGGGATGGCAGAAACAATTGCATGTACACTACAGATGTAATTTTTCATTAATCTCATTATTCTGTAACTTTCAAAATTAAGCACATTCCTACCTATTTATTAATATTTTGCTGAGAGCAGAACTGAGCTTCATGGGAAAGAGTGTCTTTGATGGGAAGCAGAAGCCCACCAGTTAACTCAGACTGGGAGCTGACATTAGATAGGAACACTCGGGTGAAGTGGTGACATCACCTCTCTAACCATGAATTCCCAGGAATAAATTCAGCGTGGGACAGTGGACATAAAGACATTCTGGAAGACTTGCATCTGTCCTGATATGACAGGGGGTTGGGACAGGGTCCATCTAAGTTTGCATGCTACGCCTGGGGCAGTTGCATCTTAGAGAGGTGAGTTACACCCACATACCCAGTTCAAAGCAAAACCTCTGGAACATCTGTTGGGCAGATTTTAGGCAACACTACTTAGACCTATTGATCTTCTTTATGTTTGTTATGTAGACACAGTCAAAAGTGGTTTCAGTCAAATTTAAATAAAGGGTTGGTCCAGTGTTGCAATCTGGAAAACAGAAATCTTCACACAAAATTCAGGGCTCTCTGCACACCCAGACTCCTGAATCACTTGAGTTTCTAAAATAAGGCTCCTAGTCCCAGATTTTGCAGAGATGTATGAGCCAACCCTCTCTCCCATCAACAGCAACTGAGTTAAAGAGAATTTGCGTTAATTGAACATTTGCTTTGAAACATGGTACACTAAGCTCTGATTCAAAGGGAGGGAGAGAGTTGAAATCTGAAAGCAGATATATCAGAGAAGACTATGTAGGTAAGCAAGAAAAGGCATCACTGAAATGTCTAATAATCATATTGCTACAACCCTCATAAGGGCTTCAGAGATAAGATGAAACACCAGTAAAGAGCTCAACACAGATGGAAACAAGTTACACAGCTTTTACAGCAAATAAGACAGTACATAAGATGTGCAGTAGCACACCCGTGTTACCTGCCACCACATCCATGCAGATGTGGGGAACACTGGGATTGAGTTTTGGTAATATCCTACCAATGAAATCTGCCACTGGCTGATAAGGAGTCGAAGGTTGAAGAGCAGTCCTGTCCTCTATGAGAGTAGAAAAATGACATCTGCTGTCACCCTGACTTATCTCTCCTTTCCCACCTTCTAGAAAAGCCTTTTTACCCTTGTTTTGTTATCCATCCATGTTGCTTTGTTGGGGGTCACAAATACTGAAAGTAACTGAGGGATATTCTTGGGTCTCACTTATTTTTGTGACAGGTCTCTCAGTCTTTCTGGCAGGTAGATTATTTTGGACACTTGTTATGTCATGGGGTAATTGCTTTGGTGGAAGAACAGCTACAGTATCAAGGAGCCTAACAGAGATTGTGATCTTCACGCTCTCACCTTGAGGATCTGTTTTGTCCACCTGCCAGTCCATAGACTGAGAGGACAGTGAGAGGAGAAGAGTGACTGTAGAGTTGCATCCCTTGTATGATGACAATTAGTTCATAAATATAGAGAATAAACAGGCTTAGCAGGAAAAGCTGTAAATGGCAAGACCTGAGAATATTGAAGAAATGTGTACATATTTTATGTATCTGAGGTTACACCTGCCTGTCATCCAGACCAAATCCTCTGGTTCTGATGCAGTTGCTGATGAAGCCGTTCCTTCTCAGTAGAATCATCACCAGCCTTGGCAGGGCATTTGATGTGCACCCAGTGAGGCAGCTGACCACAAGATAAGGCATTTGACCCCACCAAGCCCCTTGCACTCCACATGCCACAAGAAAGGAGCCAGCACAAAAAGAAAGAAACTAAAAGCCAGTTCTCTGACAAAATGCTCATTCATGGCATCAGGTCTATTTCCTTTGTCTTCACAGGAAATGTTTAGAATTTATTTCAGTGTAATAAGAATTACTGGAAAAAATTTATTATTTCATTATTCTGTTACAATTATTCTTGAGAATAATTGTAATAGAATAATTTACCAATAGCAACCACTAATTATCATATGTCATTAATAAATATTATTATAGATATTATTATGTAGTGTGTGATTTATATTATAAGAAATATATAACATACAACCATAAAATATTATTTACTAAAATAATAAAATATTATGTAATGACAGTTTATTATTCCATTATTATATTATAATTATTCTAGATAATAAGCTGCCCAACTTGAAATTATTCTGTTTTTTGATTACTGTTAGAGAAAGCATAAAATGTAAAAAATTAAGAGATGTACATTCAAACCAAACATGGACAGTTTTCACCTACGTAGTTTTTACTTATGTGAGACATCACAAGAACAATTTCCAGTCTTTCTTCCATGTTAGTGGTGAGCAATCCTTTCAGACACAGCTAAACAGTTGCTCAGTCACATACATTTATATGCTCATACACATTTATCATCAGTTAATATCTACCATTTCATTGGTGTTCTAAACCATATACATGAAAAAATAGATTTTTAGAATGCTATTTTATCATCAAGCCTTGATGTTAGGGTGATTTTTTTCTTCTAAATTTATTTTCTTCACATTCTTACATGGTGTTGTCAGTAATAATTTACAATATAAGGTAAAAGAAAAAATATCTCAAGTGCAGAAATTTGAGAGTGGGAAGAGAAAGATTAGCGAGGAACCTTTTCTTTCATTTTCAGTGATGCATTTGACTAATAAGCCCCAAGACAATTAGGATCTGATGTTCTGGGGTGTTTTTGTAGGGCCTACTGAAGCTGCCAGAAAGTCCTATTCCCTCAGTTCTGTCACTGCTGCTTGTAGGAATGGGGAGGCACCAGCCAGAGAAGCTGCCCTCCTCCTCTGTTCCCACCTTTCCTGTACTTTGCCTGTCTATGCAGGCAGCTGGGAGGAAACTTGTTCTCTTTCATTACCCTGGAGAAACACAGAAGACAGTCAGCCTTCTGTACTTAGGATGAATATGGGCACAATACCTTTTCGCAGTGCAGTAAGAGAACAGCTCTTCCTTCTCTCCCTTTTGCCTCACTCCACCTTTCCGTCCTCCCAAGAATGCAACAGACAAAAGTCTCCCTCTTTGTTCCTTCCTTAACCACTTGCTCCTGCAACTGTCTAATAAGCTGATTAGTGTGGTGTTCTTTAGAAGACATGCTGCACTGCTCTGCCACAAAAGACTGATTTTATTATATGGAGGGAAAAATAATTTTCTTGCTTTGTGTGTTTATGGTGACAAGGATAATGACCTTATATTTTCATGGTGTTTCTCTACCCAAAGGACCTCAGCTTTCTCTATAAACCCACCCCAACCCTTCAACTCTGTGCAGGGCTGGGTTTCTCTCCTATTAAAGTGTGGTCACTTTGCAGTGAATCCAGCAATGATGCAAAACATTACAAAACATTCCTCGAGGACAGAAAGCACAGTCTGCCTAATTCAGCTGGAAACAGCAGCTGGCAGGCAGAAGATAGGGAAGGTGGCCGTGAAGAAGAACATTTTTTACTGCCAAAAAGACCCAGGTTCACTTTCACATTAAGCAGTACAACCCTGCAAATAAATTTGGTGTGAGTCATCTCTGGAAAGGGACAGGGCATTTGCCTCCACAGCTTGACGACTTGCCTCTGGGCCTCCCGCCACGGGCACTGAGTATGTTTAAGGTACATCACCAGTAACAACTGGATTCACTTTGAGCTTCACGAGGGGAGGAAGCAACAATGATCAAACAAATTGTTCACCACCAAATATTTGCTCAGCTTTGATTTGGAAAGAAGAGCAGTTGTTTAGTGTGAGCTGACGCCCAAAACTGAAGAAGTTTCACCTTAATATTCAGGGAAGAAGTGAGTTTTTCTGGATGGAAAATTGCAGATTTCTAGATGCCTGATGGAGCTAGTACCAGCCCAGCTGTCACTGCCTTGCTTGAACATCAGTTGAGGGAGCACAAGGAGACAAGGATGATAACTGAATTTGGCAGAACCTCCACTCCCAGCCAGAGCACCTTTGGGGAGGGGGCTGTAGTCTTGGGGATCCTTCAACAAACAGGCAAACCACTGGACCTTGGGGGAAAATAAGGTGGCTAAGGGCTGGAAGGAAATGACCACAGTAGGAGACTTATTTCAGATGTTAATTTTCTTTGACTATGGCTCTAGACTTTTTTAGAGCGAAGTATGTGTGTACTGTAGCTACACCAGGTGCTGGGCCTGTTGTGTGTCAGGCTGGCTACTGGGAAAGTTGAGATGGGACAGCAGGACTTTAAGTGCAGAATGCCAAACTGGTTGGGGCAGCAGGTCAAATATCTGGACAGTCAGCAGGCACTGTGCTTTGTGATGATGAGATTAGACTGCTGTCAGACCCACAGCTGGGCACAACAATGCAGCATTGTAGTGTAGGTGACACATAACAGCAAGTAGGTGCTGACACAGTCATACAGGGAACAGGGATGTGATAAAAGGGGGAGAGGGACTTGGAAATGGGATGCAACACCCAGGGAAGTTCTATCCTGAAGTGGAGTTGAAGATAACACTATACAGCCCTGCAAACAGCCTGACAGTCATCATTTCCCTTCCTGGAGAGCTGTGCAGCTGGGCTGGTGAGGATTGGTGCAGCCACAGAAAGCAACAAAAAAAGCTAAATGCACAATGTCTTGCAGCATCCACACAATTCCCATGTCCTGCACCGTATTTAACACCAGTGTCCTTCTACACTCACAGGATGGAACCAGTAAGACCTTGCATCCTCTGTGAAGCAGCCCAGCTGCACTGCATAAGCTCTAAGGAGCAAGATAAGAACCAGTGAAATCATTCAAACCCCACCTGCACCTGCCGAGCTGACTGCAGATATGTGGCTGTGTGCTCTCCCGCACACAGGGTGTGCAGAATGTGGTAGTGCAACACGGAGTCCTGGGTCCCTGGCATCTCTGCCACCACCCGCCCTCCACCTCCCCGGGGACCAGATGAAGATCCCAGCTGGGGAGCAGGGGGAGAGATGCCCGGACCATTTTTTGCAATGAAAGCGCACTTGCTGTGGAAAAGAAAATACTGATCTGGTTCTGTAGTGATTGAAGTGAGGTAACCCTCCCTCTCTCTGGGTGGGAAGAATGAGGTGACCCCACAGAGGAGGGGAAAAATCATTCTTGGCACTTCAGAAGTGGTCCCCTGAAGAGGCCATACGGTTGTACATTGTGCCAGTCCCGTGCTAGTCAAGATTATTGAAAAGGCCTGCCTAGAAAAAGACAACATCTTTAAATATTGCCCTTCACCTGCTGAAGACTGAGCATATGATGGCATCCTACATGTCTTCAGCTGTGAGAGAGCAAAAACGGGTACCTTGGCTAGGAAGTGTTAAACAACCTCAGCTGTGCTGATATTTCAGCTCTCAGGGTGATATTAGACCGAGGCACAGCCTCTGCTGTAAACATTTCCTAGATCACTTTTTTTCTCAGTAAGCTCTGAAATCTGGTTGTTTGCAAGAGCCAGAGTTGAAAGGCAAGGCAGCAAGTTGCTTCACTGATAGATTTATGTCTGGAGCTTCAACTTCTTCCATCAGATAAAGCAAGTATCATCTTTGACAGCAGGTCCTGTCATGCAGCAAAGAAACCTGAAGTCCAGGACAAAAAAGACACATAGTCCCTATGTCATTTTTCCCCCCTTCGAAGTTCTATATTGATTTTGTCAAGCTCTCCCAAGACAGAAAATTGTGACAAGGACAGAGGTGCACTCGGATACACATGTATTTTACAGGAACATATCCACCTGGGTTTTTTCTGGTTTTATGGTTTTTTTCCCCACTCCCTCTCTCTCCCCCTGTGTTGTCTGACATTTAACAGGTTTCAGTGTTGCTGTTTGGTTTGGCACTGGTAAGTAGCAATTGGGGGTTGCTTGATGAGATAGGTCACTCCAAAACTGACATAGGTGATTGAACTGTGAAACTGGCAGGCAGGAAAATAGCTCTTACCTAACTCAAACAGAGCAGGCATTTATATTTTAAAATTAGTTGGGCAGTGATATTAGGAAGAAATTTTTTATTACATGAGATTTCCACGGGTTTTGCAAATGACTAGGACCTTGAGAGCTGGCCATCTTGAATCTTATACACTTAAAATTAAAAATCAGGTGTGAAAACGTGCCCTGACATTAATGACCACTGTATGCTGAGCAGCTTATTTTATCATTCATAATGCAACAAAAGAGGATCAGATATACACTGGAATAACCTCTGCCACAACTGATAATGTAAAACATCCCTTGTATCGTTTGCCTTTCCTTTTGGCAGTATACAAAAGACACAGAAATGAACAATTCATGCCTAAACAAAGAGGACCTTGAAGGTGGTGCACGTCAGATGTTTACTCTAGGTCATTATTAGGAGGCTGAGTGTATTTGCTCATAAACACAAGTTACTTCGTGGGTAGGGAAATGTGAGAGATAAAATGTTTTCAGGAATACGACATCTCTTTTAAAGGCACAATGTTCCTTTTTCTAGCATGCACAGTAAGTTTCAGATAAAGCTTTTTTATGGGATATCAGGTGCTCTCTCCTGAGCATTGTAAACCATAATGTGCTGTAGAAACAATGCTTTTTGTCTCCACTTTGTGCAAATACCCTTTTTTCATTACACAGTGAGCTTGCCTGGGATTGAAATGAGATCAGGAGAGCACCTATGGAGTTTGGATATGCAAACCTCTGATGTGCTGAAGAAAGATCTACTTGAGACAACTGGGAGGTGTTCCTTCGGTAGCTTTCACTTGAATCTAAGTTTGAAATATGGACTCTTTCAAGAACATTATGTTATGTCAAGAATTCTGTTTTATCCATTTTAACCATTCTTATTCATTGCTGAGTTTATGCCCAGTTCAACCAGAGACAGCAGAAGAAAAAGCACCTAAACAAACAGAACGAGCCTTGGGGATTCGGTAATGGGTACAGAACATGCAGGCTGTAGTCATTCTTTTGATTTGTGCTCAGATATGTTTTGTATTTTCCTGTCAAAGAATGCATTCTTTCTCTCTGGATTACAAATAATCTGAATCTGGATAAAATCATTACAAAATGCCTTTCAAAACACCGAGCCTGCATTTGAAATGAACTTGTGATGGAAAAGCTCAGAATGAGCATTAAAAACTTAACCTAAGTGCAGAGGAGCCAGAGCATAGCAGACATCTTGCTTTGCATCTCCTTTACTCCCTTTCCTGATTGTCAGCCCTTCCTTTCCAGGGAGTCACTACCATCTACGAGCGTGAAAATGCCGTATCTGTCTAACCAAACAAAACCAACACAACCAACTTAACCCCTCCAGAGAGGAAACCTTCTTCCTGGAAGAGCCTGCTGTCTGCTCCCAGGGGTCACAGCACGCTGTCCTTCCTACACTGCAGCACTTCACAGGTATTCCCGAGAGGCTTTTCTCTTCTCCCTGTGGCTCCTGCCACTTTTTGCATGAATGCTAAGTGAGGCACGTCATGCAATCACGTTGCTGTAAGTATACAAGCAGACTGAAATGAGCTGATTAACATGGTTGCTCCACAAATATTCATTACTCCTTGACAGGTATTCTCAGTTAGTGATCTTAGCGGGAATGCAATCATTCCAGTTAAAGGCACAGGAGATTAAAAACAGGAATAGCAGAGGTGGGTTCAATGTCCCTGAGTGTTGCAGCTTGGCTCCAGCTCCAGATTGCACAGGCAAACCTTTGACAGCAGCTTCTGAGTAGGACTTGGAAGTGTCACGTAACTAGCACTAAACAACAAACCACTCTTTTTCTTGTCAAATATATGCATTATGTCTATAAACCAACATTACAACACCGCTTGCTCTGATCATGCCTGAGGGAAGAGAGGGACTAAGCATCATGCTTGAAATAATCACCTCAGCCTTAAGGTACTTCAGGACACCCTTCCTCTTTTCAGCTTATCAGTTCAAACAGCAGTGCCCAAGCCACGTTAGCCATCAAGGGGGCCCAGTGCATGGACTACTCTAGTAGTGAGTGGCAAAGCTAGTTCCTGGGCATGGCATAAAGGGCTGTCATCCTAAGAGCACCCCAGCCTCTAAAGATGGCTGCAAAGGACCATCTCAAGTATCCTCTTTGCAATTGCTGCTGACACGAAGTCCCAGGCTGAGGAAAGCTGGAAATATTATTGAGCACAGGGGAGGGAAGAGAAAGGTCAGTGAGACAGCCCAACTGAGAAAATAAGATGAATGTGCAAGAGAATGCACGTGGGGTTTAGTTTGTAGAGCACCCTAACAGCAGCCATGGAAAAAGTACATATTTTGAGTCTGTGTCTAGCTCTGAGGTTTTTGTCTCAAGGGCTCCTAAGGAACAAATTAATACAATTTCAAGGGTTAGAAAATATCTTGTCCTGGCAAAACTGATCATATGTTTAAAAAGTATGATTTATTTGCAAGCCTGTTTCTATTGGTTTTTTGATTACGTAGTTAATTCACTTTGGAATAACAGCTTTCCTCCTGTGTTCATTCTCCAGTAAAGTCATTGTCTCGTGGCTATAATAGTCTACTAAACATTACAGTCATGTCCCAAATTCAGCTCCACTCTGTCACAACAGGATGTAAACAATAGAGGATAGTGTTACATAAACCTCTAAATGTTTTCTGCCAAACCCCCTCATTAGTTTTGATTTCCAGGGCTGTTGATAACACCTCCAACCTTCCCTTGCCAGGGACTTCTTGACTACTCTCCTTGACTCCTGCATAAGGCTGTCCGGTTTCTTTCTCTATTCATCTCTTGCTGTCCCTCAAGAGTTCACCCTTTAGATAATTTATTCCTATGCTTGTAGTCATTCCTATCTTACCAAGAGATGTGCTTGTCTTTGGATCAGATTATACCTATATCACTCATACAACTTGGACAAAGACCTAAATGCATCAGCTTGATGCCCTGTTTCTTCCTGGTCGATTCTCACTCACAGTGACTTCCATTGTCCATCCTCTAGAAATCTCAGTTGTGCCTTCCAAATATGATCTTCACCTTCCTCAAAATAAATCTATCATTGCAGCAGAAATAAACATAAAATAGTCTTGCTTTAGCTCAGCTGCAGGTCTCTGAAGCAACCTGACAGAGGTCAGTGGGAGTGGCAGTGTCTTGAGGGAATAGCACAGGACACAGTTCTGGCAGAACTGTGCCACAGTGGGGATTCATGGTGTGCCAGATAAAATCTTCAGGATCTGATGTCTCATCCAGTTCTCATTAACATGCACTGGGAGTCCTGTCACTAGCTCAGAGAGAAACTGGGCCAAGTCTTACACCCTTTCAAAGTTATTTAAAATCTTGTCGCCATCAACATAATTTGCCATGCCTCTAAATGTCAGGATTTAAAGTTGTTTTCCTCAGATGTTAGTCACTAGCTTTCCATGATACATTCCATTTCATACCAGTTCTAATTGTGCTGTTCTATAAGGATTTATATTCTACAGGATCCATTGTCATATTCCCTTCTAATGGAATAGAGCACAAAATTAAACAAAATTTTAAAATTCTCTCTGCTAAAAATAAGAATTAAATTCCTCCCACATACTCCCACTCTAATGTTTCTTTAAAATCTATTTATCTTAGTCACGACCTTACAAGTATGAATAGAACGTGGCAAATATTTCACAGTGTAAGAATGTGTCTAAACTTTGGAAAAAAGTTGATATATCTGAAAAGGTATAATTTCCACACAGTATTCCAGTTTTATACAGTGATAAAATAATAAAGATGCCAGAGAAGGTATTACTTTGCATTTCACACTTTACTTGAAATGACTTCTCTCAGCTAATTTTGATTGAGTACTGCAAGTTACTAAGTGTTCTCAGCCCCTCAGTGGAAGCTGAACATCACCAGTCCTTGCTTGTCAACATTCAGTAATTTACAGGACTAAGCCCTTTAAAAAATAAGTAATTTCCAACTGACAAAACTGTCCACTTAGGGTAATTTTCTGCTCATATTCAAGCCAAGCTTTTCATTAGCTTTAAGAATAACAGGACAGTGCATTCAGGAAATAGTAATAAATTGGTGAGGAACACAGAAAAGGAGTGTTTTTAACTGTGTTTTGCCATTTTATGAAGAACAATAAAGGACAAAGAAGTATTCAAAACAAATAGGTTGGTTTAACATTGTCTGACTCTACTAGAACTGATGGGAATTTTCTAGAACATACTTTACTTTTTCTTGAGGGATGAACACTAAACAACAAAAAGTCTTAGATGATGATATCATCAAGTTTGCACTCAAAACAAAAGTTGAATTGCCTAAGGAAAAGAAAAAGACTGTCAACAGAAACTCTGGACCATCCCTGTGTATGTTTTGGGATAGATCCAAGAACAATACGTTCTGGAAAAAAGATGTTGTGCCTGAGATGTTCAGTCCTGGTCAGGCATTCCCTAAATTCTAGAAATGTGTAATCTGAGATACCAAAAATATGTCACAGGCATCTTCAGTATTTATGGATGCCATTTAGCAAGCATGAGCTCAGAGCATAAAACTTGCTCCATAATGTTGTTCCGTGTTACTGCACATGGCAAAACAGAACTGACTTTTTCCAGAATAAATGGCAGTGTTTATTACACCATACACAAGTGCTGAACCCAGTAATGATGCCTACTTTGTTTACATTTGTGGTATTAGTCTAGAAGGTGAACCAAGTTACCATGCTTCAAAGCAAGAAAATTATTTTTAAATGCATTTCTTTTTAATTTATAATTGTCTCTTTGAAGGACTTCCTCTTCAGGGTACCATACAGAAAGTAACATAATTCACACTCCGTTTAGGGAAGCAGTATACCACCAGCACATTAGAATCTTTTTCGCTGACATGGGTTAGAGAAACAAATGCAAGTCACACGCCTCTCACTCACCCAAAGTCTGCAGCAGCATGGCTCTGCTGAGTTCACTCCAAAACATCTGTCTTGAGAAAAGGTGTTTGTTATACATGAGCTGTGGCAAAGTATCTTGAGAGCATTTAGAAAGACCCCTTCCAGAACTAGTGATATCCCTCTAGACTGAAAAACTCCCACTCTGAAATTTGTTTCTGCAAGACCACTCTCTGCTGAGCAACACCTGAAAGTTTAGTTTTCCTTCAGCCATCCATCATGCAGTAACTCTCATCCTCATATCAATGTTTTTCTCAGAAAAAAAAACCAAAACAAAACAAAGCAACTTGTACAATCAAATAAATTTTGGTCCTGTATATTAAGTCACACCTCAAGAAGTGCAGTGAATGTTTCACCCAAAAAAAGTTTTACCTCTTGTCTCAGTATGGCTTTCAATCTAATCTCCTTTTTAATGGAAAGTTCAGTTCAGCATATTGTGTCTGGTTTTTCACAGATTATGTAGATAGGCTAGACCTGTCTTTAAAAAAAACTGCCAAGGCTGATATCAGTAAGGCTAAGGTGGGAAGGAATAAAATTAGGCTTAAAATGGAAATTCTGCCTTTTTTTTTCTTTATGAAGTAACTGCTGGCACTGCTTGACATCTTCCTTCTCTCTCGAAGCACACAACTCCAGCAGCCAGCAGCCCATAAGGAGTGTGCAGGATGCACAGGCATGCATCCCCCTTCTGAGACGACCTTCCTTATGGATCAGTCTTTCTGAGTCTCTCTTTTTATGAAGGTGTTGAAGAGCACGGGGCCAAGGATGGAGCCCTGTGGAACCCCCCCAGTGACAGGTCTCCAGTCTGATGTCACCCCATTCACTGTAACCCTTTGTGCCTGACCCATGAGCCAGTTGCTCACCCATCACATGATGTGTTTATCCAGCTGTGGACTGGACATTCTGTCCAGAAGGAGTTGATGAAGCCTTCCAAAGAATAGTACCTTGCATTTTACATTGACATTTTACTTTTTCAAAGCATCTTCCCCAGATGTCAGGATAACACTCAATTTTAGCTCTACTTTCCAAGTTATCTGCTCTAATGAGGTGCTTTCAGAAAATAAATTAAACATACTTCATTTTCCCCCCTGTAGTTTGCTACTGAAAATATTGAAGAGAACTGGACCAAGGACTGACTGCTGCAGAACCTCATCACCTACAACTTGTTTTAGTAGTACCTCCTGGCTGTTTCTTGTCACCCAGATAATATTGCCCCCATTTTAAGGGCTGCCTCACCCAGGTCATTCTTACTTAGTCATGCTACAAAAAAGTCATATGAACTGCCATGAAAATCTCCCCAATAAAAATATTGAATTATTCCCATCTCTCTGCCTGAAAACTCTTTATCAAGGGGTCTAAGACTAATAGACATTGTTTACTCTTGACAAATCTATGCTTCCTTCTATGCACCAATACTTAAAAACCTGTGTTAATTTTTTCAGCAGTTTCCAAGAACTAAGAACAACCTGGGAGCTTCATAGTTCTGAACTCCTTATTTTACCCCAGTTCATAGAGATAGATTCTTTACTCTTGCCTGCTCTCTGACTTTGCTTTTTCCTGCTCTCTCTCATTTTCCAGAGGAGGCTGTTTAATAACACTACGAATAGTACTGAGACTACAGCCAATAGCCCTCTTATTTCTCTGTGAATGAGGGTCACTGAGCCCAGGAAGTGTGAAAACATCTGATTTGCCTGAAAAAAACTGAATCTTATTTACCTTCAAACTCTGTGTTCACGAGCATTGCCTCATGTCAATTCTTCATAGGGTGAAACCTGTTGGAGTTATATTGGCTGAGGAAAATAATGTCCTGTGGCAGTCAGTATCAGTTTGCTTTGGTGACTGACAAATTGTGTTACACAGGAGCTCTCTAATACTAATACTATCTGTAGTTTGATTATAATCAATAAATACTGTGATATGCCTGTGAAAAGCGCTGATTTCTTTTACATGAAGGCAGTACAAAAATATCTCTTAATTCAAAGTATCAAAATATGAGCCGAGAAGTTGGCAGATAAATTATTCGAATAGAGTCTTTGTACTGATAAACTTATGAACTTTCACTGAACTTGTATATTAAGAATAGGCAGTTTTTCCAAGAAGAAAATTCACCAGACAACCTACAATTTTTCTTTCACATATTTAAGAAAGATGTTCAGTCTGGTAAGAAAATAATAGTAATTTATGACTTTGATAAGGATTGTAGATCTATAGTCAGAAAGAAGCAGCCATCATCATCACCTGCTCTCTGAGTCACAGTCCTATTAAAGCGATAGATACCACCTTAATTGGACAAAACCTCAGTATTTTGGGTTAGGTGACCAAGAAGCTTCCATCTCCCTGTGAAATGAAAACATCACTATCAGCCCCTTGCTGAATCACTCCTGTCTGAAGACTTGGCACAAAACTATTAACTCCTTCCCCCTCCTCTTCCTCCTCATATTCCTTAAAATGAGACAGTTGTTCCCCTCATGCATGCATAAACAGGCTCTAGGGACAGCTGTCCTAATAGTTACAAACCCACCTTCCTCAAGCTGGGAAAATCTGCAATCCGGAATCCTGCTCTAAACAAACTGTTATAAACTAAAAGTTTGTATATAATTCATGGTACAGGTGATTTTTTTACTACTAACCCTGCTGTGAAGGAAGACTGAACCCATTAGAAAGTATCATCTGTCAGTGCACAGGGCACAAACTGTAAGATTTTCTGATGGTGTTTGTTTTATCCTACTTAAAGCACAACACAAGGAAACGAGTCAAGGGGGACTATATTTGGGAAGGAATGATTTGCAGAAAAGTCACCTCATCTGGCCATTTGGGGTATGAAGTCATGGCTTTTTGACTCTCATGGAGCAATTCCAATCCCTTAAAATCCTGTAAGTCATGAGATCTACAGTTGGGCAGCAACGTTCAGGTGAAGGTGTCACACGTAGAGGGTATGAGCACGGAGTACTGGTTCATCCTGTGAAAACCAGCAGAGATTCTGGAACAACAGACTGCAAGGAGTTCTGCTTTCCCCACTTCTCCTGGGTCCAGCTCTCTTACACAACTCAGTGCAGTTAGAGGGAATTTGGGGGAACATGAAAAGCAGTGACTGTTAATCAGAGCCCTTTGCTGGTCTCACTGGCCCTTTTAGGGAAAGGAAGGCTGGCCACAGCAAGACTTTCCTATCTCCACTGAAGCACCTAACCGAGCTCTGTTTCTGCAGCTACCCTGCTCCATTCCCTCTGATCTATTGTTTCTCATGCTTTGAACATGAGAATCCTACTCTTAATGCTCTGGTGCTCTGAAGCAGACTTCCCTGCATCTCCTTCTTCAGCAATATATCCTTTTCCATCCTTATCTTTCTGGTCCAGTTATTCAGTAGTTCCCACCTGTGACCTCAAACTGAACTTTTTCAAAATGAATATCTCCCACTAGCTTAAACAGCATTTGAATCAGTTCTATGTTAACCATTTTTAGGGTGCTGAGGGTTGCTCTACTTAAAGAAGTCTTCTGCAACTTAAAGAAGTCCTCTGCAACAAGTGCTGCACAGACTGCTTTCTTCTGTAATTAGAAATGAATTTCCATAGTAATGTTCATTCCCCTTTTTTATTAGCTTTTAGAAAGAAGTGTTGCATAAGTTTCTGTGAGGTCAGGGGTGTGGGATGATATCAATCTGGCAAAACACTGTTACATGCAGGTGGATTAGCCATTCTAAGGACGCTTAGCACAGAAAGAGAAAGCAGCACTGCCACCATGGGAGCACATGTATCCTGAAACAGATGTGTGGTTGATGAACTTAAAACTTTTGAGATGAAACCCATCTCTGATGAAGGTGCTCCCAGGGTGATGGTCTTCCAAAGACCCTTATCTTTGTCTCCCAAAATGATTTCTCTCAGTTCTGACCTGTCTCTTATCTATCTTACCTGTGTGCTGCAGAAAGGGTTCACAGCTCTGCTGCTTCTCTGAGTTTCTTGAAAGGGTTCATGTCAGGGATCAACCAGGACTCACCACAGCCCACATCTAAGCAATCACTCTGACCCAGCAGAAGTGGGTGAATGCCTGAAAACCACATGCAGGTAATGGTCCCTGAACAGTGCTGAACACCAGCTGCCCTGTGCTGGGTCCATAGTGAGAATTTTGCTGTGCATAGGATCTCTTCCCAGCACCCGGAAACACTCCCAGGCACAGCTTGTTTTACCCTGCAGTAATGTTTTTCCTTTCTCTCAAAGCTTCATGCTCAGTTAGGGACAACAGCTCCACTCTGGATCTCCCCAAAACTGACTTCTTTAATAGTTTACTGTTAAACCTGATCACTGCTGGTCAGAGAGAAAGCTGCAAGCTGTACTGAATATTCCCAAAAAAATAGTTTCCCCGGAGTTAGCTCCATGGGAAGGAGAGAGGCTGACAGTACCTTTTCTGTTGCTTTTCTTGCCAACTGTGTTGCTCTAACAGTCTCATGGCAATGTTAAAGGCTAAAAACACTCATGCAAACTGAAGCTTTCCTGCTACGTGTAGAGACTGACACAGATAGCGTCTTCCTTCTTCATTCAATCATGAGTTCAAACTTTACTGTCTAGCAACATTTGTCCAAAATGTTCCTGTAGGACAGTTTTTCATTGGAAAACAAGAAGCAGTTGGAACCCAAGCTTTCAGCAAGGCTGTGAGTGGGTGTGCCATGTGAAAGACAATGCAAGGGGAAATTCAAACACAGAGGGAAATCTCTCCCTCTTAAAAATGAAATAATTTCTGTCTTATCTAAGTAAAATTATATAGAATGAAGTTGAAATAAAATGTTCTTTCAATTTCTCTTAAATTTTACTTTTGAAGCCAAATCAAACAAAAATATTAGACATGCCATCTTTTTTTTCCTGGTTGCAGTTCTGTTACAGTGTTTCTGCCACTTGGGCAGTGGAGAATGGAAGTCTGACTACTCCTTGCATGGCAGCTGATGTGCAGAGATGCTCAGGAACAGCAGTCGGAAAATACCCCGGGCATTAGTGTGAAGAATTTGTTATCATTTTATCTGTAAAGAGTTTGAAGTGAGCCAAGTCTATTAGGCTTGATTTTCAAATCAAAGAAGTGTTAGTATAAAAGAGTTATTCACGTATGACATCTGCCTCACAGAACATCCTTCCAAAGACAGATGGTGGCCACCCTCTCCTATTCCCCTCATTTTATTAGAGAATCCCTTTCTCCATTCTCCTTCTTCCAACACTTTTCCCCAAGGAAATTGGGATTACGACATTTCTTTCTGCCTTCTTCTAAGTATCCCAAAACTCCAGACCCAAAAGTCCCTTCCCTTTAATAATATTGAGTACACTAATTGCAATATGTACTATGCACGCAAATTTTAGTGATTAGGCTGAAATTAGTTTCTCCTTGAGGGTAAGCAGCAGTGTCCCTTGAAGCAAAAACCAATTTCTTTGTAGCAGATCGATAGCACATGGGCAAGCACTGTTAAACTGAGCACTTACCTTATTGTGTATGCTGGCAAACTTAAGTACAGAAGCTTCTAGACAAAGGTATACTGGAGAGAGTGATAATAATGTGGTAAAACCCTCATCTGAGACTGTGACAGCAACTTGTTTTAATCAGATTGTGTGAAAAAAAAATTTAAATCCTAAAAAAAAAAAATGGAACTTAAACCATTTCGTTCTCACTAAAACTGTGTAGTCATCAGTAGGTTTAGGTCATAGGAGAGACTATCTCTAACACTTAGAAGTCAGCAAAAGAGATGTGAGAGTAAAGAAGATACTTAGAGAAAAAAATAATTTTTTCCCTCAGAAGATAGTTCTAGTTCACTTTGGCAAATCCATACTCTGAGGCCAAAAATACAGGAATTTTTGTACTACCCTACGGGAGATCAGTGCAGCCTGGAGCCATAGGATGCTAACTAAGGCACCAACAACTCACTTGGCTTCCTTACGTAACTCCAGACCAAAGTGGGTGAATCAGACACCAAGTCAGGAGGCTCTTCTATTCTCGGCTCTGTTTGTAACTGTTCCCATGGCTTTTGGCAGATTCTTCATCTGAAGTGAAGGGTGGCTAGGACCAATGTTTTTAAACAGAGGGGCTAACAGTTATACATTTAATTTTGAGTGATATTACATCTGTGGCACCAAGAAACAGTACACCTCTGAACTTTAGTTGTTTACTTTGAAGTTTTAAGTATGGATTTATACAGCAAGCTTACAATCCCAAGTGTGGAACTCTGCCTGCTTATCTGCAATCAGGGGGAATGTATGAAATAACCACAGCCATGCAGCACACACTGCAGGAGCAAATGCCACACCTAACCGTTCTACAGGGTTACAACCAAACTTTACAATATTGTTGCATGGAATAACTGGAGCTGCTGGCCTGGGAGTCAGATCAGCATTCTTTAACCAGTCTGAACAGTCTAGTGATGCTCACCAGAAAAATCTCTCCTGCATCCTCTGGTTTGGACAAGTCCTCATCCTCATGTGGTGCAATGAATCAAGATGGGCACACATATGGACCCAGATGAATGTGTCCCATTTCACATGTTCCACTGAAGCATATGGAGGACACGAAACTACAACCCACAAGATGCAGGAAAATTCTCCAAAATCTAGGGAAGAGAAATATATTGAGGCTGATTCACCCTGCAGTTCAGAAATCCAGTTACAGCAAGGATTGCGATATGATTTGCTATTAAAGACATATGCAGACATATATTTAGCTTAAGTTCTGTAGGATTAGCCTGTCCAATGCCCTTCCTCCATTCTGTGTTAATGAAATGTGTGCAGACAGCAGTAATTTTTCTCTGTTTCAGACAGAATGACAGGAAATGTGGTATGGTGCTGTCCAGAAGCCTCTCTGTAGAAAGAGAAGTACACAGTATGCAAAATAGATCAGGAATGTCCAACAGAAATTATTTTCATCAGGATTCAGGAAAGACACAATGACCTGCTGATTTACACAATTTCTAGTTTTTTGCCAAGTTCCTGCCTTGTTCAAAGTCCTGCTCTGGTACACTTCTTATTTATAGGAGTGAAACAGCTCAAGCATGAGTGGACAGTATTTGTGATACAGCTTCAGAGATCTGGTAAAGCTTTACAAAAATAATAGTTGTGAGCAGGTACACAGTACAAATGATATTAGCACGAAAAAGAAGCAAAATATCTGCCTTGGATAAGCTTAGAGAGTATGAGGAAAGTTAGCTATCTTCACGTGCCATGATGAAGTCCAGCTTAAGATGCTCAGGGGACAGGCTGAGTTATTATCACTATTCCTGCAGACTCCCAGCTTATGGTGAGGAACCAGAAGTTCCAAAATGACTTTTGAAGAAAAGAAAGGAGAAGGAGAAATAGGTCTGCTTGGCTTCAGCACCTGTGCAAAACACTGTAATGCAACATTTTTAAAGGGGACATGGGCACGATTCAAGCTGAATTTACCTTGCATTGTAGAAGGTTTTTAACGTTCCCATCAAGAACCAGAACAGACCCTGACAGAAAACTGCCTGTGTCCCCAGCTTGTACATCAAGGACAGGCTCTAATAATTCTGCTATGACTTGGTCATGGCTGCCTGGATTTGTTTCCACCCCTCTGTGTTTTTCATTGAGTGCATGCAGGAAAACCACTAAACTCTGCAGAGGGCAAGCTGGAAGGAAATCCTCCAGGAAGCTCCCTGAGTGCACTGCCATCAGCATTCTTGC
The DNA here is from genome assembly GCA_013399875.1 of Gymnorhina tibicen. Lineage (NCBI taxonomy): Eukaryota > Metazoa > Chordata > Aves > Passeriformes > Artamidae > Gymnorhina > Gymnorhina tibicen. The sequence goes on from VXAZ01005104.1 coordinate 353,045, forward strand.
TGCAGACCTCAGTGCTGGGTGCGGGGTCATGCACAGGCATGACAGAGCTGCACCACATGGCATATGTGTTCAATCAAAACAACTCGTATTTTGAGTACTAAATATTTAAAACAAGTAACACAAGAACAAGTTGTACCTCATGAATTATTCACAGTAGTTCGGTATTTCTAAAAGAAAATACTTGATAAACTGGGTCTTGTTCATGGACAATTTGTAATCAGAAAGAAATTAAAATCACCAGTACATTATTAATTTCAAATTATTTTTTCACTTCTAATATCAGGTCATCTGAGCTGTTTCCTCACACTTAAAACTCCTCCCCAAAGATCTCCCCAGTGCCATTCCAGAGAGTCCCGTGCACCCAAGGAAGCCCAGGCCCCGTCTCTCACCTGAGGTCCCTGGTGAGGCACAGAGCCATCCCAGCTTGCCCACGGCGGGGGCAGTGCTGTGGCACTGACCGCTCCCTCTGCAGACCTCTTCTCCTGGGGCTGATGGGCTTTGGGAGCAGGGGAAGCAAGGGGCAATAGCATGGCAAAACCCGAGAAGGATGGAACACGAGAGCGACTCCCTTTCCCGCCCTCCTCCTCCCCTGCCAGAAAGCTGCCGCAGCCCACTTCCAGGCTGGAAGGCAATTTCAGGCAGTTCTCAGGGTCAGGCTCCCCTGCAGGTTGGTGTTTGACCAGTGGTGATGCAGGATGGGCTGGAGATGTCTTAGCCCTGCTCTTAGCAGCAGAGGGGGGAGTCAGGTCAGCAGGGCAGTGAAGGGGTCTGTTCTTTCCCCACTTGGTAATTATCTGTGATACGTACATGCAGAACCTGATGTTTTGGTCTTTTTAAATAACTTTTGGTTGGAAATATACCTTTTTTTCATCATCCATTTTCAGTGGCAAATGAAAAAGGACAGAACTGTGAAGGAAGAGAGATACTGGAAGAAATTAAATCTGACGTATAAGTTCCTCCTTCTACCTCTAGTCCAATTTTTACAAGGATAGACCTTCACCAAATACTGGAATTGTAAACACAAACAAACAAACAAACAAACAAAATACAAAAAACCAACCAAACAAAAAAACCTTTCAGAATATCAGTGGAAATCAACTCAGTACTTTTCTGCAAAAATATCTGAGAACATTTTGATCAACGTTTTATCTCTGCCAAAGGCAGGCTCAAAAGGCTTCTTACAATACATAGAAGAAAACCAGAAATATCATGTTGTGATGCCAGTCATAGTATCATCACCTTTCTACTCCTTTCATGGCTGTAAAGAGAGTAAGCAGAGGTTGTCCTGCAGACTGTCTAGTAAGCTTTCCTCCCTCATCAGCTGAGCCCCACCAAGAGTAATGCAACAGGGGTGCATTCAGGGTCTCTGACCTGCAGGCATGGAGGAGCAGCCACTTAACCAGCTATGGGTTGTCTCCCACCTCCCAGGCTGATCACAGTTTGACCACCAGATTACCTCTGCCCTCGTTGCTTACATTTCCCTGTATGAAAAAAAGAATGGAGATGTCTAACTTACAAATATACAACAACATTACAAATAAAATAATTTGATCCTGGCTCAAGCTGCAACCATGAGATATTATTTCATCCTCCATACCTGGAGGAGTGCAAAGTGGCAGAGCAGCCCTCTTGCCTCCTCTCAGGCTATGTTTCCAGCTCTCCCAGCTTCGCCTTTTGGAGGCTCTCATGGACTCTACATACCCAGCACATCCTCAGTCCCAAGAAGGCTCTTGGAGATTCCCTGAGCCATGAATTTGTTTTAAAGCAACAGACATTACATATAAAGATGCTCTTAGCAACAGCCTAGAATAGTTAGGCAGGGTATGTAATACCTGCAACATAATGATAAGCTGGTAGCTGAGAGCAAATTAATTAAAATAGCTTAATAAATGCACCCATGTTGAGAAGTTTATGAGTGCTTCAGCTCCTAAGATGGATAAGAAAGAAAGGTACCCATTCAGAAATAATGACTCAGTAGCTGTTCCATTTCTGAATTAATATTCTCTGTCAGAAGCTATACAGAGGCTGCTCCACCACTCTTCTGTACCAGCAAATGTGCCAAGAGAATGTGGTTGATGATGAATAGTATTTGTCCCTGACAAAGGATAAATAGAGAAAAGGAGGTGAGACAAGATGTGTTCAGGGGATGGTGACTATGAAATTTTAGGACTGAGTGTTAGAAAATGCTTTCTATGGGATAAAAAGGCAGTCATCTTAGATTTGGCAGGTATGCAGGCACTTCTTTCCATAATAATATATTCTAGAACAACAGGAGATTCTAATCTATATAATAATATATTCTAGAACAATGTTTAAGAGTTGTCAGTGTCTTTCCCAGGACTTTGTGTGTTTTTTATTTCTATCTCTTAGACTGTACAGACCAAAGAACAGCTTTGTGTGCTCAGCTCTCTGTGATTACTAAACAAACAGTACGAGTACAGTACCAATAATACTTGGAAAGAGCTTTCATCTTGATGCAATCAGACATGAAATTAAACCATTCACAACAAAATACCACCTGTCTTTGAAATAAAAAAATGTATCTAGCAGGTTTGCATATTGCATGTATTTCCAGAATTCCACACCAAGTCCTTGCCTAGCACCTGTGAGTGTTGGGGTTCTGGTACGGGCACTGAGCCAACCACTGCAGCACCTAACAACATGACGAGTTCATCAGCTTGTTATCATTCTTTTGCCGCTTTGATGACAATATTTTTTAATGTGGCATGCTATAATGATAACTATTTATTTTGTATAACCTGCTATGTAGCACAGAAAAGCAGTCTTTTCTGGGGTAGATTAGAACCAGCATTTTGCATGAGCATCTTAGACAGAAGTATTATAATCTGCCTAATATTGTCTAATTATAACCACTTTTGACATCTCTTTTTGTATTATTATAGTGATTGTATGACATTTAAGCAAGGAAGAAGACTGTGTAAGAATAAGATGCGCAGGTCTTACTTTACTGAGCACCTGATGACATCTATGATGTGGTATCAGGAGCAATTATTGTGCTATTTATTTATTTATTTATTTATTTATTTATTTATTTATTTATTATCTCCCTGAAGAGACTACTGGGTGTTCTGTCAGGTAGCTCATCTTTTCATCTGTAGGTAGCTGAAATTTGGCTGGACATACATGTCTGCTTTAAAAGACTTGGAATGAAAAAGGTCAGGAGAAAAACAATACCCTCTTTGTGTCCTGACATAGAAAATCAGTCTTAAAAAAAAAAAAAGAAAAAAAAGTCAGTCTTAAAAAAAAAAAAGAAAGAAAACAAGAAAAGATGACAATAGGCCAAAACTCCTCAATGTGTGGATAGTGTGGAGAAAAACTTACACAAGTAAGGTGGTAAACATTGGTCAGAGAGTCATTATGGTCTGGCACAGGACTGAATTTGTCTGAACTGTTGGATGAGGACACTGAGAACTGAGCAGCTTGGGAGAATTTGATTTATATCAAAGAATCAAATTCCACAATTCTGGAGTAGTACTTTTTGTTAGCTATCAGATGGGATGTTATAAATGGATGAATATCTACAATTTTCTAGAGAAATAAACTCTGCCAGGGATGTATTACTTTTGAGTCATTGAATTCCCAAACGTAGATTAAGAAGTAAATGAAACAACTAATGGCACATCTTATTTATTCCTGTACATGATGGATAACAAATGTCTTGCCAAATAAGCACCAGATCTACTGTGTCACACTGTACTGACTGATAACACTGTGTCAGATGTGGGTTTGATAGGTGCTCAGGAAATTATAGTACAGTTGGTCATATAAGATGAACTTGGATTGACTGAAAATGAGAAGATATAGTTTAAATAAAATGGAGAGTTATATAAAAATAGGTCTAGAACATTGTCAATTTAAAAAGGAAATCTGCAAAATAAACTAAATGAGTTCTTGATAAAGTGTGAAATAATGAAGACATTAAACATGTGAAATCCAGAAATATTATTGAATAAGATAAAAAAGTATTGAAAATGAGAAAAGAGAGAATATTCTGGAAAGACTTTAGAAATGGCTGGATAAGCTGTCATTTTCAAAAAGCTATTAGAAGTAAAAAAAGAAGAAAAAAAAAGGAAGAAAAATACTAATAGGCACATTTTGGGGCTCAAAATTCAGGTTTAGCTGTATTTTACAGAGAAAATAAGGAATAAACTATGAGAAGTGAAGTAATCATGTAAGTAATAGGGAAAAAAGAGTGGATAGTAGGCTTGCTTTGCAGTTACATAAGGAAGAGACCAGAGAAATAAGACTTCAAATTTAGACAGTTTGCTATAGTTTTAATAGACGAAGAGGTTGAGCAGTGAGGTAAGAACAGGATGCAATGGAAATGAAGACAGCTGCAATTAAACTAAAACTTATATCACATAATGCATCCAAAACAAGGAGGAGAGTTGGGGGGGGCATGGTTGATCACCACCCATTGCAGTAAAGGCTTGGTACATGAAATTGCAGGTTTAGAAACGAGGACTTTTCATAAATCTTACCAGTACAAGTAATGCTGGATGACTGCAGAACAGCATACATAGACTTTGACACTGAGGACCAAAGAAAAGGGACTTGAACAATAGGACTCTTAGACTCATTTCAGTATTATGGAAGGCTGTAGACAGAAGACCATGCAACAGACACTTTGGGAAGGTGAATCACGATTATCCTGCTTTACTGAAATTGTAGATTTTTTTTATAAATGAATGTGATTAAATATTTAGTAAAGCAGTACAATGTGATAATTATATATTATTTAATAATGCACCACATAGGAAGCTATTAGAATGGTGAAAATAGGAGTCAGTAAAATTTCAGGGCATGTTTTAAACTAGCCAGAAGGGAGATAAAACAATGTATCTCTACAAAGAGAACTACAGGCACATAGATTTGCTGGTGTGGCCTCTTATCAATTTATTTCAGAGCAGATATTAATTCATTCTCTTACCATGGCACAGAAAACAGGGCTGTGAAATGAATGTCAATCAGAGCATCACAGAGGATAAATTCTGAAAATAAGTGAGATTGATACTACAAAACAGGATTAAAATTAACTATTCCAGTGTGAGAACAGGAACCTGGAAATTATGCAAATTTCTACTGAAAACAGGGAGCTTATCAGCTGGAAATAGTGTAACAGGAGAAAGACTTAGATAATCTGGTCTTTCTGAGGTTGACCATGTGCTGTTACTGCTATCATGTGGGTCTGTGGAAGAACAGCAAATACAAACCGAGGTTGTATAAGCAGCAGTGATGCCATAAGACAAGGCCCTGGGGAGACAACATCCACACACAGTTCTGGCTGCTGTCTTGCAAGGAATTAAAAAGCAGGCACAGGTATGAGGAAAGACAATTGGAAGCACTAGGGAAAGACAGCTGGAAGCACTGTACCATTTGGGGAGTGGAAGCACTTCTGTTCTTAGCAGAGTTACAGAGCATAATACTATGGCTGATTAAGTGTGAATAATGGGAGTTTTTTATGATTTCTACCTTCTCACAGTCCCTGATCATCCTTTGTGATTGTGTTTACACATCTGTGCATGCAAACACACAAAACCTACAATTTTCCACACTGGAAAAATTAAACTGATTCAGCTAAATTACAGTTTGGTGTGAATGCAAACTCTACAGCAATGGATAAGGGTCTCTTGATGTTTTCCATTTTAAAGCCCAGGACTTCCCGACCTGGGCCCCACCTCTAATGTATTCCCTTTCCGTTGGCCAGCACGGCTCTCCTGTGATTGCACTGCAGCTGTGCTGGACAGCCCTGGCATGAGCTTGTGTGTTTCCTCCAGCCCCAGTGGGCAAGCTGACGGCTTAGAAAATGGGTAATGTCTCTTTCACAGTTGAAGCACAGCTGGAGTTGGGTGTGATGCCTGCACATGGTGACGACAAACACAACGGTCCGTGTGCATTGATGAAAAGCATTAGCTGTCTCACCTTTGGTGACGCGTTAGCTGAGCTGAAGATTGAGCGACCAGCCCCCAGGAGTGTCCCTGTGCAGCTGCACTTGCAGAGGTCACCCCGCACATACTCTGCTGCAAGCAGAGGTATCTACATCTATACATTCAGCATGTTTCCTCAATTCACTTAAATAATTAAACACTGTGTTACTGCACACAGTCTGCATCCAGAACAATTCCACCACCCCCTTTCCACATCCACAAAACTTTCATTCCTCTCTTGACAGGGAAGTACGTCTCTTATCATTGAGTTTGATGTAGTCAAATTGATGTATATTGTTAAATCTTACCTAACAGCTGATATTAAATTGGACTGTACTGAAGAGAAAATGGCTAGCAATATTGTTTCCTCAGTTTGCACAATCACTTATTTTAAAACAGAATAAATATTAACTTGTTCTGAAGTCCTGCAGCTTTCAATTGGCAGAGCATTTCCGTACTTTAATTCTTCACAGAAAAATTGTCACTTGCGTAATGCTTCTGAGAGTGGGGAAAAATACAGTTTCAATTTTCATGTGTTGTGGTACTGTAGAGAATGTTCTCATTTCTTGTAATGTTGTATCCTGTCCCCAAACCAATAAGTATTTTAAGCATTTAATGCATTTATCAACTCTCCTGTAAAAAAGTACAGAAGAACCTGTTCACTAGTGTCAAAGATATCTCATGTATTGAGGGAGTCTGAGCAAACTCTTGGGTGATTCTCCACCTTGAAATTTAACTTTACATCTTATCCAACAACAGAGCAAGAAGTGAATCAATTCCCTGTTCTCCCAGGAAACCATGTGTTGATTTTGCTTGTAGAAATTCAATTCTTCAAGCAGATAGATGCTGTACATTTTTGCACCATGTAAGATTTCATAGGTTACTCTTATATTATTATAAAGAAAATAATGAGAAAATTATTGAGCATGCAATCTGAATTTAATGACACAAACACACCTTTAGTTAAAATGGTCCAGACAAATTGGTCAGGCAGATTTAGTCCTTTCCTCACAAGTAATGGCTTGCACTTATGAATATAAAAGAAATTGCTCCACTCCTTTTCTTTAAGTTTAAGGCATTTAAGCGACAGTAAGGAGGTCAGATACCTCAGTATGAAATTTCATAGGACTAAACTATTTAATTTATAAACCCCACTGAAAAATGCCATTCATTCTGGATTTTTGCACTGGAAATCCTTGCATTTAAAAAAAAAAGAAAAAAGAAAAAAAATCTTTTCTTTTTGTGTGTATACAGACAAGTGGGCATTTGCACATACTCACAGGTGTGCACACACATGGACACACATGATACAAACCTCTAGTATTGCGGTAACCAAATCCAACAATATCACTAAGACTGAAGGCATCATCAATACAGAAGAGGATCACAAGACCATTTCAGAAGCACCATATGATGTTGGGGCTGACTGCAAAACAATTATCATTAAATGTATGGTCAGAATGAAGGTCATCTGCTGAGACATCAATGACAGGAACTTTGGCCAGAACACATAACGTTACATTGACTGGGAACGACACACCAGCAAAAAAAGAAAAGGTTTTTTGGTATCAGAAAAGTAGGGGTTGAAACTGAACCACCAGCAAGGTACACACCTCTGCAAAATATGGCAGAAAGGAGTTCAATGCCTTTAGCAGAGAAAACGAAGACGAAAGGAGATTTTTTACAAACGGGGCATAGAGAAATGCTGTTTAGGGTAAGGGACAATGCAGTGGCAAGGACCTATATATGTAAGATTGACAGGCATAAATATAAGTTTACTATCTTATAAGATGGAATCTTCCCCAGGGGAGCAAGGGAAGACAACCCTCTCATATGAATAGTGAGAAGAAGAAATGAAATATTTCTCAATGGAAAGATCAACCACACTAAGATTCAGCAAAATTATGCATCCTTGACAACTGATTTTCAAGAGAGATCTGAAACAAGTATAATAAAGTTATTGTACATGAGAAAAGAAGCTGTAAAGGTTTGTGAATAAAATCATAAGACTGATTGTTGGTTTAACCTGAGGAAGGTTACCTAGAGGTTTAATCTTGAGTTTTCATTTGAAAAAGATTGTTGGAACTTTCTTGTAGGTATACCCTCTTCTATTGAGCATCATCTGTAATGTCTACTGGTGCCTTTTAGAGGCTGACTTAATAATAGCAATATTTTACTTTTCTAGCTTCCAGTCAGGTTTCTGTACAGATTGAACAGGAGCTCTAGAAAGTGGAAATCAGACTCTAAGTTTTACTATTTTTAGTTATTATTTTTAAAATCAACTGTTAAGGAGCTTTAGCATTTGCTAGGTATCAGATATTAAAACCAGATGTCATTAAATTTAGTCCTCCATTTTTCCTAGTAGCTTATCTAATGGCATTTCCAGTATTAGGAACTAATTCCATGGTTCTTTATGTCCTAACTGAGTCAGATCCCTTTTGTCATTTTTCTTCTGTTCTTTTTAATTTTGGATATGGCATAAGTTCCTTGTCACTTGTAGCAATCAGTCCCTTGCATTGGAGCTATCTAATTCAAAACAGTGTACAAAATCCTTGAACTCCTCCATATCCATGTTTTTGGCACTGAAGTTCAAGGTTCTGAAAGGGACTACAGGCTGGCGAAGGTTCTTTGAGCTACCCTTGCTGTCACAGCAACCCACAAACTTCATAGAGGGACCAAGTGTGATGTGAAAGGTCTCTGCAGAGGCTCCATGAGCTGGGTGGAGAGCATGGAAATCTCCCACTCTGGTATGCAGAACGTGAAGCTGAGGGCTCTGTCTGATTTGTATAGCCACCGAGGTGCCCTCTCTGTAGCTGGGGACTTTGGCAAGCATTCATTACAGTATAACAATCCTGTAAAGAGCTGCTGGTTTTCTGTGCTTTTTTTTCTCTGAAGAATAAGGTGCTTTTATTTATTTAACAGCTGAAATCAAGAAGACCTACTTATTTAACCTGGGTTTAACCCATGCTCTACACTCATTACTAAACTTTTAAATGAAGCCAGGAAAGGCCTTTGGGTGCTGTGTCCTGTCAAGCTTGACCTCTACATGCACAGCAATCTGCCAACACCCATATTCACCTTTCACAAAATAAGAACTCAGTAGGAGATAGTAAGAAGAGGCAAGGGAAGACGAAAGAGAGGGCCCTAAATGAGCATATGGCAAAGGTGACTTACTTCAGAAAAAATGCAATAGCAGTACAGGCTGTTGAATAATTTCTAAAGAGACTGCTATCATCGGCTTTTAATTTTAAGCTGCCACATACTTATACTTTTTATGTCCTAAACCTCTGCATCTGGAAAGTGGCATTTTGCTCCAAGTATTTATCAGATGCTGGTGCCACGACCACCATAATAATTAGCTTTACTGGATCATGTTCCACAATAAAACACAGGTCACTGGGGACAAAAAACCTTGGAAGGTAACCTTTATTTACCTAAATAGGGACTAATCTAGGTGGTAAAATAAGTGATTATTATCTTATCTCAAAAGCTGTTTAGGTGTGCATCTGCTCTCCGGATGCAGTTGCTGGGGACTTGCTATAGTTTATCACGCCATAGTGGGACTTTTTCCCCTGAAATATCTCTTGATTTGTTTCTGAGACGCAGCAATGAACACTGAGCATCTTCTCCACATCCCCTGTGCTCAGATATCTTCCCTTTCGTGCCGATGTGCTTGCTGCCACCTGAGGGTGCTCCCTTATGTCCCTGTTGGTGAGTGTATGGGAATAAAGGGAAACTGGGTGCTAAGGAGGGGTGCCTCTGCTTTCCCAATCACATAAACACATTCCTGTTATTTTTATATTGTCCATATATGCTGTTTAAGGTGCATGTAAGTAGAAGGATGGGAAGTTCCTTGTTAAAGGAAATTGGAATAAATAATAAATACAACTTCATGAAAATGACCCAGGGGAAGACGGGAGCTCTAGGAAGAAATGCAGTGAACTTCTACCTGCCAGCCTGTTTCAACCCTTCCTGTCCCTGAAAATCAAATAGCAGAAGGGCTGCAGCTCAAAGATCCCCAGGTCCTCCAGGAGCTCTGCAGACTGCATGTCCAGGACTCCCACATCCCTGGCAGCCTGACAGCAGCACCAGTTACTTTATGAATATCCTCATTACACACAAACCTGGCCTTTCTGTCCACCATGGCTCCATGGCATGGATGCTTTGTTGTGGGATGTGAATTCTTATCTCTGCTTCCCTCTTGACAGGGATGGAAGGGAGGAGAGTGGGATTTTGGGATCCCTGGGGAGAGACCAGCCCTGCTGGCACAGGGGCATTGGAGCTTTGTGGTGCTGCACCCCTCACCACTGGGCAGAGAGCCACAGCCTCCCAACCAGCTCCAGAGTTGTCAAATTACTTCATGCAAAGTCATCATAATCTGGTTTCCTCTTTATCAGGTTTAGCTGGAAAATAAAACAAATAATTAAAAAAGAAAAACACAAGACCTAAACATTATGTATGCCCTTAATTAACTCAGTCTAGTGAGTATTTTATTCCTTGTCTGGTCAGAACATTAATTGTCTTCATAAATACAGCAAAAGTTAAATCCTGAACACCCATGATTACAGAAACAGTACAGTGATCAAGCTTAAATGACCATATAAATTTTATTAATGGATGTTTTATACAACTCCATATATTATAAATCAAACAAAAACCCCCAATTTTCATCTTTTAAGGTTGCAATGAAAAAGCTTTAACTTCATTGAGGATAATTTTTATCAAGTTTAGAACTTCTTTTTTTCAATAATGAGACTGTTATGGGAATAATATTATCTGGTTGTCATGAAGCACCTCAGCTTGTTAAATAAGTTAATAAATGACTATGCATTAATCAAAGTGACAAAGCTATGAAGAGCTGAGGATATGAGACCATTCTGGTGATAATATTAATTAGTATTTAATTAGAAACTTAGGGGCCATAAGTAAAAAATCATGGGAGAGACATTTATGCAAATTGCTTTGAGTTGTATTTGCTTTAAGAAAAAACCACTTCCTTCCTTTCACCGTTCTCTCCTTTCTCTTTTTAATTTCTTTCCACACTATACATAGCAGAGTTGCAGTGACATCACAGGGATATAAATAAGCCCATACTGGGTTTCATTTTTCCCAGTTAGGGAGGTCTGCATTTGAATTGTGTTTTTCCCTCTCCAGCTTGAATGGAAGATAATTTTTTTCAGATTCCTGATTTCTAGACAAGTAGAAAGAACCTGAGAACTGCAAAGGGATGGGATTTCTATTTCTGCTATTTTACTCAAGATATGTGTCACCTTTCTCTAAGGAAGAATTGATGTCTCCACGATAGTGCTGCAGCAGTATCTCTGTACACAGCAATGTCTTCTGTTCACAAGCAAGAGACTCATTCATTATCTCACAGACCAGAAGCAGTGTCTACAATTATAGCTCTTTTGGTTTTTTTCCACACAAGGTGCTCATTTCTAAAGGGATAGTTCCTGATAGCAAAAGAGATAATATATCACTCTGTTAGGTATTTCAGGCTGTTTTCTTGCAGAGCAAACTTTATTATTTGTAACACTTACACAAGAACATTACCTGCAGTAAACTTGCTTTTTCTATTCACCAGTCTGTTTCTGTCATGGCTCATTTATGTGTGAACACGACTGACTGAAGCCAATGTTACCCACAACTGACAAGTGCCAGACCTACAGTTCAATCAGCCCCTTCTTCATGATAATGTCAAGGGTTTGAAATAATGGGACAATAAAGTGGAGAGAGACACAATCAGGATCAAATTGATCCAAGTCTTTGCGTATAAAAGGGATTCTGTCTAATAACACCCAGCTCTTTTTTGCTCTTCAAACACAATAGAGCTTAAACAGGTCTAAACTTTCAAGGAAATGTGTGACTGACATGAAAATGCTGAAGTTTTACAGCGATTTCGTCCGGCATTTCCTTCCAAAGCATTTTATTGCACTGTAGTGTTAACCCAAGATAAAAGGCAGCCAGTACTCAGGGCTTTTTGGTGAGATGGTTAGACTGAACAGCCCAGTGATGACACAAAATTCATTCCTCTTTTCATTTTATTTTATATTTGTTTAACAAATAATTTGCATCTGTTAATAAAATTAAACCTGATAAATAAATGAGGCAGCTCCTTTCAGTGATGCTCCCAATTCCCATTTCCAATATAGCAAACTGAGTTCTTGAATATATTTCTTTATATTAAGTCTCCACAGAACACTGCAGTTAACACAACTATTCTGTCAAAATTACCACCTGCTTCTGTGTTGCAATACATATCAGTTCTGGAATTTAATAACATATTTTACTGAACTTCCAGAAAATAAAGAGCTGAGCAGTAGTCACTAAGGACTCAAAAGAAATTGTAGTATCTTAAAGCATTAAGAAAACAAACCTTTATATATTTCTTTTCCTCCATCTCTTAATTAATAAGCCCCAGAGTTGCATGTGAACATCTATCTAACCCTTTTTTTTTTCTTGGTGGATTGAGACAGATCTACATATTTCAGTATTCAGAAAGGCTTTGGGTTTTTTAACTCTGTCTCACATTTCCCAGCCACCATTTATTTTACATATTGAGTGACCCAAAAAACCAGATTTATCACCTTCCTTCTCCAGTACAAACTCAAAAGTAGGAGGCCAAGCCTTTAGTGTGGACCATGAGCTGCATGCTGGCTGGTTCTGTGGTTATTTTAGTATTTTTAAATTTTTCTGTGAACCCAGTAAAAATGATAATATGTTCAGTAGTGTCTTTTTTGCTTGCAGGCACTGGTCTACTTGGGGGTCTAGCAGCCCTGGCTGGTTTGCCCTGAGCAGCATGGCCACAGAGCTGAGAGATCTGGAAGTGCCCACCACAGTTCTGCAGTTCCCACCTTTTCCCATGAATGCATACGGGGTCCAGAGTGCTCTGGAAAAGAAAAAAACAAGAGGGAAGATGAAAAGCCCTGGGGTACCTAGCTTTTGACATCAGCCTTGGCACCCTCCCACACATTCCTAGCAAAATCCTGGTTTGTCTGCAGTGTGGTCAAATACAGCTTAATACAGTGTAGGCATCAGAAATGAGATAAAAAAAGGATTTGAATGTACCCTATGGAGCCCCTAATATCCCCGACGGTGTTGGGCTGCAACAGGCAGGATTAGGTATGCTTCAATGGTAGGGATTCTTTGTACACAGGATATTTTGGAAATTTCCCTCCTCTTTTAAGGCTTTTCCTGTAATCTTGCATGATCAGTGAGAATTCTTACTCTAAAAGACCTGGTGCTTCTGTGTAGTTCTCCACGGACAAGGATTTAACCTCTCGTATTCTTGCTCAGCTCATGAAAGGTGTCTATGACATGAATAATCAAAAGCAGGATGCTGAGCTTGGTCCTGCAGCTCTGTAAGTAGCAAATTTTCTGTCTCCTGGGGTCAGTCTGGGTCTTTCCATCACACCAAAAACCAGCACATGCAGGCCTCCAGAAGGGAGCATGTTGGTCATGATCAGTGTGGTCATACGCTGTGCATCCCTGGAGGTGTTCGAGAAATGACTGGATGTGACACTCAGTGCTGTGGTCTAGTTAACAGCTTGGTGATCAGTCAAAGTTTGGGCCTGATGATCTCAGAGGTCTTTTTCAACGTAAATGATTCATGATTCTGTAATTCTACTACTTGTTCTGTACATTACCTTCATAGTGTTCTCAGTTAGGCTTCATGAATTAGGACCTCTTGTTAAACAGCACACATTTAGAGGGTTTATATATCTGAGTACTAGAACCTCAGACTGCTCTTGTCTTATGAAGAACTGACATTTCATTGAGTCATTAGTAGGTCTTCCCAAACTGGCTGCAATTGAAATAGATATTTAACAAGAAGTAGAAATAGATTCTTAACAAATCTAACCCTACTTCATTTTTTTGGTGAAGCCACGGTCTATGTCCTTCCAGCAGAACAGGGAGAAGAAGAAAAGTGAAATCAGAGAAATAATCTATCTTTAGTGTACTACTCAGGTACAGCTGCCTTCAAACAGAACTAAATGTGATAGCACAAGTACCTCCCAGTCCCATGTGCCTGTGTTAGCAGAAAGCCTCTAATTATAAGAGTAGAAAATTTTATACAGACAAATAAATTATACCGTTCCTGAGTATATGTATCCATACTCATGGCTAGTCAAAAATTTGTAATTACCTTTCTGGTTCCAGAAAACTTTTCAGTACGCAGTGGAATTCAGTAAGCTTCCATGGTTTAAAATCTTACTGGGGAGAAAACACCTCATGTACAACACATGTAATTGCATATGAAAGTGCACGCCTTTTCATTTGTTAGTGTTATTTTGTGTTTAACTTTGAGTTTTGTGGGCATGGGAAGATAAAAGCAAAATCTGGAATGCTTCAAAAAAAGGAAATAAGGTAATCTCTTAAGTCCTTCACTTCTGTTCAGGCAAATGATAGAAGAGATCTGGATACACCACCAAGCAAAACTTGCTTTTCTGCAGCTGCTCTAAGCTTTAAGGAAACCAAGGCTCATTAACCTCACCAGGCAGAAGATTTGATACAGCGATCACTGAGTGATCACACCAGGGCTGGCACGTGGTCTGTTTACGTCAGGAACTGCAGGAGCATTTCAATACAGACATCCCTCTGCACTGTGATGATGGGGAAGCTGAAATACTGAAAATGGACAGTTTCAGTTCCCCTTTGCAGTGTTTCTGCATTTTCCAGGATTTAACCAGTGAACTCTCGTAGCACCTCTTAGAAGGTGAAGTCCACACACATGGCTCCATGGAGGGTGGAGACGTAGACAGGACTTTTCCCACATCTGAAGGCTCTGTGTGCCCAGTTGCATGCCTTTTTGCTCCATTGCTCATCCACGTAAGTGTATATATGTCACAGTTTAGAAAAGTCAGCCTTTATCTCTCTCCTACCAATTCCAATTATATAGTCATGGGCTAAAATGGCATCCCACTAGTCACTACACTGGGATGTTTTGTGTGTTTACTGATTTTGCCTGGTCTGATTTTCACTTGTGCTGTGAACACAGTGAACACAGTGAACACACACAGTGATCAGTGTTTGTGGTTGTGCTACTTCTCCCTGTGCTCTTGCCCAACTTTCAGAGCCCCAGACCTCAGCGTGCTTTGATAGTTTGCTGATATTAAATACCTTCCCACTGTCATGTCAGGAGGTATGCGGAGCCTTTTTTATATACACTTTTCCTTGCATTTTTTTCAGTTTTATTTTCACATAATCCTTTCCTATACATGCTCTTGAATTTGCTCCCTAGTCCCAGAGTATGCACAGAGATGGGAAGAAGAGTTTGTATCAACTCAGAAAGATGAATTTCAGGCTCCTGATTCCTTCCTAATCACTGAATTCCGCAAGCTGCAGTCTGATGAATGGCTAGGTAAGACAAAATATAAAGGAAAATGCTGAAAGTGTGAGATGAAAACTCTGAAAGGTAAGAATGCCTGCTTTAGAATAGAGAGACTCAGGGAAAAAAAAACAGTGGAAAATGGGTTGGGGAGGCATGATCCAGAAATTACCCCAAATTGCCTTTTTTGGAGGCAGAGGAGTGTTTCATGAAGTCATTAGCAATCTGGAGAAAAACAAGTTTATTCTGAGGACTGGAAACAGTGAGTATGGTAAGCCTGCCTCCAGTGGCCAGGGAGATGTGGGCTGGTAGCAAAGGTCTCTGCCCAGGTGCCCAGTGCCCACCCAGCCACGCAAGGATGGTGAAGAGGCTCTGGCATGTTGCAGGCAGCACCAAATGCCAAGGATGAGCTGGGGGTGCTGCCTGACTCCAGTCCTGTCCCATGCGGTTTGATACAACATGCATTTAAAATCACTGCAATGATGTGCAGTCTGGTTTAGGGTATGTCTGTGGTGGAGTCACCATGAAGTATTTTACATTTCTGAAGAGAGCATTAATGAGAAAGTAGAGAGCAAGTTATTAGCCCTTTAAAGACAAATAAAGCTTTTCTAAACCACATTAGAAAGAGATGGGCTTGAGTAACACTATTTGCACTTTTTAATTTTTTCTGAACTTCCAAGGTATCTTGTTCTGGGCTCCTCTACCCTAACTGGTGGTCTGAGACCCAAACACGCCTTCATTTTGAAGAATAATCTCCTAAAGAATACCTAAGAGTGTCTTCCTTTTCTAAATATTATTCTGAATTCCATTTCTTAAGTTTCTTCATCTATAAAATGGGAGTATTATTTTCTTCACAACCTATTAAGGTTCATTAACGGATGACCATGCATGTATTTAGCTACACAGTACAAGGCCATATTAATATTAAACTTATTCCTGACCCATTTTTAGCTGTGAAAACTGTGTCTTTTTTTCCACCACCATTGCCCGAAGTTGAACAAAACAGGTGAACAAAGGTGAAAAAACAGAGCTCATCCTGACAGTAAGTAGGGACCTTTGTGGTAAATTCAGCAGGGTTATGGCAGACCTCAGCTGTGTACCTTTGCAAGGTCTAATACCTGCCTTTGTTTGGAAAAGTTGCCTGTAACTAACAGGGCTGAGGTCTGTAGGAATCCAAAGAAATATTTCAAAACCACAGTAGCTTTCATAAGGAATAATCTTCTTTCTCGATATTTTAAGAGACCTATGAAACCCCAGAGAAGCCTTGGAGGTCTTTCCTCAATAAACTGAACTATTCTAGAGCAATTCTGAAGCATTTGAGTTTTGACTCAACTCTGACCCTTATTTGCCAGCAGTGCGGGACACTGAGCTTGCCCTAGTGCTCACAATGAGAGAGATTTCTTTTTCGTGTGTGATGGGAAGCATCACTCCATAGCTACTACCTTTCTCCTCCAGAAGAATGACTGCAATAAGGCAAAGCTTATAATCATTTGCAGCAGCCTAAGGGCAAACCATTTCTAAATTTTCAGGAGAAAACACTGTGTCTTGCAGGACTGCTGGCTGTTATTTTGTCTAAATACCAGAGATGTCCACTGAGAAGGTGGCCATGAAAATGCTAGAGTAAAACTTTTTTTTTCAAAATATTTTAAAATATTTCATGCTGGTGAGAGGAGTGTCCTGGGTTACAATGTA
>VXAZ01005105.1:0-224196 GCA_013399875.1 Gymnorhina tibicen
TATAAATATATATATATATATAAGCCAAACCCCACCAAAAAGTCAAAATCCATCAAGTTACTTGCAAAATGAAATAATTCACATCTGAGGACTTAAATATAGCTGCTGAAAAAATGGTACTTCAGCATAGCTGGACATTTTAAAACCTGTGTGATTTCAGTCACTTCTGCAATGGAGTTTGGAAGATGCACCTATGATTCCTCTCCCTGCTCTAATTTTATCTGGACAGGTTCACCCTGTATTTGCTTTCCCCAAGGCTTTACAGGTCTTTGATCCAAGTATGTGATCTATTAATGTGAATGAGTCTTGTGTGTATTGTCTTTATCCTGCTAATGAAAGAGGCATTGTTTGTGAAAACACAGTGTTCCGTGTTTATAGCTCTCTCTCACGTTATAGATTTGGCTTGCATCCTCCTCATTGTCTTGTCAAGATGAAAATTAAACAAGAATTTGTGTGCCCCAATTGGGAAAAGGATACAGTAATTATTGTAGCTGAATGACATTGATTACAGCAATTAAGCTTGTTTTTAAATTTTAAATAACATCTTTCATTCTACGTGACTGTGCTAACCCAGTGTTTTCTTCCTTTATTTTGAATATTGTCTTGAGGGAAAAGCCTTCTTTCATATTCGAGTAACCTTATTCTTTCTTCATGCAGAATGTATATATAGTATGGTGGAAGAAGTGATGTTTTAAAAATGCACTCACTTTTTTAACCTTTTTCTTCTCACTTTCTTCTGTTAGGAGAAAAATTAGGTACCTGTTGGGAACTAGTGTCAGTCTTGCTTTATAAGCATTTTCTAGGTTCGGAAAGCCTTAGGAAAATGTCACATGCAAGTTACTTTAGAATATATTATCTGTGCTCCGTTATTGGCTGTGGTTTCTGTCCAAGGTTAAATACTCTGAGAAGTTCTTGGTTTTACTAACAGGAGCTGCATTGTGTTACTCATGGGGGATTCTATATAAAGGAAACCACGTTTCCGTGATAAAAAGCTGATTTCCTTTAGAATGTGCAGTTCACTAGGTGACAATTTTTAATGTGTTTTTAATAAACTGATTGTGGAAAGAAATAATTTTGCTTTATAGTGAATATTCCCCGTGGTGTGCTTCTTAAAATTGAGTTCTGGACTCAAGAACAAACTTGGGTTAAGCAGAGTAACACTGTTGTAACCTGGCTATAATGCTGTGTTTATGGCAGGACTTATTTATTTGAAAATACAAAATAAACAGGCATTTGGGTAATTATTGTGCTGCAATGCTGTAATGCAGGGGATCAGCTATGCCTGCTCTTAAGCCATTCAGCACTATAAAACCCTCCACTTCTTTATGACGTTGTAGGTTTCTTGTCATAATTTTATTTTTGAAAGCAGAATAAATTCTGATGAGCCAAGAGATTTATCTTCTGTTTTTTTTTAGTATTATGTGATAATTTCAAGTGGTTTATTAAGCTTTTTCCTCAGTGAGTCTTAAAAGTCTTTTGTTACAATTGCTTTTAAAAATTGCTGATGTGAAATTGCCACCAGTTTTACTGCTTAGAATAGCTGCAAGTTTTTAAATAATTCTGAATCACTCCATGCATTTTATCACATTGTGTATGACTAGAGAATGATTTCTGTTCCCTTAAAATGCATCAACTTGTCACTGAAATGTGTAAAACTTCTTCAGTAAATAAATATATATTCATGAAAAAGTTGTATGTATATTACTCAAGAGCAGCAGTGATGTGCTCAGTAGCTGCATTCTTCACATTCTTTTACAATATTGCTCAGTGTATATTAGACACATGAAACTGTCTCTGAGTATTCTTTCTTTGGTTTTATAAAACAGAGTGGGAAAATATGTGAAGTGCAGGGAATTTTGAGAGGAGACTTAAATGTGGACCAGTGAGAAGTCCACAGTAATAAGTTCAACTGTTAGTAATAACACTGTTTAATATGACCTTCTGTATGTAGTAAAGGAAGGCTTGATGTGCTAGATGTTAGCGTATTCCCACAGTCCCAACATCTCATTTAATTTATGCAGTTGTTTTTAGTTACTTTTTTTATGTAAAAAGGGGAAGGCATCACCATTTTCTCTGTTGGTAATCTCAAGCACTTTCTATTTCAGGAAAAAAAATCCTATCTCCTTTAACAGGTAGAACTTCTAGTATTTGTTCCTTAATTAAGATATTGATCGTCTGCATTGTATTTGAATCTTCACTTTGTTTCGGTATTTGAAAATTCAGAAATCCTTTGGTATGTTTCTTTTTTAGGAACAGAGTGTGAAGACCTCATAGAAGAGTTGCTGTGTTGCCTCATCCAGCTCATTGTTGAAATTCCCCTCTTGTAAGTAGGCTTTTTTCTTTTCTTTTTTTTTTTTTAGTCTTCTTTTGTAAACTGAGCATTTGAGAGCATGAAACTTGTAGTAATGGGATTATAATATTTAAATACTTGTATTTGAGTATTCCATGTGATGGAGCAGTACAGATAATAATAAGCTGCTACCAGTGCCAGCCCTGAATATTCTGCTGGAAGAAGTACATGATGAACGTCTCACACCCAGTTCAAACCATCAACAGAAGTTATTCCGTTTGTTTCAGGTACCCCTGTCAGCACACAGACAATAACTGGTGGAAATGGTTGTGCTCATGGTACAGGGGAAGGTACAGTGGAGGTGTCACTTCAGCTCTGGGGTATGCAGTAAGGTGAAAACTAAAGTTCTTCTGCAGTTCTGTGGGGGTTTAAATTGCAAAAATAAATCATACTGTGCTATTTAATACTGATTTCTGAAATTCCAGTGAATTGATGTCTGGACAAGGCACAAGAGAAATAAATAAGTGGAATGTTTATGTAGATCTACATATTTGTTTACATGGCTTTTTTTCATGCATCTGTTGTTTTAGAGAGATGTTGATTCCACATCTTGTTGGGATATGTGTCATAAAACATCAATGTTTTATGTAGGAGAGCATGCTTTGTTCTTTGGAAATAAAAGTGTTTTTTCACTTTTGTGGAAGCGTTCTGATGAGTTTTAACTTTTTTCCCCATGATAAACTGAAGATAGAGTGAGTAGTGTCTTTAGGGTTAAATTTCATTGTAATCTGTGCCTAAAATGTAGCGCCCCAAATGAAGCATCATGGCTTTGGAAGAGTTTCAGATTGTCTGTTACAGTGTAGTATAAAGCTCTGCTATTTTTTAGCTGGGATTGTTCTTTTGGTTGGAAAACTGACAAAGATGCAATGTTTTTTGAAACATTGCTGTCATTAAATACAGCTCTGTCAAGGTTAACGTGAGGGATTTGTGTAGGTAGAGTGTAATGAATTAGTGGTGTGATTCAGAGTGTCATTCCACAGAGCTTGTCAGGACTTCCTGGAACAGATACAGGCTTTGTTTGGAGCAGATTAGAGGAAGTACAAAGGGCCGAGAGGACTGTGATATACGGGCAAGTTCATAAATCCTGCAGGGTTTTATTTTTCTTTCTTGGAAGTACCAGTGTGTGTGTGTGTAGTCCAGTTCCTTTATTCTGCCTTTCCGGCAGAAGAAAATGCACCACCATGATTGTTCCTCACCCATTTCAACAACTGAACCTGTCAGCATCTCTATTTCTATGTGGTTGCTGCAAATGGAAGCAGCTGCTGAAAGCACTTAGATTACTACAAAACCTAGTGATAAAATGGGCTTATTAAAAAAGAAAATTATAAAGCCTGTCCATTATTTTAATATTCAGCTATATCAAAAACGTACTTTTCATAACAGAGAGATGTGGAAGATTTTTGTTTTGTGGTTGGGGTTTTTTTGTCAAATAAGTTTTTTTAGCTAAATTTCTCCTGAAATAGCATGCTGCTGATTGCTAATAAAATACTAACAAAAATGTGTATTACTGTCTTGTTTATCACTAAAATACATTTAACAATGTGATAATGCTGTAACTAAGAATTTTGTTTCCATATCATCAAAGGGGAAGTAGATAGGGGAAAGGAGATATTGGAAAACTTGCTTTCTCTAATACACAATCCAACTATGTTCTTCATAAAGGTATTATAAGGTATTCCTTTATTATTAATTTTGTTCAAGAGAGTGATCAGGATTGTTTTCATAGTGAGTTTACTTTTCGCTTACTTCCCTCTCCCTGGGAAGATATCACTAGAGATTCTTTCCTTATTTTGTTTCAAGGGAGTAGTTCATTTCTGTCTTTAGCAGGAGTGAATCAAGAGAACTGCAAGCCTAGTATGTGAATTTGGGGAAGGAATAGATTGAGTGGAATACATGAAATATTCAAACTTGTTATGATTTCTGTGTCAGGACTGAGGATCACCTGCAAGAGAACAGACAGGTTTGGCAGCTTGCACTGGCACTGTAACAGTGTCTGTATGTAAAGCTGCTATTAAAGATGAATTTTTGTTGTGACAGACCATTAAAATCTCCATGCTGAGCTGGTCTTCGAAGTGTCTTTCAGAGTAGCGAAGATTTTGTTAGGAGCATTCAATAGCCTTAACAGAGGATTGTGACAATTAGTGTGTCCCTTGGGTTCTGTAGATGCAGTTCGGTGAAGGAGTGGATACAGTTGGCAGCTGCTCTGTGAATATATTGCTTGTTTGCACCCCAGTTTAACCTTCTATTTTTCTCCTTCACTGAAACTGCAACATTCTTTTTAAAGCCTGGAAGGCCATGTCCATGTTCAGAATGCAGGAACAGAGGTACCTGTGCAGCTGTCTTGCACTCCTTCCTTTTGAACTTGTTCTGAATGTCATGTCAGGTGCTTGGGATACTTGTGTGTGGTATTTTGCAGGCATGGTTGTTCCAGGCTGGTTGGAGAGCAGCCCTGAGGAGAAGGATTTTGGTATATCTGGTGATACCCCAGAGGCTGTGAGAGGCTGGACATGCCCCAACCATGTGCATTGGGACCCAGAAAACCCCCCATGCCCTGGGCTGAGCCCCAGCGTGGGCAGCAGGGGAGGGGGGATTCTGCCCCTCTGCCCCGCTCGGGTGAGACCCCACCTGCAGAGCTGCCCCAGCCCTGGGCTCCAGCAGCACAAGGACCTGGAGCTGCTGGAGCCAGTCCAGAGGAGGCCACGGAGCTGCTCCCAGGGCTGGAGCCCCTCTGCCCTGCAGCCAGCCTGGGACAGCTGGGGGTGCTCAGCTGCACAAGAGAAGGCTCCAGGGAGAGCTCAGAGCACCTGGCAGTGCCTGAAGGGGCTCCAGGAGAGCTGCAGAGGGACTGGGGACAAGGCCTGGAGGGCCAGGACCCAGGGAATGGCTTCCCAGTGCCAGAGGGCAGGGCTAGATGGGCTCTTGGGAAGGAATTGCTGTCTGTGAGGGTGGGGAGGCCCTGGCACAGGGTGCCCAGAGCAGCTGTGGCTGCCCCTGGATCCCTGGCAGTGTCCCAGGCCAGGTTGGATGAGGCTTGGAGTAGCCTGGGACAATGGAAGGTGTCCCTGCCCATGGCAGTGTTGGGACTGGATGCGCTTTAAGGTCTCTTTCCAACCCAAACTATTCTGTGATTCTAAATGTAAGAGTTTGGGCTTGGCAGGGACACTGAATTCATCAAGGCTCCAATCTTTTCCTGAGTATGGGCAGATGTCACTCACCTCTGAGCTTGCTCTAGTTATCACCCTTGGCAGAATAAGCTCATTTCTGCCTACAAAACAACCTACAGCATACTTGGAAATTGCAGGTGGACTGTCTTTCTCAGAATTAATAAGGAAGGTGTGGGATGTGGAAGAAGATAAATGTCAAATCTCTGTCCCTTATTATGAAACATAACTTTTTTTTGTTGGGAAAGGCTGCAGAGCCTTCTGGGAGGTATAGCATTTTTGGGAGTGTCTCAGTTTTTTACGGGGAATTTAAGAAAATCTTTCTCGAAGTTAGTTTGTATTGGAAAAGGCAAATGTGCTTTAAGGCAGAAATAGGTTGCAGTAGGGACTCTGGGACTCTGCAACGTTGTGGTGCTGTGTCTGAGAGTTATTAAAAATATCTTGAATTACCTTTCTGAAAAACAGGCTGTGCTTCATTGTACAAAATGCCAGGGATAAAAGTTTCAGGTTTAATTTTATAGAAAATACAGTTTTCAACAAGTAGACTTGTGCAGTCCCTTGTAACACTTGTGTTACTGTGTGTTGATGTTTGATTTATGGTTCCCTTGGGTGTGCTATGGATACTCTGCTTTTTCTTTGGTTTTGCTAATGTTAGCACTCAAGAGTGTACACTAATGATTTGAACTGCATAGTCGGCAAAAAGATACAATGTTAGTATTTAATTGTATGACTTTTATGTAGAAACTATTGCTAACATTTTGTTGCAGGATGGAGCTCCCAAAGCTTTAAATTATAAAGGCTTCTTTCAGCAGCTTGTTAAGAGCTGGTATCCATAGCTGAACATCTGGTTGTTATCAGTGCATTTTCACTTCATTAAAAAGCATAAATGCATGTGGAGGAAAAATGAAATACTGTGATCTAGTTACATCACTCCTAAGTAGCACCCTGTGGTGCCAGTACAAGTTAGTTGATATTTCTATTACATTCCCTTCTTTTCTTTAGTTATGGTTGTTTTAGGATGCAGTCTTAGTTGTTTAGAAATTTAAATGTTGACAATGTTTTGACTCATTTAGGGATGCTTGCTGCATTTTATGGGAGCTTAAAAGTCAAATGTAGGAGGAAGAAAGGCAATATAATTGATTATAAAGCTGTACAAAATAACTGCAGTGTAGAAAAGGTGCTGTGTATAGATGATGAGAAATGTTTAGGCTTTTTTTCTTGCCAGTTGTGAGCAGCAAAGAGATTAAGAAATGTTTTCTGTTCTAGCTCAGGAGTGCCATATTTTAATTATTTTTGTAACTTTCAAAAGAATAGGTCAGAATAGTGCTTTTTGAAAAGAGTCTATTCAAGGAATTTTTATCAAGATTGTAGTAGCTCCATTATTTGGAAAGCTATGTGATTTTTGCATTTTTGGCAACTTTGTCTAATCATCAAAGGCAAACTTCCATCTGTTGAAACTGAAGTTGAAGGTAGCGAAAACATCCAAACAGAGAGATCTGTGTTGCTTCACTTTGAAGAGCCTTGAAGTTTAAGACTATTGTGCTCTGCTTAGGAGGGATCTGATTCATATAACGGGAGTTCTATTTGCTGCTGCACCTTGGGGTGGTGCAGCAAATAAAACGTATTTATGTGTTTGGAAGATTTTCTTATACACTCATATCCTTCTTTCTGATGGTAGATGTGCAGTGTTTTAAGTGTCTAAAGATCCTGGGTAGGAGAACCATTATCTGTACCACATATTCTTACTCTCTTCCAGTTATTTTTTATTTTAAACTTAGATCAGTATTTCTCTATGACCTATCTGTTCACTAGGTGAACTTTAACTTGTAACAAACTTCCTCATCCCAGAGCATAGTATCAGAGGTCTGTACAGTTTTTCATATATTGTGCTGTGTACCAAATTCCTAATAACCTGCTTTCTGATACGGTTTTCAGCCCTGTTATCACAGAAGATGGTGGGTGTTGAAAAACACCTGTCTGCAGGTATTTGGGTCTCAAGAGCAAAGACACAGAGAGACTGTGGAGCGAGTCTGCCTTTCACTTAGGCTGCATCACTGAAATGCAGGATATGACTCCTGTGGTCTGGCTCTGTGTAGAACTCTCTGATGGTCTAATGTAGTTTGATCATCTGGGTCATCTTCTCTTTCCTGGGGGTTGGAAGCTACACGTGGGAGTCACTGCAGCTGCCCATTTTTATGGGAATTTGGGCTGCTCTCTTGTGTTCTGTTGTTTGAAAAGTAATGTCTTTTAATTAGTTTTAGTGGATATTGGTAACAAGACTTAGTAATATGAAACGTAAAGAGAGAATAATACAGCTTCTCTGGGCAACATTTAAAAGTCCGGAACTTCTAGTATGTTTAATCTGTAGAGGGAAGAAATAAATGTCGGTGAGGTGAAAATGCACACAGTTACATAGTCTCAGATGGTTTAGGAACAGGTCTGTGAAAAGCTGAGTCCAGCTGTCATATTAATCCTTTAGGTACTACCTTTAGGGTATTTCCATATCGTCGGTGCTCCAGGGCTGGAGCCCCTCTGCCCTGCAGCCAGCCTGGGACAGCTGGGGGTGCTCACCTGCACAAGAGAAGGCTCCAGGGAGAGCTCAGAGCCCCTGGCAGGGCCTGAAGGGGCTCCAGGAGAGCTGCAGAGGGACTGGGGACAAGGCCCGGAGGGCCAGGACCCAGGGAATGGCTTCCCAGTGCCAGAGGGCAGGGCTGGATGGGATATTGGGAAGGAATTCCTGTCTGTGAGGGTGGGGAGGCCCTGGCACAGGGTGCCCAGAGCAGCTGTGGCTGCCCCTGGATCCCTGGCAGTGTCCAAGGCCAGGCTGGATGGGGCTTGGAGGTTTAGTGGAAGGTGTCCCTGCCCATGGCAGGGGGTGGGATGAGATGGTCTTTAAGGTCCTTCCAACTCAGACCATTCTGGGATTTTTTGTTTTCTCACCTATTCTTCTCCCAGTTGAGAATACCCATTGTGGGGGAGATGCAGTACGAAATGTCAGAGATGCTTTCTGCTTCCAGTCACTGTTTGCTGAGTGCCCCCTTGGGACATCTCCCAAATGTTTGGAGTCAGCTGTAATAAGTGTAGAGCATTATCAGCTGCCAGAGTTCATATGTGCCATCAGTGAGTGTAAAATTAGGAGTGATTCCAAGAGGAAAGATTATGTTCTCTTTGAGTTGTTGTACTTGTATCCTGAGGCTGATAGCCAGATATTGTACTTACTTTTCAGTTTTCAAAACTGATCCTATTCTCTGTGGTGACTCCTCTTTCACCTTTCTGGTGGGCCCTCAGGAAGCAGGGAAATGAAACCTGGTTCCTGTATGATTTGAGACTTTTTGTATGAATCAGCCCTTTTGGCAACTCTCCTAAATTAGAAAATGGGTTACCTTTTAACCTTTTAATACTCGGAGTAGACAGCTCTGGCTGGGTGAAAGTTCAGGAAAATATTTGAACAGGGAGGGGGCTTGGTCTAGGAGTGGGAGTTGAAATTTGGAGTTTGGTTTCTGACTGTTCAGGCTGTTTGCTCTATAGGTGTGAAATAATTTATGAGCTCTCAGCCTCTGTGTGCTGATATAGAAATAGCTGCATTTCAGTGAGTAATTAAAGTGTTTACAACAGCATGTGCCTTCAGAGTGTTAATTGGAGTCTGTAGCTGAGATTTTCCTCTATGGTGCCTCTGTGCTTCACCTTGGTTCCTCTGTCACAGACCTCTCTCACAGGCAGGGAACAAAGCTGAATGATTGGGAGCACAGAAAGCACTTGTGAGTGGTGCTTGGCTTTGGAGAGAAGCCAGCAGCAGCAGTATGGTGAGATGTAGGTAGATTGTTGAAGTTCTTGGTAGGTGATGCTGATAGGAGGTCATCCACATGGTTTTGAATGGATAAAGCAGATGCCAGTATACTGGGGAGCTGTGGTTTTAATACGACCATAGTTCTTGTTCTGTGTGGGGCGATTGCGTCATTTGGAAACAGTAGTTAGGCTAAGGTTGGACAGGGCTTGGAGCAACCTGGTCTGGTGGAAGGTGTCCCTGTCCACATCAGGGGGTGGCACTGGATGAGGTTTAAGGTCCCTTCTAATACAAACCAGTCTAGGATTTGATGATTCTAATTTAGAAGTTTGCCACCAAAGTTAATAAATAAAATAAATCAACAAAAATATATGTTCTTGGTGGAAGACCAGAACAGAAGTGATATTCTCTCCAGTCCATACCCTTAAGAATTAGATACTGTACAATTTCTTCTAAAGCAGTACTACTGGGAGTCTAAATGCAATGCTGCTTTAAAGCAGTACTGCCAGGGCTACAGAGGTCCCAGAGGAGCCTACGATCTCTGTTACCTACCTGACAAAGCAGATTAAGGTGGAACATGGTGCTGACTTAGTAGAATTTATTTTCCGGGGGTTGTGGACTCTCCATCTCTGTCAGTGTCCAAGGCCAGGTTGGACAGGGCTTGGAGCACCCTGGGATAGTGGAAGGTGTCCCTGCCCATGGCAGGGGGTGGGGCTGGATAAACTTTAAGGTTCCTCCCAACCCAAACCACTCCGTGATTCTAATTTTTGTCTTTCGATTTAATGAGTTGTTATCTAAAGATTACTATAATTCAAACATCTCCCTGGTTGTTTAATTTTAAAATTTTTATTGAAATGATCTGGCAACATTTGCTTTTGGAAGGAATCCACTGATGTATCAGTTTTTCACTGAAATGTAGACACTAAACACGTGTTAAATACATGCACACATTTGTTATGCTACTATCAGGGAATCTTGCATTTTGGAGCTCTTCATTCCATGAAAAATCCGTAATTTAACATAATCTCAGATAGATATGATATGATGTGCCTTTTCCTCAAGAGAGTATATGTTTATGTATAAAGTCTGTTGCCAGAAATCCGTTTTAACTTGGCTGTCACATGTGAGAACCTGAACCTGCTCCATGCAGTCCAAGGATGTCACTGTGTACGAAGTGTGATGCCACGAGGACAGTGACCTGTGATAAGAGGAGAACCCAAATGCAGGAGAGAAACGATTGCTGTGATTTCTGGACTCTGGTCTGTCTCAGATTCTTTCCTTGTGAAAGATGCATGTTCTGAGAGACAGACCTATAGTATCTGCTAGCGTGTCTACCCGATATGGGAATATATCTCTCTGTGGAAAGGAGAGAGAGAGAGAGAGAGAATAAGATCAAAAAATTGAGAATAACTAATGAATTCCCAAAAGAGAAAATCCAAAAAGAGAAAAAGAAAAGACCTCTGCATGTTTTGGTACACTGCTTTATGAAGTCCATTTATGCAGAACGTGAGCTCTATCTGTGGATTTTTTTATTTGTTTTGTAAGACACTTGAGAAGGAAAAAAAATGCCTCAGAAGCTCAAAGCAACATGCAGTTACTCTGGCTTTCTGAAATAAGTAGCTAAATAATTTTGACATGTAATTGATACATGAGTTCATTATTTCTAGTTTCCTCCTTATCTGCAAGCAAACAGTTTTCAGGGGAAGTTGGTGATCAGCATAAATTCCATGTAAAGTCATTTTATATGACTGATAGCTTTGAATAAAATAAAAAAAAAATCAAAACCAAGACCCCCTATTCTATAGTCTCTCAACATAAACAAACAGTATTTTCTTTGAAGTTGAAAGAGGTTCCTGGTAGTTCTTGTGACCCTTTAGAAATGCTTGAGTTTCAGAAAACCATACATTTGACCCTTGGTGGAGAAAATAATTTTGCTCTGAAGCTTTATCCTTGTGCTGATAAATTAAGGGTGACTGGACCTGAGGGGTTACCCCAGATATCAGGACCCTGGTTGTTTGTGTTTATGTCAGAGCAGATTTAATTTGAACAGATTCTACAGGTTTGAGTGGAGTGTTTCTGCAGTTAAATTAATCTGGGTTTTGAACTGAAAGAAAATGAGAATAACTCACGAAGTGGGACTGCTTGAATTTACATTTCTGTTTGCTTTTTCTTTCACAATTATATAAGGATATTGAAAGCATATTTTTTTTCCTCACTAAATGTACTTAATACAGTACAGTAACCTCTGTTTATTTTTTTAAGCTGATTCTTATCAAAACAGAAAATAATTTTGTAACATTTCCTCAAATTTGTTAATCCATTTGTATCGGTTATCATAAAAATAAATGAATGAATGATTGAAATGGACAAAAAATATACAAAACCCCAAAATTTGTTTCCTCTCTGCATAGTGATCCAGTGCATATTGTAGTATTTCATGAAGTTATTACCCTTTTCGTTCATCACCTTGGGGTAGGAGACAATATTCTTGTATTCTTAGACTTTGTCATAATGATAATAAGTGTCTGAATATTTTTGTTGTGGTATCAAAAAAGTATTTTTCCAAACGGTTGTTTTTATTTTGATAGAAAAGCATTTCTTAATTTTTTTGGCTGGTGGCTGAACCTTTGATAATTGACATGTAAATATATAAGTCCTCTTTGCTTTGCTTGGGATGCCTGTGGGTGGTGGATTGCACAGCGCCCCTGGTTTGGAGAGGGAGCAGGCACTGTTCCCAGTGCAGCCGTGCTTCTGGCTGAGGTGAATTTGCAGTGGAACCAGATCAGAGTATAACCTCTGGCCTGATCTAATTACCAGCATTTACACTGGCGAACTTCCTCAGGAGTGGGCAAAAAGTCAGGTAACTCGCAGAGTGTAAAAGTAATTCAAAAGGACATAATGATTTTCAGGAAAATGTTACTTAGGCAATATGTCTTTTCCTGACCCATAACTTCAAATGTTTGGGGTTCAAATATTCAAATCAGGCAAGAGAAAATAAAAAACAGTGAGTTTTCATAACCTTCACTTTTAAAAACATTTTTGTATCAGAGGTGGTGCAGTTCTGTGGATTGTGATCCAGGAAATTGTGATTCCAGTTTGCTGTTGACTTTGAGTAAATAACTGCACTCTCTGTGAAAACTCTGGCCTGGAGCTGCTGCAGAAGAGCTTAACTTAAGCTGTCTGTGCATTGTGATGCATGAAATTCTTATTTTCACATTTCACAGTAATGCATGTTACTTAGAAGATACCTGGCAGCACACTTGAGAATATTAAGCTATTTGAATGTGTTAAAAGTTAGACTGATTTCTTCTAAATAAAATCCTGTCTGTTTCAATGAGGCACACCAGCTCTGATCCTGAAACTATTTTTTCTGGGGTTACCTTATTTTGCTTCGGGAGATTGCACTGTAGTTTTCAAACCATCATTGTTGGAAAGAGCACTTAGTTTTATGCTTATACCTATATTATATACTTATATTCTCTAACCTGTTGAGAATAAAATTTTTGGAAGATGACATTGTAACAAAGAAAAATTTAGCACCACTGATTAAACAGCATTGATGCTGATTTGTTCTTTGGTGTTTTGATTTTTAAAAAATCTTAAATAGAGATACTATTAAATATTTGCATTTGACAGTAATAAACAGATTTTGAATTTCCAGTAGGTCCCAGGTCAAAAAACCTTGGTAATTGTTGCAGGGAAACTGTTGTAATTTAGCAATACTGGATTGTGAAGCATACTGTGGAAATTAAGTAGTGACAGTGGGAGAAACATTAAAAGGACTTGTGGTAACAATAATAATACTTAATAACAATATTTCTAATGAACTACAGGATGGTGCTGTTGCACCAAATGAACTACCTCCTTTTGGAGGATGTAAAAATGGTCTTTGGTTGAAAGCAAGAATGATGCTGGTTCATGTCCAAGTTACTTCATTGTGTTTTAAAAGGTTTCTTGCAGTCTGCAATTTGTTACTGGTCAAGGAGGCAAATGCCATTTTTCTCTCCCTTTTAAAAACAAGCTTTGTAACAAAGTCATTATAGGCAGAGGTGGGAACAGAAAGCACAAGATACTTTTAATAGTGCGCCCATCATCCACTCTGCTGCACAGCCTTTCCTAATCAGCTTGAGCTAAATGAATTTTGCTGAACTGTCTGATGTCAGTATTTAAGCATTGCAGCTCATTCTTTGTGATTATCTGTAATACCTTGAAACTTTCTACTTCCCTGTTACCTCAAAAATACCATTTAGAACTGAACAATGTATGTGGTATCCTGATACCCTGACCATTTTGTACACTTGAACTGGCATTTGTATATTACCTTCCTCTCATAGGGATCCAGTTTTCCTGGCAGATGGAGCTAGGTGGACATTTATTCCCTCATTTGGAGTGATGGTTTTGTGACAATTTTGTTTAACAGTACAGAAGACACACTTCTGAGACATACTCATTATTTTTAGGAAGAAGTATAGTCTATCAATTGCAACTTGAGTGCTATGAGTAATACCTCTTTTTTGCATTGTTTTGTCCTTTACCATACGAAAAAAATGTGTATTTCTAAGAAAAACAACCCATTTTTGGTATGAAATGATTCTGGGTTTCTTGAATTTGTTGTTTACATGTTCCCAATTGAAACTCTCTGTGCTGCACAGTGTATAACTTCAGGTGAAGCTACCAAGTATTCTTGGAAATCAGCTTGTAAACAACCCAGTAGATTAATTGCTGTAATTTTCCCCTTTTTTCTGCAGAGATATTACATACAGCATTTCTTTGGAAGCCGTGACAACTCTCATTGTGTTCCTCTCCTGCCAATTATTCCACAAAGAGATTCTGCGAGAGAGCATCATTCACAGATACCTGATGCATGGTCGATGGTATGTCCTGCTCTGGGGTGCTGCCTAAGAGCAAAGCAAATGGGTTGCTTGTTTAGGTTGTTTGTACCTGAAAACAGAAGGCAGCAAAATGTTTCTATGTTCATAGAAAATTTGGTCTGCTCAAAAGAAAAGAAAACAGAAAAGCAAACATCTGTAAAGGCTTTTGGAGGGTTTTGGGTGGAAATCTCACAGCCCAGACTTCAGTAAGACTATTTTGGAAATAATTTTTCTGTTTTGAGGGTAGTTTCATTATAGCAGCTTTTACTTTTCAGGATGTTTTTTGATTCAGCAATGTAGCACTGCAGTGCTACATTGATTCAGTCTTGTAGCACTGCAGCCTGGAGAACTCAGGTGCCTCAGAAATGCTTAAGCTTTCTTGCCATCCGGATAAGTAGCAGTCCTTGGAAATATGATGACATGTGCTATGCTGAGCTGAAGGGAACACTTAGCCGGGGTAAACTTGGTTGTGTGAGTAACACCTCACACAACTAAAATGTGTTCTGGCAAGTTGGTGGTTGTGTTCAAGTGCTTTGTTGTGGTGGCTTACATGCATTTTAGTCAGGCTCCCATTCATCCTCTTTCCACTTCGAGTTCCACGTGGGCAGATTTTTCATAAATGTATTTATTGTCTGGTTTCCCGAAGTTTCTACTAGATGTAAGAGACAGATACTGCTCTGATAGGCAGGGAAAGGAGGGAGGCTCAGCTTGGAGCACAGAGCAGACTTCAGCCCAAAACAGCAGCAGGACAGAGCCAGAGCCTCAGGATGTGTGGGGTGTCCTGGTACTTCAGTCTCTGGACTGAAGGAATTGAGGGTTTGGGGGGAAATGGGGAATGTTTGGGGGAAGTTAGTATGTGGTCTAAGAGGTCTGATTTGGGAGTAGGAGGTGCCTGGCCTCTGGAGAGAGACGTGGGAATTTGGTGGCTGGGAATCAAGAGCCATGTGAACAGTTGGAGGAGTACTGGTGTGACGTCCCACCCTGATGGAGAAGGGAGCACCCAGGATTTGTAGGTGCTCATGATCAAAAGGAATGACAAAAGTCAGAGGGTCTGCAAAGTTCTATTAGTAAATTATACACTTGGGATGGAAAACAGTGTGTTTGTCCCTGATATCCCAGTGTAAGCACAGCAGGGTTTGGATAAAGAGGGGGGACAGTGAAAAGGCAGAAAAAGAGGGACACAGAAAGAGAGAGAATTGGATCAAAGAAGGGGAGAGAGAAAGGAAGAAAAAAAGAGAGATCAGCAGTCCTGGCTCCAGTGTCGATCCAGCTGATGGGATGTCCAAGGTCCTGGGGCCTTGGGCTTTGTGGGGCACCTTTAAGGCTTCCCCTCCCTGGAGAGGAGTTTCTCACTTTTTGTGCAAATCAGTTCTCATTCGCAGTCAGTTCTTTCAGACCTTTCTGGAAATGGGTTGGAGGCTTTGGGGTCATGGATGGTTTTGTTCCCCCCTACAGTCCCTGGCCCTTCTCGGCCTCATGCCAGGGCCTGCACTGAGGCGGGCTGTGCTTTTCTGCAGGAGCCACAACCAGGAGGTTTGTCCCAGAAAAGCTGCCCTTCCTCCATATGGCCCCTTCTGCAGCCACATCGTGGTCTTCCTCATGTGTGTTTTTACCAACTATCCTTGGCTGTTATTCCCAGAAATCCTTGGCTGGCTCCATGGCCATCCAGCTGTCGGTGTTTGGGACATGCACATGAGCCCCTCACCTTCTGGGATTCTGCAGATGGTTACAGGGTCCATCCTAACAGAGCTTCTGTCTTTTCAGCTCAAAATCAGATGGGAATGAGAATCAGCTGTTTGATTCTGTGGACACGCTACCCCATTTTGGAAATACTGTAACGTTTCTGTTAAACCCAACAAATTCTACAGGCGTATTTCAGATTCACTGATGTGATGTCAGTTGTTTCATTGGTCTTTGGAAATTCACAGAATCATGGAATCCTTGAGATGTGAAAAGGTGTTTTAAGGTTGGTTGGGTGTGGAGAGATGCTGTTGTTACCTGCTCTGTGTAACCAGAGCATGGAGTAAAAACTGAACAGATGCAGCGTTTCTTTCCATTGCATAAATATTTTTCCAGTTGTTTCTTGAGGTAAGTGAATACAATGATTCTACAAACTAAATGGTTTATTTAAAAGTAGTATCAAAAAAACAAAAAGCAAAAGGCAGTTTTCATGATCCTGCTGTGGAAGATGCTCCTGTAGACCCCTGCTGAAGTCTGGGCAGCTTTGCATGGGCAAGACCTTGGTGTTCTTTCCCTTTCCAGTCTGATCAGCACTGAGAGAGTTACTGGCCATCTTTAATGCCAAACACCAGCCTTTGCACCCTACCTGGACTTTGTTGTGCCAATTTTTGTGAGCTGTGAGTTAACTAAAGGGTTTTTTTTTCCTTTCCAGTCTCCCATACACCAGCAGACTTGTTAAAACGTTGCTGTATAATTTCATTAGACAAGAGAGAAGCCCTCCTCCAGGGACCCATGTCTTTCAGCAGCAAACAGATGGAGGAGGACTGCTCTACGGAATTGCATCTGGGGTGGCAAGTGAGTCTGATTTTCTATAAATTGTACTTCAGACCATGTGAAATATTGCCTTCTGTGTGCCCTCTCTTGCAGACACACCTGTAGCCCATTTCTTTTTCAGTGAGTGACACCAGTGTAGAAAAGCTGTCCACAGGCCTGCTTGGCCCATCTTGAGATGTGTTAGAATTTGAAGCAATTATACCTGCAGGGCAGCAGATGGTAAAAGTATCACATAGTCCCTGGTTTTCTTTATTGACACATTAAAAAACCCTCAACCAACCAAGCAGTGCCCTATTTGATGAATCACATACTTCAAGTTACTTAAAATGTTGTAAGAAATAGTTTTATGTGCATATTTTATTCTTTACAATAACTCAGTGGATATGGTGACCTGCTCTGTGGCTCTGCTTGAGCAAAAGGTTGGGCTAGGTGGTCTCAAGGGGTCCCTCCCAGGAGGGTTTTTTTGATGTAAGGGAACAACCTAGATAGGAATTTTTGTAACATATTGTGCCTTTCCCAGTAAGTTGACTAATATTTTTTCCTGATTAGTATGACTAGATTCTGACCTTTCCCATGTGGACTGTTTGCTGTAGAGAAATACTGCCTGAAGAATAGCAAAGACTTGATGCCGTTTGTTGTTCAGAAAAAGATTTGTCATTTTTGTTTTACTATATAATCTATTTTGGTTGGTGGCTGCTCCCTTCCCCACACCAGATGTGTTTTACTGGTATATAAAAATCTGTCCTAGAGGTTTTTTCTTTTCCACCAAGTATGAATAAAACATAATACAGTGCTAACAGCAAAGGTAGATATTATTTTCTTTCTCCCTGATAAACTAGAGAACACTTTGCAAGTCAGTTGCTGTTAAAACCGATACTATTTATTTAGCTCTTTTGTGAAATCCATTCACTGGCAGCCTCCTGAGGGAATATTAAAGTTCAGGCCGCAAGGGGTCTGCCAGGATTTGCAGCCGGTGGCAGTGCCCGCGTCTCTCCTCACGGCGGCAGTAAAAGCGCACGGCTGCTGCGCTCAGCTCCTTCTGCGCTCCGGGTTACACCCGCCGGGGCAGCGCCTGGGTTGTGTCCCTAACCTAAACCCAGCACGAAGTAGTGGCTTGGTTCGCAATTCACTTACGCACACGCCAGATTAGTTAAATTGTTCCTTACAGTGTTATATTCGAGTCCCATCAGGTATATTCTTTCCCTTCATTTCAATTGCAAGGGGAAGTTGCTCTTAATATGTTTTTCTAAAGCAGTTTTCAGTATCTGGTTTGTAGTTTTGCTGTTCTTACTGCATATTTTGGTACCTGTTATTACCTGAATAATTGCTATTATTTATGTTATTATTAGTTCTGATCTCTCTAGTGTCTTTCTGCCTCTGTGGTGCCACAGGCAAAACACTTCTTCCCCTCTTCTGCTTACTTGACTGATTTGTAAATTCATCCATATTGCCACCACTCCAGCCTCCCTCTGTAACACTTCTCACATCATATCCCCCATGACTTTTTACTTGTTGTATATCAAGTTTCCATTTCTTAATGCAAACTCTTAAGATTTCAGCCTACATCTGTTCTTGTCTCTTCCTACACTCCCACCTCCTTCACTCCTCTTAAACCATTCCCTTAGCAACTACCTTGGCATACGCCTACGCTTGTTTTCTTGCTTCTTTCATGAGTACCTGAAGTGCCATCTCTTTGCCCAGCAAATTAAGTGTCTTCATTTAAAGCTTTAAGAAGAGGAGCCTTTTTAAAGAGCTTTCTAATTTCCTGCCTGGGAAAAGGGAAAAAAGAAGTACCACATCCTGTTAGAAAATAGAAATGTTTTTCCTATCCAAGCCCAGATGGTTGGTTGAAATTTTTCTTAAAATTATTTGCCTATATATGATGTTGGACTATAGGTGAAACTTGGACATGGTAGCATTGTGGAGTAAATGGCATAAAAGCCTATTTTATCTCTGAATTAACCCTTAGCAAATCAGTACTTTGGTTCATGTAGCATCAGGTACATGGGTAGAGCGGAGCACAAACGAAAATACAGCAAAATGAGTTGATAATCTATTAGGAAACAGAGGTGAATTTTGAGGCATGAACAGCTGTGGAAAACTTTGATGTGATTTCTGTATTGTATTACTTTTGTGTGTTTCGTAATCTTTACATGATAGAGACTGAAAAAAGAATGGAAGAATTGAAAACTCACCTCTGTGTTGCCTAGTGCCTTTTAAAAACCACATAATGCTTAAAGTAAGTTTACTGAAGTAGTCTAAATATAATCTACTTAGGATGAAAGGAGATAGGAGCCTGTTTTAAAAAAGTGTATTTTTAATATGAAATATTGAGGCCTAAAATAATTATTGTACTCGTTAATTATTTTAACTTGATACCACAGTCATCTACGTGATCATGTATAATGTTATTCCTATTTTGTAGTCATTTGCACTGCAGCAGGAGATCAACAAACTCTTACAAGCACCGTACTTTAGATCCACCCTCCTTTTCCTTCCTTGTGATTCAGCAGGAGTGATAATTATACACAATATGAGCAGAATTTTACCCTTTCCCACAGTTAACCTTCTCCTGCTTCTCATCCTTCGTAGCCTGTTTTTCTTCCTCTCACGAGCTTCCTTAACTCTGAAACCACACAGCCAACATCCTCACACCAATTACTTCTTGGTTTGGCCTCTGACTGGATCCAGGTTACCTCTGTGCAAGGACCTTTCTCCATCCTGGGTATAAAATACCTGGATTGGATTGTCCTGCCAGTTCTGTTATGCTCCAGTAATTAAAGAAACAATGGTGGTTTTGGAAGGAGGGGAAAAATAATGGTATTTATTTTTGTAACTTCATAAAGGAGATTTTTCTTGACTGAGTCAACTTTGCTTTGTCTTTGTGGTCTTTCAGTAGGTGTTCAAAGTAATTGTAAAGTGCTGCTAGATCTGGGGCAGTGTTGTGGAGCATAAATGACATTAATATGCATGGCAGGAGAGTTTAGATATTAGAAACTCATTTATTGGAAACTAGAAATTAATTATTCTTGGTTCACAAGGCACATTGAACCAACTTACCATCAAAACCAAGTTTTCTTTGTTGGCTCTACATGCCCTCTTCTTTTTTCTGGGGATTTATTAACATTTGCCAATTCATAGTCTACAGTCAACTAAGTTGAGACATCTTTTTGTGGACAAGCAATTTTTTTAAAATTAGTCATTTTATTGCTTGCAAAATAAAATCCGTGTTAGAGTGAGGAACTGCCAAGCAGATGATGTGCTAAGACAGGGAAATGATAGTGCTATTCAAGACTATTGAAAAATAAGTCCGTTTAAATGGTTTCCTTTGAAACAGTTGATCCAGTTTATACTTTTCTGTTAAAAACAACCCCAGACACTAATGCATCTGGCAGAAGTAAGGAGTTACTGCAGCAGTGGGATCTAATTGACTTGGTTTGTGCTGTTTGGGTGTTTATAGATGTGGGGTACAATGCTGTATCTGTAAGGAACTAAAGCAGAGTCAGTAACAAGATTCAGCTTCATTAATCACCTAAGTCATCATCATAACTAATCTGCCACACAAAAGTACTGTTGTAGCATTAATAGAAATTGCAGAATTCAGTGTGTAGTGGTCAGTGATGGCTTGTTTTCTCGTGTGTGTACTCTTTCATTGGAGCTAGACAAACATTTCTGGCCATTAATGACTTTATATCAGACAAGTATCTGCTTTACTCTGCATTATGCTGTTCAGCATAGGATACCTGAAGGTATCAGACCACTGTTGTACATCCATGATTTATATACATTATAGCTTATTCCTTTATTTTTTTTTTGTGCTGCTTTCTGGTTAATAGAAGCATTTGCATGGTAATTTTTAACTTTACAAGGAAACTAATTATTAATATTTAGTGTTTTATGTTAATATCTTTTTCCTCTTCAATTTTATGTAGCTTGATTTGTAATGTCTACCTTAAAATATATCGAAGTAGAGAGACACAAAAAGGTACTAACAATGTGTCTGTTATTTCTTACGATTTCACTTACCTTTGTTTCTGCTAATAATGCTTCACTCTGCTTGCTTCTACCTTCCAGATCCTTTTTGTGATGTGTCAGAGATCTGGTGTCTATCTCTGGTGCTTAGTCAATGCTTAATTGCCTGTTCATGCCCACCACAATGGAAATGTACATTTGAGCTTTCTTTCCCAGTTCTGTCTGTTCGTGTTCCTTCTTGCTTACAGTCTGTAAGTGTCATCCTCTTGATGCTGTACCCGTGATATTTTCACCTGTCTGAATGGGAAGACTGAGATAGTTTCCAGATCTTTAACCTTTCACTTAGTTCCCCTGAATATGTCCCTGACGCAGAGCAAAGCGTGCAGCTGCAGTTCAAGCACAGGTACTTCAAGAATAAGTAGTTGAGTGTTACTGGTTGTGTAGCTGTGGCAGGGGCAGTCTGCAAGAGCTGCACAGTACACTGGTACCAGAGTGGCTTCATCCTGCCCAAAATCTGTGCTTGGGTGCTATAAGGGCCACATAAGCTGGTTTGAAGTTGGGTTGAACTGCTGCCTGAGCAGTGCCTCAGTGTCCCCTTTGAGAGTTTTCATGATTTTATGACAAAAACTCCTCTTCTGCCTTAATCACATTAGTACAGAGATACATTGTGTCTGATAGAAATCTCTGCAGGCTGGAGATGTATTCACTATCAAGCTCTTAGAAACTTCCTTTGATATACACTGTGTTGTGTATTTTCTGTTTCTTGAAATCTAATTCATCTTCGTGTATTTGAATGACATGAGAGTATAGAATGATTATACGGCAATAGCACTTCTGGTGGCATTTGGCCCCAGTTCCACCAAGCTCTTGGGACTTTGAATGACAAGAATCTGAAACCAGAACAGTTGTAGTATAATTAAGAAATAATGATGCTCCCAGGGCTGGAGCCCCTCTGCTCTGCAGCCAGCCTGGGACAGCTGGGGGTGCTCAGCTGCACAAGAGAAGGCTCCAGGGAGAGCTCAGAGCCCCTGGCAGTGCCTGAAGGGGCTCCAGGAGAGCTGCAGAGGGACTGGGGACAAGGCCTGGAGGGACAGGACCCAGGGAATGGCTTCCCAGTGCCAGAGGGCAGGGCTAGATGGGATATTGGGAAGGAATTGCTGTCTGTGAGGGTGGGGAGGCCCTGGCACAGGGTGCCCAGAGCAGCTGTGGCTGCCCCTGGATCCCTGGCAGTGTCCAAGGCCAGGCTGGACAGGGCTTGGAGGTTTAGTGGAAGGTGTTCCTGCCCATGGCAGGCGTTTGGAATGAGATGGTCTTTAAGGTCCCTTCCAACTCAAGCTATCCTGAGATTCCATTAAATTGTTGATCAGTCCCGTTAGCTTCACCAACGTGTTTTTGATAGTAAACCACCACTGATCAATCAGAACTATCTGCACAAAGCACGGGCTTTGTTCTGTGAGCTCCGCTCTTCAGACATACACTGATGGTAGTGACAGCAAAGCATTCTTTCCCAGAAGAGCAATTTATACCATTGTTTCCTGGGCTTGGTAATTCTTAAAAATCTTCTATTGATTTTGATGACACTCATCAGTATGTGCAGGGTGGTGTCAGAGCATGGATCAGGCTCTGCTGTGGGACCCAGCAATGGCACTAGAGGAACTGCTGCCCAGGAAGTTCCACTTGAACGTGGGGAAGAACTGCTCTGTGCAGTGACTGAGCACTGAAACAGACTGGAGAGGGTGTGGAGCCTCCCTCCTGGATATTCCAGATCCATCTTGACACAATCCTGTGCCATTGCTCTGGGATGACCCTGCTCTAGGAGAGAGCTGGGACCAGATGATCCCTTCCATCCTAACCCATGCTGAAATTCTGTGAAACTGTACTTTTTTTTTTTTCTTTCACTGGGAGAGGCTGATGCTCCTGGGAACCCTTGACTGCCACCACTCCACCCTTGTGACAGTGAAAAAATTTTTCGTGTTTAACATTCTGGAGGCTTATGTATTTTTGAAGTCTGGAAAGCCTCTTTTCTGTGATGTCTACCTGACACTGCGCAGGCTTGTGTTGTGCTGGAAGCTGTGCTGTAGCTCTCTGTAGCCTGTCGGCTGTTTGGAGCAGGAACCATCAGTGCACAGCACAGTGAGGCTGTGGTTCATGACTAGAGCTTCTGATTTCTGTGGTCATACAAACCCTAATTGTAACCATATGCTTCAGCTTGTTTACTGGGAGTGCTGCAGCAAGTTTCACGAGGTGTGTTGGTGATTTATCTCCCTGACATTTATCCTGATATTCCAAAACCTGAGCAGCTTCAAATAACCCAGTATAAAAGAGAAGAGAAAACCTATTGGCTCAAAAATGATTTTTCTTTAATTCTTTAGGGGAAATTGCTTGTTAAAGGAAACCAAGAAGCAAGCTGATGTATTGTAACAAAGTTTTAAAAGTTGGTATTTTGCAAGGATTGGAGCTAGAAAAAGGAATTTTATATAGCTGAAAAGGAGGTATTTCTTGCTTCCTAAATTCTTCTTAGCTCTAGACAATGATGGAAATTGAAATTGAGATAAGGACAATATTTATAATTAGAGAATGTCAATAATCAGCTGTGTAAAAAAACAAACTCAAGCAAAAAAACCAGTTATACTCAACTTTTTCTTAAAGTCTTATAAATTTCAATTAGTAATGGTGGGGATGGTAAGAAATCCATAACTCTTCGCCTTATAATCCAGTGTCAACAAGAGTGTTCATTTCCTACTTAATCTTTATTTTAGCAATAACTGTGAAAAGGCTTTAAAAAACATGTTTTTTCAGTTCATTTTTGAGTACATTTCAAATGACAAAGATGCTTGACCATCCACGCTGCCTAAGAACCAGTCCGAAATCTGTGACCTAAAGGTTCAGTACCTTCTTCCCATTGGCTGCTGCGCTTCTCGTACAGTGTTAACAGATAGTGTGTTCAGGTGAGACCCCACCTGCAGGGCTCCAGCAGCACAAGGACCTGGAGCTGCTGGAGCCAGTCCAGAGGAGGCCACGGAGCTGCTCCCAGGGCTGGAGCCCCTCTGCCCTGCAGCCAGCCTGGGACAGCTGGGGGTGCTCACCTGCACAAGAGAAGGCTCCAGGGAGAGCTCAGAGCCCCTGGCAGGGCCTGAAGGGGCTCCAGGAGAGCTGCAGAGGGACTGGGGACAAGGCCTGGAGGGCCAGGACCCAGGGAATGGCTTCCCAGTGCCAGAGGGCAGGGCTGGATGGGATATTGGGAAGGAATTCTTCCCTGTGAGGGTGGGGAGGCCCTGGCACAGGGTGCCCAGAGCAGCTGTGGCTGCCCCTGGATCCCTGGCAGTGTCCAAGGCCAGGTTGGATGGGGCTTGGAGCAGCCTGGGACAGTGGAAGGTGTCCCTGCCCATGGCAGTGTTGGGACTGGATGCGCTTTAAGGTCTCTTTCCAACCCAGACCATTCTAGGGTTTTATGATCTTGAACTTTTTGATGGTCCTTCTTCTGGATGGCAGATACAGACTTTGTAGCATTAATGACTCAAAGGATTGGAGTTTTTGCATTAATACAAGATATTAAAATAACACCTACAACTTATAACTCCATAAGGAATTTTTTATTCGTAATTTTGAAAATATCTGCACTAAACTGCTCAGGCTGTGATGTTTAGCTGCATGATTTCTCATGAAAATGGTTGGATAGGTCAGGAAAAAGGATGATCTGTTTGGTTCCAGATGCACTGATGCTGTGTTATGAAAGGTTTAAACTTGATGTCTGATAATTGACAGGTGCCCTGGACAGTTTGAAAAGTGAATGGATGGGAGAAACTGAGCCACATAGCAAGTCGGGATGAGGAACATTGATAAAGCACAGCAAATTCTTTGGCTTTTTATTGTTCTTTCTTAAAAATTGTTTTTCAAGTCTGCTCATGGATAAATCCATCTGAAGCTGCGTTTGTTAATAAATTACATGTTACTGAATAACGCATTAACTGTTTCACCTTCATTGTCCTGCCAGATGTCTGTGCCATGTTTTGGAGTGGGAGTATTCACACATCAGATCACTCATTTTAACCATTGTCCATGTTCAGCAGAGCAGGGGAGTTGCATTGCCTGGCGCGCGAAACTCCTTTTAATAGTTAAATTTTGTGGTTTTATTGATTGGTCGTGTGTGTAAAGACTAAAGGAATGAAAAGGCAATGCTGTGCACTGCCTGTCTGGAGATATTGATTAGCTAGCTCCATATCCTGAGTGTTTTGTTTTCTCCAGTAGGCTACTGAAGTACCAGTTCTGTGAAATAATCATGTTATTTTGCATTTTTTCGTTAAGATTTTATATTTATTTTATTATTGATGCATTATAGGTAAAACAAGGGCAGAGGAAAGGGTGTCTGTGTACTTTCTGTTTAGTTCCCTGTTCCCTTTCACCTTTAGCTTCTGCTCCATCCCCAAAATAAATGATGATGGATTTTTTTTTTAGTGCATCTGCAAGGAAAATCTGTATTTTAACCCATTCCATAAATAACTCCTGAAGTCTGGTGGACTTTTTGACATGTACAAGGTGAAAGAGTTTATTCATATGATACCAATTATGTTGAGCATAGAATGGACTCGTGATAGGAGTGGCATGTTTTAGATATGGAAGTTCTGTGTCACGATCAAATTAGTTCAAATTCTGAGACAGTTTTATTTGCCTTTCAGTAATTTTTTCACAGGAGAAGCTTTCATCTGTGATGTCAGTTTGCTCAACTGCAATGCTTAAGTATAAAGAATAGTTTACCTAAAGAGCCTGCAGATGAGCTCTTATTTAGTAGTAGTACTTATGAGACAAGAATAGTCCTTGCAGAAAGTGGTACCTGTCTTGCCAGTGCTAAGCACCTGTCCAGAAGGAGATGGGTACTTAACTACCTCTATGAACAAGTCATTGATGCAAGTAGAAATTGTCATTCTGGCTTTTGAATATGGATGGTGCAAAGGAATACTGTGCTTTTAGGAGATGATGACTGTGGTAGGTTTTGCTGGATCTCTGAGGGAAATGAAGTAAAACGGAAGTGTGTTGTGAAAGCAAAACTTTGACCAGCGCCAAAACTCAGAATCAGATGAACACTTGACTCTCTTTAATCTGTAGTGAAAATGTTTGTGTGCATTTGTGTGTACATTTGCAGTTCAAAATTGCAGTCTTGCAGATGTGTACAAAAGCTTTGGTCCTTGACTCAGATCATAAAACTGTGCTTTTATTTTCCTATGCAACCTTGTTTTAAATTCAGTTGTTTGCATTTTTTTATTGTGGTCGGTATGCAAAGAATACATTGAATTTGCAGAATGTGAGACAAAAATATTTTGAAGGATAAGAGAAGTCCCATCCCTGGAAGTGTTCAAGGTTAGGCTGAATGGGGTTTGGAGCAGCCTGGTCTAGTGGAAGGTGTCCCCTCCCATGGCAGAGGGCTGGAACGAGAGGAGCTTTAAGGTCTTTTCCAACCCAAACCATTCTGTGATACAAGGAAACACTGTGAAAATCCTGGCTATAATTAATTTTGTAATTTTGAGGTACTACAACCTCACTGGAGCCACACCATCTGGATGTGGCTCAGAGTATGTTTTCCCTTGAGCCTTGTTGGGTATGTTCTTGAGAGCACATACTTGCAGTATTGCCTGTATGGACTGAAGTGTTTGATTTTGAGGGTTGATTTCACAAATAATTTCATTTTGACAGCTGTAGTTTCTAATGAATAATTTTTATTCAAGAGGGGAAAATGTTCCTCTACTTTTAAGTATTAAAAACTTGCAAGTCTTTCCATCTTTCTTTTATTTCTATGGATTATAGTTGTACTTCCTTGTTTTTGTAGACCCACAGAGGAGCTAAGCTCTGCACAGAATGATCTAAGATTTAATGAGGCCTTTGACTAAAATCTTTGTCTTAAAACAACAAAGACAAACCCTTAATGCGATTATACCATCATTATTTTTTACCTAATGTTCTAGAAGACCCAGTGGTAATTGAATGTGTTCTGCCAAACTGTAGTTTCCAACACAAGTATGAGATTTTTACATAACCTGATAAATGGCTATTTTTCCTTTTGAACAAGCCATCAAAAACTTTTTCCGTCTTTCTGCGAAAGACTTCCCAGCCAAAGCAGAGCAAGCCAAACAGATCATGTGCTTAGCAGTGTATTAGTAGAAACTATTTTCACAGTTGCAGATTTAAGTTTTATTTCCTTGTCCTGAGGCCAGTT
The DNA here is from genome assembly GCA_013399875.1 of Gymnorhina tibicen. Taxonomy (NCBI): domain Eukaryota; kingdom Metazoa; phylum Chordata; class Aves; order Passeriformes; family Artamidae; genus Gymnorhina; species Gymnorhina tibicen. Next base: position 26,861 of record VXAZ01005105.1, read on the forward strand.
GCTATTGTTGAGTAATTTGGTACTTTCGTGATTGAGGTTTAAGTTATTGGTATGTGGTAGTTGTAGCACTGAGCATGAACATTGATTTTTGTGACAGCTGGGGTTGTTTGTCAATTTTTCTCTTTCAAGTGAATGGCATTTTCCAGAATGACTCACTTTGGGGAAAGAAAAATACTATTAACAAGAAAAGAATGTGGCACCTAGGAATAGACATCCTGGTTGAAAAGAATGGATTTCCATTATTGAAAAATAAATTTCTGCATTACATGGAAATTAAATTATTATCCTTATAGGAAAGTGTGAATTTTTGCTTGCTTTTAAGTAATTAGATTTTTATTTGGATTTTGAATATACATGAAGCCCAGAGCCATGCTGCTGCCAAGCTCAGTTAATGTCTGGTTGATGATGGCTGTCACAGGTGAGGGGATTGTGGCTCAGACTGAGTTGATGTTCTGCTTTTGTGCAGGCTCAGCTGCTGACTGGGTGAAGGGCTGGACCAAGAGGGAAGAAATGTTACTAGCACCATAGCTGGAATATAACTTTATTCATTTAATCTTTCATGAACAAATACTGGAGTTTAATAAAACTAAGCACTGTATACTTAAGAGCTGTGTCAAGTAAAGAGAAGGACTAGATAGATAGATGAGAGGCTGGAGAGGCAGGCACAGAAGCAAATCCCTTATTGCCTGAGTTTCCCATATTGTCTCCTGGTCCTTTCCATCTTCTGTTTCTGTCCTATAAGACAAAGAATGGAGATGGTGTGGAGGTGGGAAGGTGGAGTAGCTGTAGGTAGGAGGATGACTCTGACATCTCTAACTCAGGGATGACTTGGCTGGCTGACATGAAGGCTCTTGCTTATATGTAAATTACTGTTGTGATGTAAACCCATTCCTGACGTGAATGTACATCCAAGAGTTAATGGTGAAAAACTTCCTTCGTTAGAATATCATTAGGGGCTTGCTTAAGCCAAGTGGAGAACAAGTGGTCTGACAGGCTCTTGCACATTATTTTTATTTAGCATGTTAAGCAAATGCTTTCATATTTGGCCTTTCTAGATCTCTAGGTAGTATTTCTTCCTTTGTGCCAAGCACTGCTCTCTTTCCCCCTTCTTTTTGAGCATTTTGTGAGGTTTGAGGTAGACTGTTACTGGTAGAAATGCTGCAGTACAATGGACAGATTTTCCTTGGCTGAGATCCAAACCCTGTATTCCTTTTGTGGGTATTAATAGTGACAGAGTTGAGACCTTGTCACTCTTGTGCTGAATTGGGTAGGTAATACATTTAAAACTAGGTTTCATAAGAGAATTGTGGTCAGGAACGGGGTAATATTTTCTGTCTAAATGAAAAATTTCATAATGAGTCTAACTCTGGAATAATTCCTTGTAATTGTTAAAAGACTGAATTTCTTACCATTCCAGCTAATATTTAGATTTTTGCTCAGCAGTATGAGACTCTGTAGCTGATAAAAACATAGGCCCGTACTCTCAGCCTGAACTGAGAGTTTTTACTCTCCTGTTGGTCTTAGTTCACACAAAACATGTCAGGAGGGTGGCACGAGCTGGTCTTTAAGGTCCCTTCCAACACAAACCATTCTGTGATGTCTGTCATACAGCTAGGTCTGAACCTTTGGGGAAAGGTGGATTTATAGATTAGTTTAAGCCTTTAGAACAAACTGGTTTTCAGCAGATCTGAATTAGGGCTTAAGTGAACTAGGACTAGTAACTGGTTGTTACTGTACCAGCCATGTAATAGCTGCCTGAATACATTGCTTTGTGTAGTGAGATTCAAAAAAATTGGGGAGAAGGATTAGCCAGTAAAATAAGAGAGGAGTGAATCATTTGTTGAGAACCATCTTCGTTGTTTTTTTTCTCTGTGTTCTCAAGGAAGATCCTGTATTGCAGTTATCAGGCTTGCAGACTTTTTTTTTTTTGGACTGGTAAAGCTCTTAACACAAATTTTACTAGAGGCTGAATGTCTAAGGAGTCTTTTTTTCTGAGTGCATAAGCTGGTCTTCCATTACTCTCTGAATAGTTCTGAAGGTTTTGTGTAAACTTATCAGCATCTGTACCATTCTGTGGAAATAGAGCAAACCCCCAGGACTGCCATTAATCATAAAATCAAAGAATCACAGAGTAGTTTGTGTTGGAAGGGAGCTTAAAGCTCATCCAGTGCCACCCCCTGCCATGGGCAGGGACACCTTCCACTGTCCCAGGCTGCTCCAAGCCCCGTCCAACCTGGCCTGGGACACTGCCAGGGATCCAGGGGCAGCCACAGCTGCTCTGGGCACCCTGTGCCAGGGCCTGCCCACCCTCACAGGCAGGAATTTCTTCCTAAGTAAAGAATTATTTTGTAGATAATGATGACAGATTGTGTGGTATAAAAGCCTTCATGTTCCTCTACATGGCAAAGGATGTGTATTTATGGCTTTGCAATGTGTCATGCTAGTTCTGGGATCTGGTTATGCATAGAGACATTGTGAGCTCATGCAGAATCCCAATAGCTTCAGAAGAAGTCTTTTGAGATGAGACCCTAAACTTTCAACCTGTTAGCTTCAGCAATGGTATGAAGTACTCCAAGGAAAGCAGGGACACTTCTTGATCATGCTCTGAATTCATAGTGATAGAGGAAACAGAGGAGTATTTAATTTTTCCTAGAACACTAGGTGAACTCTGTTGGGTTTTTTACACAATTTATGCTGAAAACAGTCAGAAAACCACAGTTAGAAGAAGTGCATAGCTAAAATACTTAACCATTTGAAGGAGACAGATGATGCAACATTCCAGATGCAAACCAGGTGTGTCATGTGGTACAGCATACGCAGAGTACATTGATGTCTGGTGGGAGTGTTGAAATAAAATGTCCCCAGCCCCTCCCAGTCCTGAGGAAATACATGACATCTTTCAGATGAAAGAGCTAAAGCCTTAAGATGTAATTTTATAATTTCTTCATATCTAGTTATTTAAATAATGCTACGAAGAACTTTCATTTCTGTGGTCAGCAACAAACACTTGGGTCTTTTGTGTTAAGTGATGTCTCTTACAGAAGTGTGGCAAGAGGAACAAAATAAGTCGAAAGAAAACGCTTTTACTCAACAGAACACTGAATTACTTTCAAAATAAATGTTTGGAACTATATTGGATTTTCTGTAGTGCCAGGGCTGTGCCAGATATGATGATATTCATGAGAATTTACCTATACAGGAAACTTACATTTTAGAATCTCTGAAATTATAAGAGAACAACTGCTATAAAAACATATCTGGAAAATAAAATAGTAATTGGCAATTTTTAAAATGTAATGAGTTTAACAATAAATTGAATAAAGGGTACTTGCTAGGATATATTAGTAAACTGTTTACGATCTTGGTGGTGGTGGCAGTCAGGCACAGCGGCTTGAATGCCTGTGACAGCTCTGATTGACAGAATTTGACATCATATGTCTGAGACCTAGTGACTAGTCCAGAAATGATTTGTGTAACGGCATGTATCTAACCAGAAACAACACCTGTACTGTGTAATGGAATAAAGATTCTTTTGGGTTGGAAAGGCTCTCCTTGGAGAAAAAGTAGTTCTAAATCTATAAGTACACTGCTAAAAACACATGTATTTTCTTCACCCAGAAGATTTTCTAGGAAGTTTTATGTCCTAGTAGGCAATATATACTAAGTTCTAGCAGGAGGGCTTGTTCCCAAACATCCATTCCAAACAGTTGATCAGCAGAAGTTAAACAGCTGCTTGCAAGTCTTATCACCTGCAATCTCCTGGAGGAAAAAGTAAAAATAAAAATTCCCCTTCCTAGTAATTGGTTGACTGGCCTGTGGTTGCAAAATCAGATTGTAATTTCAAGTCTCTTGAACAATGATTTTGGACTTCTTGATATCAGTACTTGGTTGAAGTTATGTAGGGCTTGTAAGCCCAAGATACTCTTTGGGTGCTGGGAATGAAGCAAAGCCACTCCTTGTCCTGCTGAAGTGAGTGCTGCTTTTCCACATCAGAGTATGGAGAGCAAGACATAGACAGACAGCATTTTGTCCAAATGTGTGTGGCTGACTTCAGAGCTTTTCAGACACTAGTCCAGGCTTACCATAAAGCTGTATCTTCACTGAGAAATCTGGTGGAATAATTTGGTGGAAATTATGGATATTGGCAATAAGTTCTGTCCTCAAAAGCTGTTACCTTTCTGGGAAGAGAAACAGAATGGCTGGTCTTCATGGTGAGCCACTCTGAGTGTTAGTATGTGGCTGCCCCTCTCTGGAAGCGTCCAAAACCAGGTTGGACAGGGCTTGGAGCAATCTGGTCTAGTGGCAGGTGTCCCTGCACATGGCAGGGCTGGAACTGGGTGATCCTGAAAGTCCCTTCCAACTCAAACCATTCTGTGATTCTATTTGTATCTCCATACAGGAAAATAACTTTTTTGTAACTTTCCTCAATGATCCAATCATTTAGTCTCAAGAAAACAAATGAACAGGAACAGATTTATGGTTGGGCTTGACCTTAGAGATCTTTCCAGCCATAATGATTTGATGATCTGTGAAATCTGGAGGAATTTTTTTAAGTTAAAAAGCCCACCTAATGAAGCAGAATCCTTAGCAGAATAACGGCAAGTCTAGGACTATACCAAGCAGACACATTCCCTTTCTTGACTAAATAGGAAACTTAATTGCTACTAAGTCTGACCTTACTTGTGATTCTCTATGAACTTTCCTGTTGCCAAATATTTTGTGGAATGAATCAGATGACTGTAATGAGAAAGCTTTGGAGATGACTTCTAGTCGACCTCTTTAAATTGTCTTGTGACCAAGAATTGAGAGGTGGCAAGGTGTTCTTCCTCTGGCATTTTCAGAAGCAGCATTGGTCTTCCAAAGTTTCTCTCCAACAGCATCTGGAGCATCTGCTCCCAAAATCAAATGTAAGATCTGCACACAACAAGTTCTAGTGGCAGTTCTAGAAACAGATTGACTGTTTCAGCCAATCTCAGTAATAGTTTGGTGATCAGCGAGTGGACTTTGCCAGCATGCTTAAAGATAATCCCAGGTTGCTATGGAGAAATCTTTACTGGTTTCAGGCTTTTTTCCCCTCCTTGACTTCCTCTCCTGTTTTTCAGTTTGGGGATTTTCTGTGCTGTCTTTTCTGTCAAAACTTAAATTTGGGATTTGCTGCACAACATCACCCTCAAGGTGGTATTTGTTGTTTCTTGGTGCAAGCAGCCTGGGAGATGGACAGAAGCTATAGAGCCTCTAATTGTTGTCACTGTTGTTTTTGGACAGGAATCACATGTAATCTAGGTTAGAGAACTGCTTGTTATGTAAAGGCTTTATGCAATTGGAAGTGCAGCATTTTACATTTTTGCAATTAAGAGAGTTGTCCTGAAATAGTCTTAGCCTAGATGGAAAATGTGCTCATTAGCCACGTTCCTATTCTTGCCCAATGTTCTCTTTAATTTTTCTACAACCTTTTAACATGCTGTGGCTGCTGTCAGTGCATTTTTTTGTTATAATTGCTGTATTGGTTCAAATTGCTTATTAATGAAGATTTATATAAATTTTTCCTTTTCTGAGATATATTTGCCTTCCCAATCCCGAGTTTGAAAACACTCTGAAGTTTTGCAAAAGTTGTACTGTTTCCCAAGCAAACAATTTTAAACTGCTGTAGCAGTCACAAAACAAAGTCCTGGTGACAGCACTTGGTAGAGCCGAGTGATTTAATTGCAGCATTAAAATGAACAAATGCAGGGAAAGCTATTGTGTGTGGCTGGTCTGGGTGTGTTTGCCATTTATGCTGGTGCTGCTTTATGAATAGAAAATACATTATGTTTAATATGAGCTCTCATGGGACTGTGGGAGTTTACTGTATCAGTGCATCAAGTGATATGAAGAAAATAAGTAGTAAACTGTTAGTCTTGTCTCTTCCTCCATGGTTTTCCTGTTCCCTTGGTGCACTCTGTCAACTTAAAAAGTTTTTCAGAACTAAAGGTAAATGTACTTTGAGCAACATACAGAGAATAAAATTTCATAATTATTTTCCAGAGCAGTCAACTAAAATGTTTTAAATGTAATCCTATGTAGCTTGTCTAGTCAGGATAATGATTTGTCTTATAATATGTAGCTACTTGTGGAATTTCTGTCCTTGCTAAATAGAAAACGTTTATCTTTGCCATTTGGATTCTTAGTATTTTCACTGGAAGAAGAAAAAATAACCTTATGAGCTTTTGCAGTTTGTGTATTGGAAAATAATGTGTTCTCAATCACTCTTACAGTGTTTCTCTTCCTGTCTTTTTAATAGCATCTTTTTTTCCCCTCTGTGTTTTGCACTCTCTCTCCCCACCACAGCCACCACCAGTCTGCTGAAACTCATGGCATGCTCAAATATTTGGAGTAATTTTTTAAGTCATTCCAGCATCCTATTGGTATGTCAAGAACTGGCATATTTGCAAATTGCAGAAGTCAATTTTTAAAGGATAGAAGCTTTGTAGAAGTTAGCTTCGGCATGTATGTAGAGTTCTCCAGTTAATTAATTTTAAATTAGATTTTCACTGTGGTTTGGCACATACTTGAAACAAGCACAATGCAATTACTAAAGATGGAAAGTAAGTACTAAATAATCATTTCACCTTATATACAAATCAATCCCTTTGTCTTGTCACTTCTTCTGCCTTAGGAGGCATGCTTTGAAAAGAAATAATGACTGTATAAATTAAAATGTATAGTTCTGTCTGGTTAATATTGGTATTGTACTAGACAGAATTCTTCATGGAGAGTGGTGTCCATAGTGGAGCCGTCATTGTGTCCTTCCACAAGCATAGGAAGGGATTTTATAATCTGACAGAATGCCAAATGCTTTCAACTAGAATTAAAAGTGGTCCATGATCCATCAATTGCAATTGTGTGTGGGAGTGTCTTATCATTAAACTCTTACGTCTGTGTGAGAGGTGCGGGAGGAAATGAAAGCTTGGAATGGAATAGTTGATGTTGTACATTTTATTTTTCCAATTTGTTCTGAATGTATTTTGGAGTCCTTTAGTTCATGCTTTCCTCAAACAAATCGATGCTGTGTTTGCTTAAAAGTATATTAATTAAGAAGTCTCTTATTTTGTTTTGTTTTTTCTTTTGGGCTTTTTTCAAATCATAATTAATAAGTAGTTAACAGTCCATAGGCTTTGCTTGAGTGTGTAAGGCATGTTTACTCAAATTCATGCTGATTTTAGGTATTTGGGTTAGAACTGGAGCTTTTACTGCTTTAATTACATTGGAATATTCCTTAATGTGGAGTCAGGTGTTTCTGTAACTGCTGATGATTTTTTTAATTACTTAAACTTGAGCAAGAGCAGCTTGGCTTACCTGCAGTTGTATCTGTGGGGAGGATTCTTAGGTGAGAAATTTTCAGGGCTTGATGTGGGTGTTGAGTCTTGTGGGACAATATAAAAGTGCTGCATTTCTTAAAAATTCTGAATTTCCTCCTGAATCTTATCCTGATCCTTCATTTGAAGGCTGTTGCTCCAAAGGCAGCCTCCTGTTGGGCGTGTGGTGTCTGATGCTTTAGGGGAAGGCAGGACCCAGATGTTCATGGTCAAAAGGAATGACGAAAGTCAGAGGGTCCACAAAAGTTCAGGAAGCTTTCTTAATGAATTACACACTTGGCATTGAAATTGGTGTGTTAGTCCCTGTTCTTCTAGTATAAGCACATGGTGGTGGATTTTGGATAAAGGAGTAGAGTGAAAGGGAAGAGAAAGAGGAGGTGGATTAAAGAGGGGGAGGGGAGAGAAGGGAAGGACAAAGAGGTTTGTCTCAGGAAAGTGCTGCACTTCCTCTGTATGGCCTCTTCTGCAGCAACATCCTGGTCTTTCTCATGCATGTTCTTACCAACAACCCTTGGCTGTTGTTTCCTACGACTGATCTTGGCTCTTGGCTGGCTCCACAGCCATCCGGCTGTTGGTGTTTGGGACATACACATTAGCCCCTCACCTTCTGGGCTTCTGCAGAGCCTTCAGCTGCTCGAGGGGACCAGTTGCCAAGAGAGGACACCACAGCAGTTGCTGCTTTTTCTAGTCGTGCATCAGATCTGCTGATGGAGTGTGCGGGGAGTGTTGGGAAATGCACCCGGAGTAGTTCATTTGCCAGAGCCTGACCTTCCCAGGGTGCTCCCTGAAGGCCTCTGTGGCTTCGTGGCCTCTTTGAGGAGCTGTCAGATTGTTTGGAAAAGCTTTTACTGTTGATTTTTATACCTTTAGCAGGCTGTTCCCAAATTACTTTTGGCTCAACTTGGTCTGGTTTAGCATTGAAGTTGCCAAAGCTTATATACCTTTTTCTTTCCTGATTTGAAAAAGACTTAATCTTTTTACATTTAGTAGTCTCCTTTCTCTGCAGTTGAGTCATGGTGCTCTTTTGTCTGTTCAGGGTCTCTAACAGAGACATCGTCTCTAAGCCCTCATGTGGTGACTTGAAGTTGTCTTATTGCCATGTAGCAATTCATAAGCTGAACCTGTTTTCTTACCTGTTTCTTGATCTTTCGGGTAAGTGCTATCCTGAAATTGCTAACTGGGAAAATAAATCCCACTTTGATAAGAAACTTGAAAACTGGAAGAATCCTCCAAATGTTTTATAGTTAAAGCACTTGAATTACGAATTGTGGACAAATCTGTGTGGGAGACTAGTGGGGGTTTTTGTTTTTAGGAAAAAAATCAGGTCATAGAACTGTAGAATTGTGGAAGGGTTTGGGTTGGAAGAGACCTTAAGAATCAGTTCTAGCCCCCTGCCATGGGCCAGGACACCTTCCACTAGAGCAGGTTGCTCAGAGTTCCATCCAGCCTGGTCTTGGACACTTCCAGGGATGGGATAGCCACATCATGACCTTGAAACAAAGACTTTTTTCTTGTCTGCAAAAGAAAGGAAAGTAGATATATGGGAGGTTTCAGCAGAGTTTACTCTCAGCTGGAAAGAAAATCTGGATCAAATTAATTCTGCCAAGAATGAGAGGTGTTTTAGACACCACAGCATTTGACAGTTATTTGGTACTCACTAGTTCTGTGTGTGAATGTGTATGTATATAATAGAAAAACTATAAAATACAAATAAAATATAGACTATACAGAAATACATGAACATACTTACCTTTATATATGACCCACTGTACTGTATCTATATATTTAGCGTATTTGTACAAAAATATACCATTTAGGTATCAAAATACCTAGAGATGTAAAAATTAAATGTGTAAGTTACATATGAGAATAAATTGTTTCATAAATCTAGACTATATTATATCAATATAACATATACTTAGGAGTCATGCTGTTTGCATGTGGTAGTTTGTAAGATTCCCACTGAAGCAATTTCAAGTGGTTTTATAAGATGTATATACAGCATATACAAGTATGACTTATGACAATACGTTAAAGCAAATGTATATGTAGAAATGTAGATAGTACAAAATATAAAAATATTCCTAGGAAAAAACAGTTTTGGCTTGCATAATTTCAAGTTTGTCGTCACGTTTATCCATCTAATTCACTGCTGGCTTCTAATTTCAGCGTCAATACTTTATATTTATTGAACTGCTTCTCTCAGCAATTGTCATTCTGAGAGGATCGGTCAAGCAAAGTTCTGTCTTTTTATATATCTATATAATTATATCTGTATAATTGGATATGTTCTATAGGTCTATATCATTAGCTAGTTATATGTAAATACGTAGTGAGTGTGTAATCAATCCCAGTGTGTATATAATCTGCTCTGACTCTTCAGTGGGTCAGAGATCTCTTAGGAAATTGGGACATCAGCTCGGGAATAACACACATTCAGGCCAAGGGCATCAGGATGTAAAGGCTCTTATTAAGTAGAAAATTCTCATTTTTATAGATAGGGGAAAGAGAGGAAATAACATGCTTGAAGCTTGGCTAAAATTACACAATCAGTTGACATTGCAGCTGGGAATAAAATTCCACTGTTGTGATCTTTATCCTCATGTTTTAACTGCTGGGCCTTGCTTCAAGGTTAATAAAACATTCTGCTTGCATGTGATAATGTGCATAAGATTCTCACTTACCAAGCAATTTCAGGTGATTTTATTAGGTGTCAGTATAGCACATAGGTGTTTCTCATTGTCTTATCTTGCTAATTGTAATTGTTTTGCAAAAGACCTGCTCACAAGGCCAAGCTTGTGCCAAACAGGTTGGTGGCATTTATGATTTTCCATGAAGTTTGCTGAGTAATTTTTGTGGGAATGTGGAGTGAGTTTCATCCTGGAAAAGAGAAGGCTCCAGGGAGAGCTCAGAGCCCCTGGCAGTGCCTGAAGGGGCTCCAGGAGAGCTGCAGAGGGACTGGGGACAAGGCCTGGAGGGACAGGACCCAGGGAATGGCTTCCCAGTGCCAGAGGGCAGGGCTGGATGGGATATTGGGAAGGAATTCCTGTCAGTGAGGGTGGGGAGGCCCTGGCACAGGGTGCCCAGAGCAGCTGTGGCTGCCCCATCTCTGGGAATGTTCCAGGCCAGGTTGGATGGGGCTTGGAGCAACACATATGATAGTGGAAGGTGTCCCTGCCCATGGCAGACAGGCGTTTGGAATGAGATGATTCTGAAGATCCCTTTTCACCCAAATCATTCTGGGATTCTGTGCATGTTTGGAATAGCAGAAATGTTTTTTATGAAAAATATTACAATATTCAAATTATCTACTCAAAATCTGGTAGCCTAAAAAGGATGTCTCTGCACAGGGGGCAGCTGCTGGTGCTGGAGGCCTACAAATCTTGTCTGCATTGTAGGGCTTGCCTGGGCTCCCTTGGGATTGCCAAGTAGCTTCCACACAAGTGAGATCCGCTTGGAAATCTGGAGGTGGCAGTACCAGGTGTCACCCTCGAGGGCAGTCCTGCTGCTCAAATTTGCTTTTTTAACTCCTAGATTGATCTCATACAGAATGAGAATTGCTTTGTATGTTATATTAAGAAGTTACATTAACTCCTCTTTCTAAGGCATGGGCATAGCCCTTTTGTAGATGATGGCAGGGAGGCAGGCATGGCTCGTCCTCACTGTTTCCTAACTATGCTCCCAGAGAGCAAACTTCTTTTCTCTTTATGGCTTGGCACTACTGCAAAATGCTTAAGAACAGGAAAAGCCCAGAGGAATCCCTTTACCTGTGGTAAAAACATTTTTGGGTACTGAAGATGAAACATTATGGAACTGAATGTGCGTGCTAGAGAAAAAAATAAAATGTCTCTAAATATGTTTTTTCATTTAAATGCAAATCTTTATGTAATTCATTCCATAAATTGGCAAATCAGTATTTAGAACAAAAACTTTCTCAATACTATATATGTAATTTTAGTCTTTAATAGTAAAGTTGATGAGTGTTAGCACATGTTTCTATATAATTTCAATGTTAACTATCAATTTTTGCTGGGAAAAAATATGCAGGCAGAGTCAGTAATACTTAGTCAGCCTTTTTCTCCCCCCATAGTGTTCTGTTTTTGTAGTCAGTAAATTTGACACACCAAAACCTTTCCCTACAGCATCCCCTCCACACTGGCCATCAACCCAAAAGAGAGGGAATTCAGTCAGTGTTGGATCCATAAGAGGGTTTCAAACAGTGTTTCGTGTGTTGCAGCCCTGTTTTGTTGGTGCGAGTCCAGCCGTGGTGTCTGGTGACAGAAACGTGTTCCTGTCTGATGCTGCTGGAGTTGATGTCAGTGCTGAGTGCGGAGCCAAAGGGCAGGTGCTGACATAAAACAGCTCGTCAGCCTTGGCGGGAGCTCACACCCTGCTCCAAGAGGGAGCAGGGACACTGGGTTCTTTCAGCTGAGGAGGCATTTTCTGCTAGTCAAGATAATGAAGAGTTGTGCCTGTGGCACGCTTGTTCTGGGGATAGGACTTCATTCCTCAGCACTGCCGCTTTCCTCAATGCTTCATCATTAAAACTGCCATTTTAATAATGTTCGTATGGCTGGAGCTGGTATTGATGCCTCAAGATAAGCTTATAGAGCACTTTCTGTAGTGAAATCCAATTTTCAATTGCTCGTAATGTTTTTTCAGACTTCAGTTGTTTGTGATGAAACTTTTCATGCTGAGTATCTTCCTTAGGCTCTTTTTTTTTAGATTTTTTTTTTTGTTTTAAATTTTTTGGCACTGCTTTAATTGAAAACAGTTCTTCTGTTTCTGAGAATGAGGTTAGGGAAAAATGTTACTTAACCAATGCTGAATTCTTACATCTGTTTTATTGAGGAGTTTTAGAGCCTTCATGCCTTGGAACAGGCTCTTGAGATTTGGGAAGGGGGGCTTAGGGGAGTGAAGCTGTGGATAGAGATGTGCCATTTACAGTCCCTCTTAAAGTTTACTAAATCTGGCCAAGTTACAAGGTCCCAAAACTTGCCGTTTGCATACGTTGAGCAGAAACTTGTAGAAAAACCAGCGGCAAAATTTTCTGAATGTTGAGTTTTCATGAAGTGTGTTCCACAGAGCGTCGTGCCAGTGAGGCTCGGGATGCAGCAGCCGTCGTGATGTCCGTGAGCCTGTTCCAGGATCCAGGGGGGACTTTCCCTGCTCATCCATTTGCTGGTGGACCAGGTTTCAAGCAAGAGAATTAACACTCAGAGTTTCTCTCTTCCTTGGTGCAGCAGGTAGTGTAGAGGAAGAAATTACCTCACACAAACAAAATGTTACCTCTTAAATGAAAAATAGAGACATGCTGGGTTAAAAAATAACGTGCCCATTGCACTGCGGAGAGGTGGCAGGCTCCAATGAGTGTGAGCAGATCCTGTCAGGAATATAGGTGGCAGCCAGAGCATTCCTAAGCTGTGTAACTCCTGAGTTTTTCAGCTGTGCTTATATTAGGAGTTTTATTTAATTGTTTTTGAATGCTCTCCTAAAGGCTGATAGAGAAGCTGGCTGGAATTGCTGCAGGTACCAGTGCTGAGGTGCTTCACAAGTTCAGAGGAGTGAAACTTAGGTCTAGGAGGGAAGCAGCAGATCTGTGCTGACTTTGCTGTGCTAGCTATTCCTTAGTTTTGTATGGGAGAAGAAAGAGGAGGTAGGAATCTCTTATCTGGCATGGGAGAAGCAGGCTGGAGAAAGGAGAGAATAATTTTTTTGACAAAATCACAGAATCATTGAGGTTGGAAAACTCCTCCAAACCATCGTGTCAAACCCGTGCCTGATCCCCACCTTGTCACCCAGCCTAGAGCACTGAGTGCCATGTCCAGGCATTCCTTGGACACCTCCAGGGATGAGGACTCCAAACCTCCATGGGCAGCCGGGAATTCCTTCCCAATAGCCCATCCAGCCCTGCTCTCTGGCACTGGGAAGCCATTCCCTGGGTCCTGTCCCTCCAGGCCTTGTCCCCAGTCCCTCTGCAGCTCTCCTGGAGCCCCTTCAGGCACTGCCAGGGGCTCTGAGCTCTCCCTGGAGCCTTCTCTTGTGCAGGTGAGCACCCCCAGCTGTCCCAGGCTGTCTTCATAGGAGACTTGAATGGCAACCTCCATTTGACCCCCTGAGTGACGGCAAGAATGATCTCTTAAGTCCACCAGCAAGGAATATATCTTGTAATGGAATTAGAATATGTCTTGTCATGATCTTTGCCATGGAAGTTGAGCTGCATACATTTAACAAGTAAGGAAACAGAAAGATGAAAATTATCTTGTGGTTTAGGCAGTCGAGTCCAGAAAAATTTTAGGTCTTCCTTGCCTCTTTGCAGTTTTATTATATTTTTTTTAGGCTGTTAAGCAGAATGTTTTAGAGGAAGACTTTCCTAGAAGCCACTTGATCTTGTTCCTCTCATGTCTCAAGAAACAGGTGAATTGAATGCCTGCAGTCACAACAAGCCAACAGGAGCAGTGTGCTAAACTCACTAACTGATATAAAAATCTAACTGCTCTGGAAAAGTAATTTCTTGGATGCCTTGACCTGTCTAGCAACTTTACAGGTCACTTCTTGCATTGGTTGTCTGGATTTCTTCCTCCCCTTTCCCTCCTCTGTGTGTGGATTAAGTTCTCCTGAGGGTCCTACATCAAAAGCGTTAGTTAATATCCACACCCTGATTAGCACTATTTAAAAATAATACTGCCAAGATGGTTATTTTGTAACATGTTCGTATGTTTGTTTCTGTCTCATATTTTGCCTGATAGAGGCGACAGAAAATATTACTGGAAGTTCCACTATTGGTTGAATTATACACATTCACTATGTTCCCTTGCATTCTGACAAGAGCAATAAAGTGCCAGGATGGTACCCTGGGCAAAAGCCAGAGGAGTTTTGTATTAAACCCAAAAATAATTAAATAAATAATAATTTAAAAATAAAAGCCTGAACAAAACCCCTCCAGGAACTAACCTCCTCTCCCCAAAATCCCTCCAAAATAACCCAAACCAAAAAAAGCCCCCAAGCCCCACCATCCAACAACTTTGAATTTCTCACAATGTGAACTGGTTGTTGGCATGAGGTTTGCTGTTCCAAGGCTGATAGATGATTGAGTCAGACAGTTCCTCTAAAATTAAATCCAACACTGGGTGGATTTGCAGTTTTTCCCACATTTCTCTCACTCTCTTCAAGCTTGCGCTTAGTTTCCCAGGTTCATAATACTGTGGTATTGTGCTCTTGTATAATACCATAAAGCCTTTATTTATTTTTTCTTGATATTGTGGTCACATTTGCAGCTTCAGTTATACTGGACCATCTTCAAATGTGCAGCAGGAATATTGTTCCATCTCAGAAATTGTATCAGTTGTGTCCAAAGGAGTTGAAATAGGTGTTAGCAGCAACAGGCCAGGAGTTGGGCTATTAAAAATGTGAAGATTCCTTGTTTAAGATGTTCCCTTCCTGTAGTTATTCTTAATATATTTCTGAAAGTGAATTAATGGTTTATTAGAGTTATTCCCACCCTTATTTGGCCTTTTGTTTCAGGAGTGTATTATGTAATTTGCTTTACTTAATTCTTCAAGGTGTCTGTCTCTGGGTATGACTACTACTCATACTCCAATTACATATAATAAAAATGTCATCAGGGATTTCCATCTAACAAAGCTATTCTGTGCTTCAGCATCTCTGGGCAAGTAAGAGAGGTAGACCCCATCTGGAAATGTTCGATTTATCAGAGACTCATGGAATCGTTAAGGTTAGGAAAGACCTCAAAGATCATCAGGTCCAGCTGTAAATAATATGTAACTGTAAATAATGAATAATACATATAGGTAATAAGATTTCACTGAGTTTACAGGTATTTGGTTTTGAATGTTTTGTAGTTTTTCAGATTGAATACTTCTTTGTGGGTATCTTTATACATTTCTGCTACCTCTGTGACGTCAAAAGCTTTCAGGAGGATGCAAGTCTGCAGCTGAGCTTCATGGTCTTGGAAGAAGATGATTGTCTCCTTATTTCAGAGTTCAAAACAAGAAAAAGATTTATAATGCAATGGATGGGGTTCCTGCCTCAAGGAAAGCTTGGATCATTTCAGATGTCACAGTAAAGCTCTCCTGAGATCTAATGATAAAAAGGAAGATGAATAGTTTAAAATGAAATAAACACTCTTTTCACAGTGAAATGAGGGATATGCTTATTTATCAATCAATGCAATTTAGTGTTTGCAATCTTTCTGAGTTCCATGACATTTGAAAGGTCGTGCAAAGTATTGGAGCTGGGATTAATTGCAGGAAGCAAACTGGAAAAGACTTTAAAAGAAAGGAAAGAAAAATGTGTGTATGTAATTTGGCTGGGCAACAAAGGAGACCTGACTGTGCCTTTTATTTAAGGGCTGTAAACACTGAACTGGGGCAGAAATGTTTTATGATATTACATAGAACCACTTAAAGGAATAAGTAGATGAAGCTGAACAAAGTAATGCTTAGTTGAGTATTAGGGAAAAAAATCTTAACATTGAGGTTTATTAGATTATGGAACACTCTTCCCAAAGGATGTGGTTCAAGCTCCATTACCAGTCCCTGAAAATTAGACTGGATAGAATAACAAGCTGTACTGGAGGGAACACTGTTGCATGGATTGGGGATGGACACAGTTGCCTAGTACATCTTTGCATTTCACTTGCTTCCATGTTTCATTTCCTAAAAAACTGCTTCCAGAATGTGTTAATGACATCACAGCCCCGGCCACTTCAGACTTATCAGCACTTCTCTGGCTTTGGAGGGTTTATGTGGAGATTTCCTGGGCTGTCTTTTCCCCAGTGGCTCCTATGCTACCCAGCCATTCCCTGCGACTTTCCTGTCCTGCTGCAGCACTGGGAGCAATGGGGACATCAAAAAATGGAGGGCTTGGGATGTATTTTAAATGTGTGGGTACACAGAGACATGAGCTGGGCTGTTCCTGGAGAGGCTGTGACCAGGAGTGGGGCAGGCAGGGAGCTGGCGTTGCAGAGCTTGGCTCCACAGAAACAACTACCTTCTGCTGTTCTTGGCAAGGAGGATAAAATACTGGTCTCCTTTACACAATAGTGTTATTAGGTGTGAAAGCCCTCAAACAATTAAGTCATACTCAGTCATGTATTTCAATGAGCCAGTTGAAATCTGTGAAATATAGAGCAGTTATTCTGTTGCAGTGATTTGTTGAGAAGAAAATAACTTGGTTTTTAAATCACTTCTATAATTCTTTTTAACGTTTAAAGAAGTAATCTAAAACATGCACTTAATCTTTCTATAGCATTTCAGTCACTTTCCTGTAGTATTTAGGAATTAAATACTTAAAATATAGTAGTAAAGCAGCTGAAATATAACACAGCACCTGAAATAAAGCCCATGGCAATCATCTGTGTAAATTGTGTGACTTTGACCTTGCACTAAGGACTAAATGGTAGTTCGATGGGATTTTAAGCCTGAATATGCAGTTCCAAGTGATCACACATTTACTCTGATACACATCATGTGCCATTCCTGTGTTCCAGACAAGAAATAGAGTCTGGATGGACTGGTACATAGCTGTTGTCTCAAAATGCTTTTAAATTTAGTGTCTCCCATGCATGAATTCTTGCTGCAGCCTGCTGATGACTTAGAGAGGAGCTAGCCTACCGGTATTTAAAATACAAATTTATTTTGCTAGACTGTGTGATGTCCAGAAACTATTCATTTATAGCTGTTTGTAAAACTTCTCCTGTGTCTCAGGCTAGTTTGAGTTAATTCTGTAAGTCCAATGCTGGACAATGAAGAGCATGAAAAATACTGCTGAAAATGAAAAATTGTTACTTTTGCCATTTGTATTGCCATGCCAGGTGAAATGTTGCAAAAACTTATCATTTATGAGAACTTGTGTCAGTTGAAAAAGTTACTGCAATTAAAAAGTGACTGCAAAAAAGAAGTTACTGTGGTATTTAGGACAGCCATTTTTATGCTTCTTGGTTTTATAATTTCCCTACTTAAAGAGTCTGCAGTCACCAGATTGACTTTTTCAATCACAGGTTGTAGTTTGTGTGTAAGTCAGTGCGTTTATGCTACAGATGAGTTTAATATTGCTCGATAATAGAATATTTAATATGCGGGTTCATAAACCACGTAAAAATGATTCCATATTTCCTGTACTTCAGTTTTGCTAGTTTCTTTCTGTAATGAATCCTCCCAAATCTGCAATAGGACTCCCCTCTGCCTTTTTTATAGTCTTTTAAGCAAGTATACCCTGTGTTCCTCACAGTTTGCAGTTTAAGTTCCTTGACTAAAGACCTGATATATTGAAGATGTGCTTTATAAAGTATAAAATGCCCCTTATACAGTAGTTGCCTCACTGATCCCTGTTCATGATTCCATGGACCTCTTTTTCCTCTCCCATTCATTATCACATAACATCACCGTGGCAACTTGAGAAATTGCTTGCATGGAAAAGTAATCGTAGGAAAGTATTTATGTATTTTTAGCTTTCTTCTAACACAATGTAGCAGCTGGAAACAAGGACAGGAGCCAGCACAACATGAACTGCCAGCTCTCCATGGGCCACCAGAAAGTGTTCCTCAGACCACAGTGTGAGAACCATTGAATTGACTTAAGAAATGTGACACACATAATAAGCGTTAAACAAAAAAAACAACGCTCAAGTTCTCAGTGCTGCTGCTTGAGTGTAATAAGAATTAATCAGTAATTGTAATTTTTTTAATAATATGTTATTTACTGGGTTTGGTGGAGGAAGTACATGATGTTATCAATTAGATGCAATGAAAATCCCTTTTGCTTTAGTTCTTCATCATCTGTATTTAGTGATGCCTGAGATGCTGTTGCAGCATTGGACAATCTTCTGGATGCTAAAAGTTTCAGAAATAGGAAAGCAGCATCTGAAGCTAGGACTTGACCTGGATGTATTACTAACCATAAGTTAGATTTGTTCTGTTTCGGGCTTTTTTCATTATGGTTGGGTTTTCTTTCTGATATTTAACACTGGTTTTGCCAACTTCTGTAGCCTCATCTATTTGTAGTCTTTCCATTTTTGCAACAGGGAGTAGGATTGTCATTTTGGAAATGTCAAAATGACAGGGGGAGATCAAGAGACCTTTTGAAGATCTTCATGTCTACTAAAACTCTTATTTTGTCCTATTCAGTCTTAAAAGTGGCCTGGGGTTGCACCTCCAGTTGGTGCCCTTGGCAAAATAATTTCAAAAGCAGTAAAAAACTCATCGGGAGGATGCTAAATATGTTTGAGAGGACACAGGTTATGTAATGGGGAATGAGGGAAGGATCTGCCCTCTTACCAAGCTCCAGTGAGGAGAGACAGCAGTATAATCAAAAAGGCTTTGCCAGTATTAATTGCAATTTAATGCCTATATTTAAACACAATGAAGGATGTTCAAAGGAAAGCTTAAAGTTCAGTGACTACTTTAATTGAATTTTTCAGCTACTATTAGATTAAAAAAAACCCCAAACAATATTAATTTCCTAGAAAGAAACTTGGAAAAAAGTAACTCCAATTTCCCCAGCATTAATTTAATGCTCTGTCCAGCATGAGAAGTCAGAGAGTTTGTCTTCTGAGGCTTGACACGGAAGGTTGAAAGGTGAATAATACATGTTTTGCAGAAGAATTACAACTAGTTTAATAACTAATCCAGGAGAGCTCAAAAATCAATTATAGCTCACAGTCTGTTGATCTGCTGACTTAAAATAATGGTAGACAGTGTTAGAAGTTGTTGACTGTAAGTTGCAATGCTTTATACGAGTATAATGAGTTTTTAGGGTACCTTCTGCACTCTTGGTTTCAAAATGTCTTTAAAATCAAACTCTTAAAATTCTTCTTAGTCTTGTGAAACTATAAATAAGTGTGTTTAAACTGTTCTCAAAGTAGATACAAACAGGAACCTTGTTTGTATCTCATTGTGTAACAGAGATGAGGCATTAGGCTGAGATTTCTGCAGAGTTGTGTTTACATCAAATCACAGTCAGGTGAACGAAAGTTCTATTTTGATGACTGTGTCATAACTTCATTTTGCCATTAAGTGTTGTTTCACAGACTGTCAAACTAGATTAAAGTCCTGGGTTTGTTTTCATGGCTGTAAACTGTGTTTCCAGCCATCTTACAGAAGATCTCAGCTTCTCCGTTGCAAAATAACATACTTTGCTCTTATGACCTGCTTTTCTTGCTCTGCCTTACATAGAGTTGTATGAACAGGGGAAAAAAAAAACGGTGGCTAGTTTGGTGGAAGAGAAGGGCAAAAATGAATCTGTTCATTTGGTTTTAAAGGTAAAAGCAGTCAGTTCCTTATCAAAGTATTCGGGTATTTCCCAGAAATAATTGGCAGAATTCTACATTTCTGTAACTGACAAAACTTCTAGCAATGTGGCTCCATGTGGGACTGAGTCAAGAAATAAAGTTGTATCAGTGAATCCCAGAGCTAGTCAGGCTGGAAAGGCCCACAGTGGGACATCTGACCCCACCTCCCTGCTCCAGCAGGGCCATCCCAGAGCACAGAGCACAGGATTGTGTCCAGACAGCTCTGGAATATCCCCAAGGAGGAGATTCCACACCTGTTTTTCACAATCTGTTGAGGGCTTGGTCACTGCCCAGGGCAGGAGTTGTGCCTCCCGTGCAGGGAATTGCTGGGCTCAGTCCCTGCCCGTCCCTCTGGTGCCATGGCCGGGCCCCCAGAGCAGAGCCCGGGCCCTGCTCGGAGCCCTCCCTGCAGCCAGGGACCCCCAGGGCTGAGGGCCCCTCTCAACTGGGGCTCCTCTCGAGGCCGAGCGGCCCCGGCTCCCTCAGCCCTTCCTGGGCACAGAGATGCTCCAGGTCCTTCAGCATATGTGTCACTCTCTGCTGGACCTGCTCCAGGAGCTCCATGTCCCTCTTGTACTGGGGAGCCCAGAGCTGGACACGGAAATGATGGACAAATATTAGAGAAATGCAATTAAAGGTAATTCTGCAGAAAACAGTAAATTGTATAAATTAGAGATCCATATACCTAAATATTTGTCTTCTTTTTTGCTTGGATAGAGTTGCAGTGCTGGGTAAAGTTGATATCACCCTCATGTTTTAGTTCTTGCTAAGTCATACTTACACTGAATCAAAGACTTGTCAGCTTCTCATAATTTTGGAAGGCATTCCTCCCTGTGAGGGTGGGGAGGCCCTGGCACAGGCTGCCCCGGAGAAGCTGTGGCTGCCCCATCCCTGAAAGTGTTCCAGACCAGGTTGGACAGGGTTGGAGCAACCTGGGATAGTGGAAGGTGTCCCTGCCCATGGCAGGGGGTGGAATGGGATGAGCTTCAAGGTTGCTTAAGGCACAAGGAACTGGGAGGGGACACAGCCAGGACAGCTGACCGAACTGGTTGAAGAAATATCCCATATCCTGTTATGCTCAGCAATAAAACTGGGGGATGTTGGCCAGGGGTGGGTGGACACTGCTCAGGGTCTGCAGCAGGTAGTGAGCAACTGCATTGTGCATCACTTCCTCTGCGTATTCTTTTATCATCATCATTATTATTATCATCATTATCATTTTCCCTTCTTTTTCGGTCCTATTGAATTGCCTTCATCTCAACCCACAAGTTTAGCCTTTTCCCTCAGTTCTCTCCCTCATCTCACCAGAAAGGAGAGAATGATTGGCTGCGTGGTGTTAAACCACAACAACACTGAAGAGACTGTTTTAGAATTATGGATTATTGATTTCATCAGGCTTATAATTAGGACCAGAAGGGTAGTATTTGGTACTGTAGAGCCTTTACAAGACTTTATAAATCTTCAGAAGCAGTTTGCCTCATGATGCTGTTTCAGGTAATCTACCCTTCCCTCCTTTTCACAGTTTAGTGGTTTAGTTTTGAGAACCCTAGCTTTCTTTTGCCACCTTCCAGAGATATAGAAAGCTTTACAAAGCCATCTGGAATTTGTATTTCTTTTGTGATATATAAAAAAATGACAAGAGGATAGAAGTAAAATAAAAAAAATCTCAATGTGAAAGAAATCCAGTCTATATGTTGAAGTATTTAGGCAAATTTCTCTTCATGCCTGTAATGTTGCCAGGCAGAACTAGTACTGTTGCAGCCATCTGTGGCTATCCTGTTGGCTTAATCAGGAATTTTCATAGAGTCATGGAATCCTAGGATGATTTGGGTTGGAAGGGACCTCAAAGCTCTTGTTCCACCCCCTGCCATGGGCAGGGACACCTTCCACTATCCCAGGCTGCTCCAAGCCCTGTCCAACCTGGCCTTCATCCCTTTTAAACATAGGATTTTTTTCCTTTTATTCTGGTTTTGGTTTTTTTTTTTCCTATGATGTTCCAAAGAAGCAGAATTGGAAATATTATTCTGGCCACACTGTATCAGTGTATATTCTTCTAAGTTTTCTGTTAACTTCAGATCTGAAAAGAACATAATGAGGAAAGCTTCTAAGGGAGTGCAGCATAAGTTACTTTGTTTTGCATGTTAAACAAGTTAAATATAGTTTTGTAATTTCGAAAAATGCATAAATATAAGATTAGGTTTAACAAAGTAATATTTCAGGTATGGTGAACATACTACTACATACAGCTAGAAACTGTCTGTCTCTCTGTCCTCCCAGGCTCTTTACCTATTTAGCATTTTAATCTGATGTTTACGATCAGAAACAATATTTTCCTTTAAAACTTTTTTAACTTGAGTATATTGGGAGCACCAGCCAATACTTAGCACCTAATGTGACACTGCCCTTTGCAAGCGAAAGGAATTTTATGAACCTGTTACATGGGATTGGTTTTCTGGAGGACTTGCCAACACACGAGAGAACTTCAGGAGGTTACTTGGGTCGCATGTTAATGTGCAGATTTCTGTCGGACATAGTGACCTCATTCTCCCTGGCGGAAGATTCAGATTAATCACCAGTGTTTTGGCCATATCCCTCTTTTCATAACTATTGAGGAAAGGCATAGTAATGGCAGATGCCAGCCACAGAAGGATGGGGTGGTAGAAAATTAAAAATGAGAACTATACTAAAGTTTAAGAAAGGAAATGTGATGAATTTTAATTTATTTTACATGCAGTGATAAAAGTACAGTTATTTCAGGGTTTTTAAAATAGTTTCTTTGCATGTTACCTCTCTGGTTAACTCATGTGAGCTTAAAAACTAACTTCGTGGTCAGCATCATTCATTCTGATTAGGACAGTGGATGAAAAACATGGTGATAAAGGGTTATTAATGAAACATGAAATTTTTTGCTAAGAAGGCTGCAATTATAGTGCTTTTTATTACAAGAACTCTCTCAAGCTGCTTAACACTGAGTGGCATTAGCTCCCTTGCCCATGACATGGCAGTAATTGCCCTGCAATTGTTCTAATGAGGGAGCATTGGTTTGTTACATAATCTGACTGTATAATTACATTTGAAGAAAAATACTCATTGGATGGCTTGAAATTTTGTAGGGCTAAGAATACTTGAAATTCTTTTAACTGGTTATACTTCAATGTTTTGCGTTCAAATGGGTTACAGGTTTTTATCATTTACACCTTGAATCTTGGAGCCTAGAAGATTGGAAACTAAACTTTCTTAATTTTTCTGTTTTCATTAAGGTGTGTTTTAATTAATTTTTGATTTAGGCATTAATTAAAAGAGGAAATAAGGATTTCCTTTTTTTTAAGTAGAAGCAACTATTTTTTTTTTCCCGTTTAACTCAAAGCTTTGACCTGTTAAATGAATAATTTGATGAAATACTCAGTCTCTGCCATAAAATTTCAAGATACACTCAATAAAATGAGCTGCTAGGCAGGCATTTGGGGATGAATCTAATACATTGTGGTTGGGAGGGGCTGCTTCTTATCCCCTTGGAATGAATGTATCAAGAGCCCAGATGTGATAAATGTAGCGGATTTGTCCTTTCCTCTGACTTTGTACCCCAATAATGCTGAGTCCACAGCATCTCTGTTTCAGTTTTGGTGCTTTTCTTAGTTTTTTTCAGTGCTGTAATACAGTCCCATGAGCAGTGGCAAGATAATAAGGACTAATGTACTTGCTGGACAGGGATGAGGGGAGTCCTTTAATCCCCCTCTGATGCTCCTTCTCCTCTAATCAGTATTTGGGCATGTAGCTGGTCATCTGGGTTCACCGATGCTCCTGTAATTAGGAACAGGAATTTCAAATGCAGTAGTTTAATGTTGGAGTTAATTATTTTTAGTGCTGTAAGTATGAAAATGACTCTGTTTTTGAGGCTCAAACATCAAGGTTTGAGCAGTGTGATAATGAGAGTGTTTTTAAGCAGCCTTCAGGGATATTACATTGTCTTTATACATTATGCCTTACTACTGGAGCTGTACATGCACAGTGTACAGTTATGGAATCAGAGAATGGTTTTGCTGGAAAGACCTTAAAGCCCATCCAGTGAGACCCCCTGCCATGGGCAGGGACACCTTCCACTGTCCCAGGTTGCTCCAAGCCCCATCCAGCCTGGCCTTGGACACTGCCAGGGATCCAGGGGCAGCCACAGCTGCTCTGGGAAACCTGAGCCAGGGCCTCACCATTGTCACAGGGAAGGATTTTGTTCCAATATCTAATCTAAACCTACCCTCTAAAGAAGCTTTGTTTATTCAAATATGACCAAACCTGTTATTTGTTGTTTTTTTTTCTCTACAGCTGGCCTGTGGACGGTGTTCACACTGGGTGGGGTGGGCAGCAAAGCATCGGCGCAGCTGGAGCAGTGCTCCCCTCTGGCTAGCCAGAGCCTGCTGCTGCTGTTGGTCCTGGCCAACCTGACTGATGCTCCAGACACCCCGAATCCTTACAGGCAAGCCATCATGTCCTTCAAGAACACACAAGGTTTGTATCTGTTCTTACTTCTGAGCCTGAACTGATGAAACGGAGTTTTAAGTTGCTGTGATTGCGTAGAGGTTCTCTTTCCAAGATTTGTTGTCCTTCCAACAAGCCGATGGAAGAGCAGTAATAGGATGTTTTCATCTGGGAGTTTTGAGGTGGAGTTCCTCAGCTGCTGGAACTTAATGGTGGGCACACAGCGAGTATCCTTTGTCCTTCTGACTTGAGAAATACTAGAAATCTTCATAATCTTGGTCCGGTTTAAAGTTGGGCTAGAAGTTCTTAAAGGTTTCTTCCAACCTTGATGATCCTGTGACTCCATAATTTCATAAAATATAAAGAAAACTGACTTATGAGTAGGTTGGTTATCCAAGAGTCTGAAGGAGTCCCCTAAAAATTTGTAGCACTTTTTATCCTGGAGTCATGTTCCTTAGAGAGAAGGTAAATAATTAAACTGCTACCTGGGTTTGCTGACTGTATTCTTGTATTTCAAAAGTAAGAAAAAAATGTTTAACATCAACACTTCCATGAGTTTGGTTTGTATGGGAGGTTTCAGAGTTGTTTTGGTGCTTGTCTGGATTTTGGGAAGGCAAGTTCCAGTCTGTGTGTCAGATAACTGCAGGTGCCATGTGGCACTGAGTGGCAGAGGGTTTTGTTTGGGACATGGGAATGCCCTAACACAGCTCGGGTTATCTGGACAGCTCAGCATGCAGCCTGTGCTTTTCACAGAATCACAGGATCATTTAGGGTGGAAGAGCCTCCAAGTCCAACCATTTCCCCGACACTGCTAAGGCCACCACTACCCCACATCCCCAAGTGCCACATCTACACAGCCTTTAAATCCCTGCTGGGATGGGGACTCCACCATTTTCCATTTGTCCTTTATCCATGCTTAAATCTCTGAGTCTGAGCCATGTGGTTTTACCTGTCATTGGCTTTGTGCAGATTGGCAGTGTGCACAGAACTCGGGAGCTGTGTGACAACCTGTGAAGCCACAGTAATATCCTGAGTTATGCACTTTGTTCTGGGGAGTTTTTGTATTCCTTTATCCATTAAGTTTTAACCAGCTTGAGCTCTAAATTAATTCACCATTACCTAGGAAAATTTATTGGGTTGTGAGGGTGGAGGATTGTTCTCATAAGAATTCTGAGTCCTAACATGCTTCTTTGATTTATTGGATACCATTTACAGGTGGTTGAGATCAAATTGTTGATAAAGTTTTTGTTTTGTTCTGTCTTTAAACTGCAAGCTTCCTTTAATGTTTCATTTTGGTTGACTTTGTTTCATGCCATTGGTAGCCAGTAATGTATTTCATTAAAGCGTGCTATACATACATCATTATAAAATTTTAAAAGAACCTATTTTGTGTCAAATGTAGCATGAAAAGCTGTATTTTCTCTACATGTGTATGCTGATAGAATGACTTATTGTTTCCCAGAAACTTGTTCCCACTAGCAATACTCATAATTGAGCTTAAATTTGATTTCTGTGAACATTCTAAGGGGTTCGTAAGAGGAAAGTAATGCAAAAAAAAGAGGCTGGTTGCTGTCATAATATATACTATAAAAGGAAAACTGGCGTTTTTGTTAAAGTAATTTCTATAATTTAATTGGGACGAAACTAGAAGAATTCAGGATAGGGGTTTTTTTTCCCTACATGGTCTAGAATAGTTTAATTTTTCTGTTGGTCAGTTTAATGTTCTGCAGAATAATACAGGATATGCTGGTGTTGCTGGTAAGTTTCTTTAATTCTGTTTAGATCTTTATTTTTCTGGGCTTTTTAGTATCCTTTAATAAAACTGATAGTGATAGCTGTAAATCCCAGTGGCACAGCTTAAACATCCACAGAAGTGAAGCTGGAAAGTCAATGGGTGCTTCTCAGCTAACAACCTGTGGCACCAAGGACTGAATTGTTCTGATTTTGCTGTCTACATCCAGATTTTCCCTCCTGAAGGGAAATTCCTGCCCGAAGCAGGAAGGTTTTGAACCAGCTAGTCTATAGTCGTGGTCAGTGGTTGAGGAAAGGCAGGTTGGAGTCTCTCCTGTGCCTACGGGTGCATGGTTTTGGGGCAGGCAGGGTTTCCATCGTCGCAGGTCTGCGTCTCTGTGCGGTTCCCAACTCCAGCAGGCAGGAGTTCTGTTTGCTCCAGGACCTCCTGCTGCCTCCTGCTCAATGGCTGGAGCTGTCCCGCCTCGTCCTGGCCAAGAGGAGCAGTGGCTCCCCGGCACGCTGTCTGCTGGGCCCCACAAAACCAGTGGCAGCCAGGGCTCCTGCAGGGCTCCTGCAGCACTTCCAAGCAATTTTCCATCCAAAGTGGGTGGAAATGTTGCTCAAAATAAGTGCGACTGCCATGCTCTTCTGTGCTGAAAGCTGCTTAGCAAACTTCGATAAGAATATGGGCTAAAAATCATAGAACCAATAGAATCATAGTGTGGTTTGGGTTGGAAGGGACCTTCAAGATCACCCAGTTGCAACTCTCCTCCTGCCATGGGCAGGGACACCTTCCACTATCCCAGGTTCTCCAAGACCCATCCAACCTGATCTGGAACACTGCCAGGGATGGGGCAGCCACAGCTGCTCTGGGCAACCTGTGCCAGGCCCTCATCACCCTCACAGGGAAGAATTTCTTCCTAATGTCTCATATAAATGTTTCCTCTTTCAGTTTAAAACCCTTCCCCCTTGTCCTATCACTGTTTGCCCATGTAAAAATTCTCTCACTCTCCATCTTTTTCGAAAGCCCCCTTTAAGTACTAGCCTTTTCTGTTTCCACGGGGAATTTCTAGACCTTAGAGGTCTGTGCAGATGGACGTTTTTATTGAAACTGGTAAAGGTTCTGTGAACAGAAGTCTGTTTTATCTTCGCTTCCAGCTCTGGCACAGAGTATATTGTGATTATGAACAAACTGTTGTTACTTTGAGAGATGTCAGACATTAAGATGTGATGTTTTACATTGCTTAACCCGCAAAACTCCCCACCACACACCTCTAAAGTCCTGACACCTGTGTTTCACTGAGATACCATGTTAATCTTGACCTATGCACATCTGCCCTTCATGCCAAGAAAGGGATGGATGGGACATACTTCACCTTAATGCCAGAGAACTAAACCTGGAAGTTTGAGGTGCAGGACTTGGAAGTATATCGTTGATATATTGGTTCCAGAGAAGACTTTGTGGCTGCCTTCCTTCCAGCAGCTCCTGGGATCACATTCCTTCTTAGCAGTGCAAGCCATATGGAGGGACAAAATTACTTTATGAAAAAAGGTGAATGTTTTGTGCAGGTACAGGGGTCTTACTCAAGCTCATATGGGAGGACAACCTCAGCTTTTTGGCACAACTGAAGCTTTTTGAGACCCTATTATGGTTTATGACTGTTGGTGATAAGAGTCGTGTGATTTTTGTTTCTTCCTTACTGTGGTGTATTAAATATTTCCCCCAGAGATTTTATAAAGTTAACAAATAACTGAATGATAAATGAATTTGTTAAAGATTTTCTTTTATTTCTTTATTTCAGATAATACTGCTTTTTCATCATCAAATCCACATGCTTTCCAGATTAATTTTAACAGTCTATACACAGCTTTGTGTGAGCAGCAGAAATCTGATCAAGCCACTCTTCTCTTATACATGCTTCTGCATCAGAACAGCAACGTGCGGACCTATGTATTGGCACGGGCAGACATAGAAAATCTGGTGAGTCGTGTTCTGCCTGCCTTATTCTCATCACGAGGGATTGGCCCTGCAAGCTTGGGTGACACCAGCTGCCAGTGGCCTCTGTTCTGCAGTGGGAGCAGTAGGTTCTGGATCACTCATTCACCAGTTCTAGCTTACTTACTCATTTTTGTTAGATCATCTCAAGAGTGTGGTGCTAAACGTGTTACTGCAGTCAAGGGCGGTACTGGTAAAGCTACAAGACCATCTTGGATTTCCTCTTTCTCTGGGCCGCTGTCATGACCCAGGTCAAACCTGCTCACTTTCGATCGCGGTGTAGAGAAACTGGTAGCAGATAGCATTCTATTCATTATTTTATTTATCTCTTTCAGATACTCAGGCCAAAAGGTTGCACAAGCTTACTCTGTGCTTTCAGGAGTAACAGTTAACAAAATGAGCTGTAACTGGACTAACATGCCAAATGTCTTAAAAGGTTGACCTGAGACTGAAACTCCTCAAGGAGCAGCTCACAGGTTTTATAGAAATACAACTGTAGTGCCTTTTTAGTGGCTTAAATAGGATTGTGGTTAATGGCCAATATAACAGACACCTGGTATGGTTTTTGTAGGTTATAAATTAGCTTATGCTCCCCACTTTAGTAATGTCACAAACCACTTTAACAAATCTTACTTATTAAAAAGCATTCCTTTAATAAGATAATGGCTGTCTAGGGGAATTGGTAACAGAATAGAGAACCCTTTCCATTTTAATATTTGAAATCTTGCCAGGTAATTAGATCCCTTGCCTGTTTGATGGCAGATATGGAGTGAGTTTGGTTTCAGTCCAAGTTCTAGCAGATGTATTGCTAAAATCGGAGTTGATAGACGCCACTGTTGGCAAACTAGGGTGAGATGGCTGATGCTGAATTGATTCAAGACTGAACTCCTGTGTTGTCCGCTGCAGATTATGTAGGCAAGGGCTGAGTCATTTTGCATGAATTCTGTGAACAAATGGTCATGTATAATTTTTGGGGCTGCTAGTGTGTGATATGACAAGTTAACAGCTGCTAACCACAACAATTTGCAGTATCTTTAGAATCACAGGATAGAGTCCCAGAATGGTTTGGGTTGGAAGGGACCTTAAAGCCCATCTTGTCCCAACCCCCTGCATGGGCAGGGACACTTTCCACTATCCCAGGTTGCTCTAGACAAGTAAAGATTAGGTGTGTGCATTGTTTTATAATTATGATTTCTGATAAACTGTTCCAGAAAAACAGTGCGGTGCATCTGTCAAAACAAGTCCAGATGCAAGTACTGAGATGCTCTGCAATGTGGGATATTTCCATATATTATCACCTAAAAATAAAATAGTCAGAAAATTATCAGCAACTTTAAACACTTCGTGGGAAAAGCTGAAAAAATTCAGAAAAGCATCACTGAAAAGTCAACAGTGTGTTTTCAAGGGTCTTTTGATTTTTTTTTTTCAATACCAACATTTGAAACTGCTCTTATTTTGCTCTTCATGCATACTGTTGCTTCTTTGTGATCTACTGACAAGTTACTGACATCTTTGTCCAATTCTCTTGTTTTTGTTAGGCCAGTAGATAAGGATGAGTAGCAACTGAGAAGAGCAGTTTTAATTGCTCTGTAACACAGGCTGAGCCAGACCCAAAAAGAATTGGGAGGGCTACTGGACAAAGAAATCATGACCTCCTAACTACTGTCCTATGTTGAAAAAGGGTAATTCAGTCTTGGGCTTGAAAATGAGATAAAGGGACTTGAGTATTGGAGCCGGTTATTCTTCCCTGTATGGCAAGAGTGGTGCTGACACACTGTGTACTATTCGGGTGTTGTACTTCCATACTTCATAAAATAGTTACAGACTATTGAAAAATGCATCAATAGAGAAACATGAGAGTTTTTTTGCTGTAAAATTAACACTGAGAGGCTTAGGAAGCTAACGTAGCTGGTCAGAGAAGAGCTTGGGAAGCATCAGGATTTGTATGTGCCTTCATAAGGGGGAATCCTTGAAAAAACAGGAATCTCTGCTTGCAGAGAGGGGTGGTAAGAACTAAAGCCTGGAGGTTGATTTCCACCATCTGGAGATATTGAAGAAAAACAGTAAGGCCTTTAATTCAGAGTCAAAATGATCTTTGAGTGAGGGTGGAGGACTTTTTGGAGGCACATGGTATAAATCAGTGGCCTCTTCATACAGAGGCAGTTGGATGAATGAGGCATAAGGTATATAGGTGCAGTGTGAGAGATCACGTCCACAGGCAGCTCAGAGCTCATCCTAAACTTTCAGGGGTTTTGCAGGTTGTTCCTGTTTCACTGCGCTCAGTGCATCCCATATGTTGTGTTTTCCCCTATTTTAATTTGTCTTCCTTTCCATGCCCAGGAAGCATCACCAGAAGGTGCTCTGTAACATTTCGTAAGGATTTTTGAAATGTGTCTCTGCTCTTTTTCAACTTCAGTTTAACTTGTAAATTGATTCAGTTTGTTTTTCTTAGCTGATATAACAGATACTGTCTCAGCTCACTTCCTCATTTGTATATGAATCTCCCTCTGCCAGTTATAGCTAAATACCTTCACCTTCTGCTGGGCTTTATGTTTTATTGTTAATAAAGAACATTTTTTGCTCTTATTATAATTCTGCTTGAGAAAATGAATAGAATCTTTGTGTGTCTTTCGTGACTTCAATTTTTAAAATAACTGGATTAAGTATCTGATGCTAGAGAATCTTCTGTTAGAGAAGTTCATGTCTAGGATTTGGCTGTCTTATTCAAAGTGTTTGCACGGATCCTCCAGAAAGTGGTGGGACAGGTGAAATAATGGGCAATTAACACATTTTTTGATAAGCATAGTGTTCTGGTCTGTGGCTGAGAGACTGTTGAGCCTTCTTCTGTTTGAAAGAGCGCTTAGCACCAGCATTGCAAGTAAAAATACCAGTGAGATTTCTGCATATAAGAAGTGAGCTATTTGATGTGTTTGCTTTGGCTGCTGAGTTGAGATTTCGTTGCTGCTCAACATGACTGGAATGAAATAACATATATGACGATGTATTTTTATCAACTGATGGTACAGCAATATTTTTTCCTGTAGTATAAATTCGTCTTAAGCAGGTTGCTGCTTGTATTTTGTTGATTACTAAAATCAATCTATTTTTAAACTTTACTGGGGAAACCAACCTTGGACCTGCAATTTTCAGTGTCTGTTTTTACCTGCCACTTGTTTTGGGGATTAAAAGTAACTTTTTAATGGTGGCTGTGTCTTGCCAGTTAGAAGCTGCTCCTGAGGAAGGAGTGTTAGTAGTGGTGCAGTAGTGGTAGTGTGATGACTGTGAGAAAAGGGTCAGCAATACAAAAGAATTGGTGACTGTCTTCTCAGTACAGGGGTGGACAAAGCCATTGTGTAAGAAGATGGATATAAAAGTTTTAATGTATGTATGTAGCTTAGAAGTGTAGAAGTGCATTTTGGTTGAAAATCTAGATAAATTTTAATATAATTAAAATATTAACTGAGAGGGTTCTTCTCTTTTGGAAGAATCTGTCTCTCCTGAGACTCCTCGCAGGCATCTGCTGTGGTTTCCACCTTTACCTGAGACACCTGAGATCCCAGGCAGCAGCCCTGGAGTCCTTCAGAGAAGATATCTGAGATGTTTGTGCTGTTTAAATAGCAGATCTCGCTTCCAAGATTCACTTGAGAGTTCTTCTGGCATCTCCCATGTTTTTGACCTGAGATCCCAGGTTTCAGCCCCAGACTTTACCAAGGAAACTACGTAAGAGATTTCCTCTTTTGAAGAAAACTGTCTCTTCCAGGTTCCACCCAAGACTCCTCCCAGGCATCTCCCAGAGTATTTCCAATTTTACATTTTAATATGATTAGAGTTTTAATTTAATCCTATATTCTAGATTTTTTATATAAGTGGTGACTTGTTAAATAGCTTTTGTTCTGAGAACAGTAATACTTGTCCTAAAGGTGTGTGTGCACCTCAGCAATCGATATACAAAGGAAAAAGTATTGTAAGGAGGATGGATTATAGAAAGTGTGTGGATTGATTCTGGTTCCATCCAGAAATGGGACAAAGAGAGAATTAAGTTGCAGTTTGCCTCCCTGAGTTCTGTCCGGTGTGTAGATGGAGAGAAGCCTAAAAGAGAAGTGGAAAGGGAAACATGGCCAAAGGAGTGGAGGTTTTGGAAGCAACAGAGGTTTGTTTGGGGCAGGAGGACTGATTGCCATGTTCTGGAGTGCCAGACCACTCTTCAGTAGCAAGTGTGAAACTTTAGTAACAGTCCTTTCACATATTGGCTTGTAGGGGAATGGCTCTGATCTGTCAGTATCATGTATTTTTAAATGTAGTTTGTAGCAACATACTTGCAGGACTTGGAGCACTTGAGGACATGAGTGGACTTTCTCAGTTAAAATTAGTATTAATGTGCGTAGACAGAGGAGATATTTTGGGCTGTTCTGAAGGAATATGTTTTGTCAGAGTGGTTTGTATGGTTTAACACAACCAGACTGGATCACAATTATCTTTAAAGGTCCCTTCCAACCCAAACCATTCTGTGCTTCCATCTGGGATCTGTCTAGAAAACTAAGAAGTTGTTCCAATGGTTACCTTCAGCAAGGCTTTTGTTGTTGTCCCTGCAAAGTCCAGTTGTAAATGCAATTCTTTGTTAGTTTTATGTTGCTTCCAGCTCTGTCCAGCTTATTATCATAACTCTTGGACTTGGAAATGGCAGTGCTTTTGCAGTGCAAAGCTACACGCAAGTGTTGGAGAGGGAAACAGTTTGAATGGTGGACTAAAGCAGTAATGTTTGTCTCTCTTTCTCCCCATCCAAGGAAAAAGACTAATTTTTTTGTGCATGTGCTAATTAGAAGCTGTAGGGAAAACCTGGTCTTTACTCAACATTGATATTCAGAAAACACCAAGATGGAACTCTGGTTTCCACTGGGGAGAAAGGTTTCTGAAGGATCCTTTGAAATGGCAAGGGAAGGATGTTTGCAATGTGTAATTTAAAAAATATTTTTATTTTAATATATATTTAATAGTAATAAAAATATTACTGTAAATATATGCTCTCTCTGCTTCTGTTGTTGTCTTGTCTTGACCCTGACCAAAGCATGTGTCAAAAGGTTTTGTGGCCTGCAGCATTTAGATCAATCTCATTTCATTCTAATAGAAACTGTTTTAGTATGTCCCAACTGTTTTGAGAATGGTTGATTGTAAGAGAACATTTTGGTAACTTCAGAGGCTTGTGAAGCACTTGGTGTCCTGGCTACTCACCAGAATAGGTTTCACATGATTCATCCAGCTGCATTTGGCCTGTTTTGAAAAACAGCAAGTTTTTAGGTGTCTAGAAGCTTCTTGGAACTGAGGGCTTTCTCCAGTTCCTTTTTCCAGGGCTTTTTGTGATTTCAGCCTGTTTCTGCAGCCCAGGGAAGCCACGTTGTACTGAGCCAGTAGAAAGCTAATTTTCATTTGGTAGAGAGACAACGTTTGCATCTGGATTAACTTTAGACTAGCATTCAGGTATGCTTGCTGTTGCAATGAAATCTCATTTTCGTTATTATTGCAAGGCTTTGGCTTAAGCTGTTCATCCTGGTGGAAATGTTGCAAGACCTTGGGCTGAACTCTAATCATAATGATCAGTCAGTTCTCCTTGGCTGCATATTATCTAAAATTGGAAAAACAGGCCTCTTCTAGTCTTAACCCAACCCAAACTGGTTTTTTTCTGGTATTATCTTCACACACCAAAATGGGATTTGACTTTCAGGTCTCAAAATGCCTCTGTTCACCTCAGCTCCAATGTGCTTGGCTAGGTTTGATGAAGAAAGTCTTTTCAGAGCAGGCTTGTAGTAGCACAGATGTTTAGACACAACTGTTTTCCTGCTTGGACTGGTGAAAATCTTGTTTAACATTTTTATTTTCCCCATAGTGTAGAGAGGAGGACTGAAGCGTTTGGAGATTATGGTAACTGGCTGGGAATCTTATTTATTAGGGATTGAAATTCCGTGTCTGACCACAAGAAAGCACTTGTTTAGACTCTATTGTGAGACAAAATGGAAGAGATTGCAGGTGTTTGGACACTGTATGTCACTGCTCAGGGGTAGTTGTTTCAAGAGGGAGAAATTGGTATGAATTGTCAAGGGCAGGGTGATACATGGGACCTTTAGAGCCTCCTCTGTTTAGCATCTGAGGTATCTGAAGACTAAACTAATGCACACGTTTTTCCTTCCCTAAAGGTTCTGCCAATTCTTGAAATTCTGTATCACGTTGAAGAAAGAAATTCACACCATGTTTACATGGCCCTTATCATTTTGCTGATCCTTACAGAGGATGATGGCTTCAACAGATCCATTCATGAAGTGGTGAGTTGCTGTTTTGGTAAATAATCCTTCAGCTCTAAAAATCATCTAAATATTTACTTCTAAGAAGATACATCGGCAAATCTGTTGCTTCGGCAGAGGCCGTATGGGCTTATCCAAATTTGATTGCATATACATTTCTTTTGTAAGAAGAAGTAACCTGAAGACTGATTTCAAAACTTTTCCCAAGTGAAATGAACAAACACACTCCCTCCTGTAGAGAAAATGCTGCAAATATCTCTTTTTCTGTCTTTTTTGGTGTTCCCTGTTACAAATTAGCCTAGTAATAGCTGGGCAGGCTGCCTCAAAGTTGCTGAATGTTTGCCATGGAAGTGGAGGGCCTAGAAGAGAGGAAAAAAAACAGGAAACCTTTTTTATTTCTCTTGAAAAACTTTGCTTAACTAGTTTGATGCAGCCTTTAGCTGGAGTTGTATTTTCCAGACTAAATGTTACTTCCTTACTTGGCACTTCTTTTTCTGTCTCTCTGTTAGATTAATTTCTATTTTATGTTGTCCATATAACAGGATCCAAATTTTTACTAGCTTTGATGGACCTTGACCATCTGTGCAGGAGAGTACCTTGGACAATTATGTCCTAGTTTCCCAGCTTCTAAAACTACGATAATACATGAGATATTTGCACTGATTTAATTTAATTTTTTGACTGGGACACAGAAATTCTCTTTTGGGGAAATTATTGTCTTTGTGAATTATTATCTTTGTGAAATTATTGAAATGCAAAATGCTGAAAGCAAGTTCCAAGGTTCCTAAACAGAACTCTCTGCTAGGTGAATTTCCAGCCTGTTTTGGAGGGAGCCGGCATTTTTTCTTGGTGCCAAGTAGTAGAGACTTACAGTACTTTTTCTCTGAAATTTCAGATTATTCAGTATAGTATATATTTAGTGTATATATATATATATATAGTATATATACTATATACTATATATTTAGCATGTAGAAAGCAGGAAGAGATGATTTAAATGCAGTTTCCTGGGAATACCTTTTTGGAAGCAGCTTTTAGTAGTACCCACAGTAACCATGCCGATGACTGTTCAAATTTGTGTACCTTGAGCTTGTACATGTGCACCAAAGGTGTACGTGTGTGATGTGTACTTTTGGGTTTCATGTCACTGAGTCATTTAACCTCTTTCGTAAACTGGACTTGTTGAGAGTTGGAGTTCAGCAGACAAGGTGTCATTCCTGCCTCAGCCTCTTCCCCTATCACTCTTCATTCATTTCAGAGGCCTTGCACACGGTCTTTCAATAAATTCCTTACTGGATGAGTAAAAGTGGAAGATTTCCCTAAATTTCCTTAATGGGGATCCAGCTGTGGAACGAAAACATAAATCAAGTTTTCTTGTCTGGTTTATCCTGCCTTTCAGCTAACCCTGCCAACAGAGTTGTAGCATTTGCTTGCAATGTGGATATTGGTTTACTACTTCTATCTTAATAAAAACACAAACCCCACCTTGTTCCTTTTACCCTGCACTGATATTTTTTTCAGTTGTGCCTTTGCTTCTTCCATTTTCTTCACAATTTTTTTGATTTTACTTCAGATGTTCACTAACTACTTCTTTCTTTTCCCCTGGGGTTGTGTTTCCCTGCTCCGTGGTGCCTGGTTTCACCTGTTAATAGTGCTGTGTGGCCAGAGTTTTGCTGGATTTGCTTCTTAGGTGGATAATGAGAAGTGGCTGTGAGGTGACTGAGTCTGCAGGCCTGTCTGTGTGAGCTTCTACCTATTCCTATAGATCCCAATAAGGGAAATAAGTGTAAGGGAAGAAAAGTTTCAAAATCATAACTCCATTCCCCTCACCCATGCCTTTGAATTAATTAAATCGATGTTTTCAGGTATGAATGAGCAAGTTACTGTTCAAAAACTATAGTATTACATAAGAAATTAATCTCATACTTTCTTGAATATTGACTCCAAATCTCCTAAAGCCTAAGAGTGTATTATAGGTCTGCAAAATGATGGGAGTCAGAAAATCTGTGTAGGCCTTTCTGTAAAATGTGAGCATCTAGCATCAGTTTCACAAACCTCATGCACTGCAAATACATACCAAATTTTAGCAGTTACAGCAGGATTCTTTTTTTCCTCCAGCACTTGGGTGAAATATGAAGAAAAAAAGATGTGCTGTATTTTAGATCAACCTGTTTTTCTCTCTGCTGTTTGTCCTGTGTACTGTTCTTATAAGAACCATGACTGTACAGTTCATTTATGGGCTATTTTCCTTTGTGGCATTTAACCCACATTTATTTATTGATTTTTAAGATTAATTTTAGTAAGCAAAGTCTTATAAATCTGGTGATTATACTAACTGCTAAGGAGCTCAGGAAACCACAGAAACTCTTTTTGAGTGCTGCAGGATGCTGAAGCATTTTTTATTTAAAATTAATGCGGTCTTAACTGCCTGGAAAATATGATCAAAATCATAGGTCCTGTTCCTGCAATTGGTTTAATGCAGTTGGGTCACTGTAACCACACAGAACTCAATTTCTTTCAGTAATAATAACAATAATTATAATAGCAGAGTAAACAAGTAAATGTAAGAATTCCCCAGAGGGACAAGTATTGGTGATCTTTTCTCTCTGATTTATGAAATTCTAAATAAAATTACATCAGACGTCAAAATAACATCATACAGTATTTTATGAAGCAGTAACCTTATAGTGCTACTGTAGCACTTTATGCTGTAGTAAATGGTGATAGGTAAATCACGATTTAACTGTGTTTATTTTTAGTGTGTTAAAAAATACCTCATGAGCAAGGTTGTGGGAAATGAGAATCTCACTCATGGTATATTTTGAACTGAGCTCCTGCTCTTTGCATCTGCAGTTTGTGCTCCCTGAGTTGTAGCTATCCAAGAGCCTGGTATTCAAAGGAATAATTAACCAAAACATTTTAATTTCTTTTAAAATTATTCTTGCAAGACCACCCCAGGAGTAAGCTTTTTCTTTTTTTCCCTTTTTAATATTAACTGCAAACCAATGAGATTGGTCAGTGGGAGCACTGGTTCCAGGTAGATGATTTTGAAATTTAAGATATTTGCATGCTTCATGCTTCTGAAACCCCAAATGGATGGTGGTGGTTGCTGTTGTTGTTTTTGAAATAGCCATTTCACTGCCTACCAGCTCAGGTTGCTTCCCTCAATGTGGAGGAGAGGTAACGTGTTCTGGTATGTAACTTTATAACTGTGAATTTATCTTTTTTTTTAAGAGTAGTGTACTATTTCAAGGAATAGTTATCTCAGTAACTGTCATTTTTCCCAGGTTAGTGTTTTCAGAGTTTCAGGGAGAACCACTAAAGGTTTCAGGGGTGAGACTGGAGCATTAACATGTCTTTGTCCATGATTACAGCTGTCAACGTGTTATTTAACGAGCTCTGGTAACTTCACGTTTTGCGTTAGGAATTTGAAATTTGGCCGGTGGCCTTTGTGCTAGGGCTCTACTGCTGATAATATGACTAAATGTGACCAAATTATCAATCTCCGGGCATGGGGAGCAGTCTGTTTCCATCTGCGCAGCAGAGACGTAGCCGGAGGTGGCCTGACGTCCGTGGAAACTGAATATTCTCATTTTGCTGCTCCCAGAGCCATCTGGGCTGTGTGCATCCTCCCCTGCCCAGGGATCATGTTATCAGCTGAGATAGGCAGGGACGAGCTGCAGCTTGTGCAAGTTCAGCTCCCAGCTCCCAGCTCCCGTGGAATGGGACTGTGCTCCCAGGGATGTTCCTGTTGCTCCTTGGCAGGGGTTGAAACCACACAGAACCGTTCGGCTTGGAAAAGCCCTGCAAGGCCATCGAGTCCAACTGTTCCCCAGCACTGCCAAGGGCACCACTGACCCATGTCCCCAAGTGCCACATCCACACGTTGACGAAAGTGTATAGGAACAGGAGCCCTGATGTGGCAGCAGTTAGGAGAAATTTGAAACATTTGGGACTGTCTGTACATGGAACATGGGATGGTGCAGTAGGGCAGAGGGACAAGAGTTAAACAAGAAGTAGGTAAGATTTTGGAATGCTGAGAAAAGAAATGAGTAAAGAGGTAGGATAGGAACAGAATGACAAAAAGCTGAGGAAGGTGAAGTCAGACGTCTTTTTGATGAGAGACTGGGATGGGCAGGATAGGATAAAGGAGAGCGGCTTCACCCTGACAGAGGGCAGGATTAGATGGGATATTGAGAAGAACTTCTTCCCTGTGAAGATGGGGAGGCCCTGGCACAGGTTGCCCAGAGCAGCTGCGGCTGCCCCATCCCTGGAAGTGTCCAAGGCCAGGTTGGTCAGGGCTTGGAGCAACCTGGGATAGTGGAAGGTGGGTTGAGCTTTGAAGTCCCTTCTAACACAAACCATTCTGTGGTTCTGTGATGATAAGGTGTGAGTGGGGGGAGTGGAAGTGGGTAAAAGAAAGAGCTGAGAAGGAATGGGGTCTGGGAGGGCGAGGAGGTGGGAATCAGCTACAAGGAGGGAAAATGGGAAGGGTGATAGCTTTCATATAGAACGGAGATCCATGGGTGGAATAGAAGGATGTGGCTGGAGATGTTGGAGGGCTCAAGGTACTACTCGAGATTACTTAACTTGTCCCAGTTCCATTCCTCTTGTCCCGCTGGGACACCCTGTGGGAGAGAGCACATGATGGGATCTGCTCTCAGTTCCAGCATAGAGTGAATCATGAACTTCCACTTTGGTTGGTGAAGTACAGGGTTGTGCCCCACAAAATAGCACCAAAGAGGGTGGGAGGAAACAAGGGAATTGTTTTATTTGTGGGAGGATGTTGCTTTGCTATTTCACTCATAAATCAGAGACTACAAAAAGTAACTTATTAGAAATTTAATCACTTAACTTGATGGGGTTTTGGCCAGGGTAAGTGTATTTTGTCTACAAAAACCCCCCAAACTCTTGGGTATCATTTCAGAGCAAAATGAGTGAAAATATGTCCCTATATGTACTATTGGTTTCAATTTACGTTGTGTGTCATGTCAAAGCAAATAGTATTTTATACTACCCATTTTCATAGCTGTATTTTGTTTTTTAAAAAGTCTGTTAAATTTTCAATAAGCATTTAAA
The DNA here is from genome assembly GCA_013399875.1 of Gymnorhina tibicen. Lineage (NCBI taxonomy): Eukaryota > Metazoa > Chordata > Aves > Passeriformes > Artamidae > Gymnorhina > Gymnorhina tibicen. The sequence goes on from VXAZ01005105.1 coordinate 66,097, forward strand.
AGTCAGGAAATGAAATGTGCAACCACAATTTATCCTTATTATATTTATGTATTACTGAGAGTAACCATTATTTAATGATCATATACTGTATTCTTCAGATAACAATATGTTTTTCTTCTGGAACGTTCTAGTGCCGAGCTTGAGGTATTTGAGCTTGAGATATTTGTCAAAGTGCTTAATTTATTTTTTATATAAAATCTTCTCTTGAGAACAGGTATAGCCACATAGTCATAAATAACCTGTTATTAAGAAATTACAATTAAGGCAACCAGGATGAATTTCTACACTTACTTTAGCATTTTGCATTTGTGAAGTAACCCATGAACTTGCTATATCTGACCATATGTTTATGCTTAGCAGCCTTGGGATGATCAAGTTCTCCACTAGCGGAGTACCTTCTTGCAGTGAAGTTTGTATGTGTAATTCATTATTTACTTGCACTAACAGCTTTTGAAATTTTCAGTTGCCTTTTTTTTGAAAATATGTGTGGATTTTGCTTTGTCTTTCAGGCATTTCCTGTTAATTGTCTATGTTGTTCATCCCAACTAGTTGTCCTTGTTTACTGAAACTCCTTGGATGACTTGTTTTCATTTATACCATCATCACTTTGTCTTAAAATAGTATTAGTGACTTGCTATAACCAGAAATTATACTGGTTTCCGCATCCACTCATCGTCTGCTATTTGTGGAAACCTTTCTTGTAGTGATTTCATGTTTCCTATTTGTTCCTCAGCCTTGACCATTCTCCCCCTAAATACCTCTCAAGTCTTTCCATCTTCCCCCATTCTGATTCTTTGATCCTTTTAGCAAAAAGTGTTTACCACCAACCACCACACCTGAGCCTGTACCTGGGGATGTTTTGTCACCTTTGCCATGAAACAGTGTTTTTCCCACCTATAGGTTACAGTCACTGGCTTCATTTTAGCTTCCTTGTGGGAAATAGGAAAGTGCTGACAAAGAGCCAGCATGTGATAATGGAGAAAATTTTTTTTAATTATTTTTAAATTTATTTCAAGGATCTGAACTTTTATTTTGTCTCTTCGTATATAATAAAAAATTTCTTCTATATCTCAAACTGCATCGGCCTACCAATTAACATGACTCATAATAAGGATGCTGTTTCAAATGTCTCTTGTACTGTGAAAGAGCTTCCAGAGGTACGGACTCACAGAATGGTTTGGGTGGAAAGAGACCTTAGAGCTCACCTCAGGGCTCTACCCCCTGCCATGGCAGGGACACCTCCCACTGTCCCAGGCTGCTCCAAGCCCCATCCAGCCTGGCCTTGGACACTGCCAGGGATCCAGGGGCAGCCACAGCTGCTCTGGGCACCCTGTGCCAGGGCCTCACCTCCCTCACAGACAGGAATTCCTTCCCAATATCCCATCTAGCCCTGCCCTCTGGCACTGGGAAGCCATTCCCTGGGTCCTGTCCCTCCAGGCCTTGTCCCCAGTCCCTCTGCAGCTCTCCTGAAGTGAATCTTCTGTCTCTGAAGTTACACAGTGATAACTTTGTGTTCAGTAGTCCTTGCTAAACATATTTATGTTTTGACCGAGAATAACCCTGAATTTATAGAGGATCTTTTCCATGTTTTTAGGACAATTCCTGTTGAGTCATTTTTACCAGTCCTTTAAGGCAGGGTGTTGGGTACATGTGTTTCCTCCATGTAGGTTGGCTGAGTACAAGGAAAGAGTGATTCTCCTTCTGCAGTAAACTTGGAAATGGTGGTTAACTTCATCCACCCTGATAGTGGAGGGCACTGAAAGATATGAAGCTCTTAATCTAGCTGATGACTTTCTCTAAATATTAGGGGAAGAGACCTCATACCTGTCAAGGGAAAGGCTTCAGTGTGAAGCCAACACTTCACCTGTGGATCTGCCCCCTGACCTTCAGTGTGTGCACTCTTGCCCGTCGGTCAGAGCTCCTGTGTGCTGCCTCTTGCCCAGCAGTGATGAGGGAAAATTGCAAGGCATTGGCAGAATTATTCAGGTGTCTTGAGTGTAAATGGAGACTTTATAAAGTGTAAAGGATAAGATCAAAATGAGTATATGAGTGTGGTGGCACAAGGCATAGAAATTAGCAAAGTGCCAAATGTAATCATCTTTCTACACTTGGTATGTGTCCAGATGACTTAAAGTTGATGAGATCTACTAAGTGATAATGCTGCAGAGGTCTGAGGTTTGGTTTTTTTTTTAATTTTGTTTTAATTATGCTTTGGAATACAAAAATTAAGTCACATTTGAGACTGGAAACTAATTTTCATATGTTAAGGAATGTGAGATTCCAGACAGCTTCCTATGTTCTTACTCAGGCCTAGGTGCTGAAGAGCCTTATTCTTTTATTCTTTTCTTTTGCAGATACTGAAAAACATCACTTGGTATGCTGAGCGTGTCCTAACAGAGATCTCACTTGGGAGTCTTCTGATACTGGTTGTGATAAGAACCATCCAGTACAACATGACACGGACAAGGGTAAGACTTACGTGGAGCACTTATGAATTCCTAACCTCAACAGCTTGAATTCAATTTCAAACAGGGGATGGGATTCTATTAACTCTGTTGCAACCAGCTGGCATCTGAATTTGCAGGAGGGAAGAAAATAGACAGATCAGCTGTATTAACTAAGTGTTTCTGAACTTGTAACACAACTTCTGTGTTGTCATCCACTAAAGGCTTTAATTCAGGCATCAAACTGATCTTCAATTGTGAAGGAAGAGTTCCTTACTTTCATGAGAAGAAATGATTCATTATAGGCTGTTTGCCTCTCTTAAATGGCTTAAAAGTGGGAATTTCAGGTCTATTTATTGTTAGTGTTTTTAAGAAGTACGACAGGGACAGGGCTAGAAGACCTTTCTGAGCTCTGGCAAAGCAAAACTGCTTGAACTTCAGAGCCTAATAGCCTGGATTGGTTTTGTGCATTTTTCAAGCATTTGCTTTTTTACCTTTTTGCAAACGTAGTATCATGCACTTCTGAAGATTTTCAACAATTAAAGGCACAGATTTTTTTACATTAAACAGTAGCCAAAATATGAAATATATTTTAAACTGGAAAAATTAAGGATTTTGCTTTTTATGATAAAAAGAATTGGAAGGAATGAGAAAAAATTTGGCATATATTTGTAGTATTTAGAATCTGTTATGTAAATGAATATTTTAGAATTGAATAGGGAAAGTAATCCCTTTTGGATTGGATAAGTGGACAAGTTTCATTCTGTGAAAACCCTTGACTTTGAAAGGGCCATCACATAAACGCTTATTTGGTCAAATGGTTTCAAGGATGCTGAAATGAGGACCAGTGCTCTGAAGTATGGTATGGTTGTAGTTGTGGGATATATGGAATGCTGTGAAAGAGTCAATAGGGAGATGAGTTATGAAATACAAAGTTTGAGGATAAGACTACAAGAGGGAGAGAGAGGAAGGTAGAGAGGAGGAAAATGTCTTCATGTGTTTTTTACAGCTGTGGTGCCATTGTAAAGGAACCTTGAAGGACAAATACATATATGTCTATACACATATATATGTATACACTCTGAAATCTAAATGGAAGCACTCTTTTATAAACCCTCTATTTTAAGAAAACATGTTAAAACATCACCAAGTATATACGCTCTGCATTTCTGCCCTGCGTTTTTAAAACAACATGTATTACTCAGTCTTTTGAATGATTCCTGCAAGAGGCGTCAGTGCGTATCCAACGAACAGTTTGATGTGTTGGTTTTTTTATCTTTCCTCTTCCTCCTGACAGGACAAATACCTTCATACAAATTGTCTGGCAGCCTTAGCAAATATGTCGGCGCAGTTCCGCTCGCTTCATCAGTACGCTGCTCAGAGGATCATCAGGTAAATATAAAGATTGCTGGAAAATCATCTTTACTGAAACTCAGGAGTAGAGAAACTTGAATTTTGTATGCCTTCGTAGTACAGAAACATTAATTTTATATGCCTTAGTAGATACCAATGAACTAAACAGCAGAAATGATAACTGAGTAACTAAATAATCCCAGAATAAATATTACATGCTCTATATTTCTGTTCTGAATGCACGGAAAAAATATTAGTTTCTCTGTCTGAGAAACTTCTGCCTTTTGATCCTCTTAACAGAACAGCTCAATAGCTGCCGTCAAAACAGAAGGTTTTCAGGGATTTGTGTGAATTACAAATTCAGTCATGTATCCAGTTATTATAAAAATGCACTGAGTGGTGGTTCTCAAGTACTATACAGCGTAGATTTTCAGCTTATTTCTTCCTGCATTTTTGGCAAAAGGTCTGTTTTTCAAATCAGACATAATGCAATGATCATTTTGTGACAATACCCTGCAAATATGGGCAATAAAGCCTAGATCTATGCTTTTCAGCTGATAAAGTTTATTATCCTATATAATAATCAATAGTCAGTGTCTTCTCTGGTTCTAAAACAAGGCCGGAACTTTAAAGAAGCAGATAGTGAAGGTGATCCTTCCTATTGTGTTTTTGTGCTGCAGAGCACATTGTAAAGGCAGGTAACCCTGTGCCAGGCATCCTTCTCATCTTGGCAGCCAGCCCTGCTCCACGCTCCAAGGGAAACCGGGAAGGTCCTTTTGAATGTAATCTGGAATAAATTGTTACAGGGCTTGTCAGGTACAGACTGCATGCCAAAAATAATAATTGTGTACCTGTACACTTTGTCAAGGACTGGGTTAACATGACATACAGCTTGTTCTTAAGGATTTAATTCTCTCCAAGACACTTCTCCTTTGAAAATGGTTGGTGGTAAAAGTAGGACAGGTTACCAGAATGAATGCATTGTGTTGGTGCCTTTCACCTGCCTAATACTTGCCCTCTTTTCATACCCTTGGCAGAAGTAAAGAGGGTTCAGAGTTTGAAATGGAGCTATTTTCCCTATACTTGCCACAGACATTGTCTTAAATATTTGCTGTGCTTATTTCTCAAATCACAAACATGAAGTCTGAGTTTTCCAAGCATTTGAAGTGTTCTGAAATCAGAGATCCTGGTGTGGTGTGAGATACACTTCTCTGACTCTCAAAACCTTGGTCTTGTTCTTACTGTGATACTTCATCTGCCACTTCCGAGCTTCTTCCTAGGATCCTGGGTTCTGATCTAGTTTTATTTTATTCTACTGCTGTTTCTGCACCCCAAAGTGAGATGTGTTCCTCTGGTTATATTTGGGGCATGAAGTGGTTATCTTGCTAGTCCCAAGACCCGAGAATTTTCTTTCACTGATTTAATGCAGCATTTCAGCAGGATTCTCTAATGTTTAGGAACCTTATTCCTCATGTCTCTTACATGCATGGTTACAGTATGACCTACATTGCTGTTTGATTTTTAGCTGTGATATTCTTATTGGAGGCAGACAGACTTGTGCTGCTGCGTGACACTGAGGTGTGCGGAAAGAAGGCAAAGGGGTGAATGGCAGAAAACAGGGAAAGGAAATTCTGTCACAGTGGAAGATCATTGAGTCCAGCTGTTGGAGTCCCCATCCCCGGAGGGGTTTAAAAGCCGTGTGGATGTGGCACTCGGGGACATGGGTCAGTGGTGGCCTGGGCAGTGCTGGGGGAATGGTTGGACTCAATGGTCTTCAAGGGCTTTTCCAGCCTAAATGGTTTCATAGTTCTTTTCTATGATTCTATAAATTAGTCCAAGACCTTGGTGCATTTGGAGAGTTGTAGATATGTTAGTGTGGTAGGACAGCAGAGAGAAGGATGCTGGCTATCCCAGCCACTGGGTGTCAGCAGGGTAGGAGCTGTATTGTTCTGTCTGGAAATAATGTAAGGGTTGATAGAGAAAATGGTCATACTCATCAACTGAAGAAGCAAAAAAAGGGCAGTAAGATCTATAGTATATATACTATGACATTCTTACATAGTCCAAAGGTATTCCATGCTGTTGCTTTTAAGCTTCTGTCTTCTTGTAGCCAGGCACTCCATATTACTGTAAGTGGAAATTGTAATGAAGGAGGTGACTTTAGATTTGAAACAGAACCAGCAAAATAAGAGGAGTATTAGGGAAAGAGGATCTTGTTCTGGGGTTAGAAAACTGTACATCTGGACAGTAGGCAAAAATGACCACCAAGAATTAAATTTGTCACTGTGATCATGATTGCTTATAAATCAAGACTCTACTTAAAAAATATATTAAAATCTGTTGTAAAATGTCCTGTGGGACTAGGACACAGGCAGGCTGGTGTTCTGGAAGGAAGAGCCAGTTCCAGGAGCAGCCTGTCTCCTATTAGACTTCACTACATTTTCTTCTCAGGAACGTTACAGCCCTGGGTTACTTGGGAGGTTTAAACACCATAAAGGAAGTATTTTAACCTGATTTCCTCTCAAAATACACTAGATTTGCTATAAAGTTTCAGTTATCAAGAAGAGCAGTAAAAATGCACGTATTTCTTAAGGGGCCGGTGTTTGAGTCATATATGGTCCTTCCTTTTTCTGCCTTAGAAAGTCTGTTATTCACAATTTTTAAATTTAGCCAGCAGTGGTGGACCCAGCTTTGTTCTGCGATGCCAAAGCAGAATAAGTATATTTATACTCTTATTCTGCTTTACCATCAGAGCACAAGCATCTTAATGAGAAAGTGTTTTCTGCGAAGGAAAAACAAGATAGTACTTTATATTACATGAAGTATTTCAGGGTGTAGGTTTCTAAATTAAGTAGCTCTGAAACACTTAAAATCTGCTTAGCAATACAACTGAATAGACAGTCATAATTTAAACCTCACCAGATGCTCTAATGACTCCTTCCTTAATGTGAGAATTAATTCCATTTCCATGCAGGCTTTTTCCTAATCCTATTCTGAGCAGACACAGCCAATTGTTTTAAATTCTGAAGACTATTTTCTGTAAAAGAATGAGCTGGGAATATTCAGTGTAGTGCACTTAAGAGCTCAGTAAAATACAACTTCATAATGTTGGGTAATTTGTGTCACATTCCAGCAAAGCATGAAAATTGTCAGATTTGTGTAAATCTATCACAAGCAGCTGCTGGAAGTTAAAAATAGAGGTAATAGATGTTTCCTAGTGAGATCCAGGGTTCACTTAGTGTTGGATGTCCTCTGCTGCAGATTGCCCTGACTTTGAGATCCTTGCCTTCTCTGATCCCTGTATGGGCCATTTGCTGAAGAGTTGGACTCAGTGATCCTTGTGGGTCCCTTCCAGCTCAGAATATTCTGTGAATCTGAGATTCTCTGCACTTCTACGCACGTTTGTGTTTAATTACACAGAGCTGTTTTGTCAGTGGAGTGCTGAGGGTGGTACTGCACTGCATTGTGGAGTGCTGCCATTTGTAGTATTTTGAAATTATATTTAAATATACCTGCATAGTAGTGCAGGTATTCAGTTTGTCACTTAACACTGCAAATCAGTTGGCATTAATTCCTTTAACCTATTTGGAAACAGCTTTCATGATATTTGGCTTTTCTGCAGCTTGCCTTACTGCTGTAGTATATGGAACACTTGGAGGGTCTTCCTGGGATTAGCTGTGTTCTGGCATCTCCTCTCCATGTCATTCTAATAAAATTAGTGACAAGAAGAGGACTGATCACGTCAGGCAAATGCTTTTCCTATAGCTTCATGTGTTAGAATGTTTGCTGTTTCCTAAGCAGTCATATGCCACTAGAGGTTGCCATGCACCTCACTAATTAGACGTGCACTTCTAACGTTAAATGACTTTATGGGGCTAGGAACACCATTCAGTTTTCCTTTTTTTCTACATAGCAGGGCTGTGTGAGACACTAAGAATGTTATTGGTTGCACTTTTGTTGATTTCTTTGGCAGTCACAGAGGTTTCAGTGGGATTCAGGGACTGACATGAGGAAAGAGGTTTGTGTCAATTCTCCTGATGCTTGTAGGAGTCAAGTGGAATTAGGGAAGAATGTGTGCTTTAAAGGGATACAGACCAGAGACCTGTGTAACTTGTGCATGCTATGGAATGCAGTAGATTGTACTTGAGTGTCATCACAGCCGTGCTGTACCTGCTCTGAGAGCAAAGCTTGAGACCTGTGTACCAGCTGTAAAGGTTGTTTTTATCTTTATTTAAATAAGTTGTAAGTAGTGTACTTGGACATCAATGCTTTTAAAGTCTGACTGCATTGCTGTAGTTCCTCAGGTCTCGCATCTGAGAGGAGGATGAAGCCTTGAGTTCCCTTTTCACTCTTCAGCAAAGTCTTCATCCTTCTGTAGGGTCAATTATGTTTCTTAAGCTACTGTGAAAATTGCTGTCCTTAATGATATGTGCTGCTGTATTTGAGAAGTTTCAGCTGCCCAGCCAAACCATTTATTTGCTTTATGGTTTTCTATGTTAATAATTTAATTTCTCTGGTATGGTTTCCTTTTATAGGAGTCTGATGGGATTTTCTTGAGTAAAAATATTTATGACTGTTGTTTAGGAAAAAGAGTATGGGATGTTACTTTAAACTGTGCTTTTTAAGCCCATTTTATGCTGGACTAAAAATTGTCTTTAAGTTGTAGTGTGTGAGTTTCAGTAGGAACATTGTATTGCTACTGCGATGTATTTCATAGGATCACAGAATAGTTTCAGTGGGAATGGACCTTAAAGCCCATCTCGTTCCACCTTCCATTCCATGGGCAGAGACACCTTCCACTAGACTGGGTTGCTCCAAGCCCTGTTCAATGTTTTCCTTACTGTAATTGTAAATAAAATCCTTCCTTATACCCAGTACAACCATGCCCTCTGGCACTGGGAAGCCATTCCCTGTGTCCTGTCCCTCCAGGCCTTGTCCCCAGTCCCTCTGCAGCTCTCCTGGAGCCCCTTCAGGCACTGCCAGGGGCTCTGAGCTCTCCCTGGAGCCTTCTCTTGTGCAGGTGAGCACCCCCAGCTGTCCCAGGCTGGCTGCAGGGCAGAGGGGCTCCAGCCCTGGGAGCAGCTCCGTGGCCTCCTCTGGGCTGGCTCCAGCAGCTCCAGGTCCTTGTGCTGCTGGAGCCCAGGGCTGGGGCAGCTCTGCAGGTGGGGTCTCACCCGAGCGGGGCAGAGGGGCAGAATCCCCCCTCCCCTGCTGCCCACGCTGGGGCTCAGCCCAGGGCATGGGGGCTCAGGGCCGGGGCAGGTCCAGCTCTCACCCACGGCACCTCCAGGACCTTCTCCTCAGGGCTGCTCTTGATCCATTCTCTGCTCAGAAAAATTTTTGTGAATCACTGTGTTTCAACAAAGAAGAAAAATGTTTATAGAGCAGCAGACCTGTATGATCTGTGTTAGGGGCCACACTGAACCAAAAAATCTGAAACTGTTACTGTGTGAATGTGATGAAATTAAAATTTACCAATTGCTTGATAATGTCATTTAGCAGTGCCAATAATGAGATGTAATTGCTGGCTCAAAACTCTCTAGGCTGCTCACATAGGAAGATAAACAGATTTGTCTCCCACACAGCTTTAGACTCTCTGAGCATTCTGGTTTTCCTGCCTTTTTTTCTTTGATGTCCACAGTGTTTTTGAGAAGCTCTTTAACAGAGAGCTTCCTCTTTCTTTGGAGAATAGCAATGGGGTAGGATAGTTGGAGCAGAGAACTTGTGAGATGGAGTTACCAAAATCAAAGGTGCTTTTTAAGGGCAAAAACTTGGAAGCATAATCCAGGTTGCTGCTTGAATGCTTCAAACTTGTTTGCTTTCTAATTTAATTCTCATTTGGAAATGTGGGTATAGAACAGAGGTGTTTCTTCTCATACAGGAGTTGTGATTTTTAAATTATAAGATTTGAGCTAAGTTGGCATTTCAGACTTCAAATGAGATGTCTAAATTGAGCAATTCAAATTAGGTGAATAGGGTATGCAGTGATTTTGTTAAACTCATCATTCTGGCATCTTTCTTACAGCAGGGTAATGAACGGGGTTAAATTAGAGGAGTTTTTCAGATAGAAAACTTCCTAAAATTGTTCCAGAGTTGAAGCCCTTTGACACCAGGAAACCTTATTTTGAAAAACTCTTTAATTTCCGGAATGTCAGCTCTCAGTAATCAAAAAGCAAGATAACACTACTAGGATGTTCAGTGATTGATTTTTAACAAAATCGCCAACCTATACATTTATTAACGCATAACATGAAAACTAGTTCCTCTCTCCTTTATTCCTTCTCCGTTGGTAGTGTTGGAAAAAGGGATTTATGTTGCTTAGAGCTGCACAGCTCTGGGGTTGGTTTGAAACACACAGGTTTGCATCATACCATGCACACTGGGAGCCTGGGCTTGGTAGGCTGTAATGGCACTGTAGGAATGATCAATAGACAAGGTTTTTACAATCTGGGTTCAAATCTTCATCTCTTAATTGGCCCATTAAATTAAATCTCAGTTTACTGATCTCTTAATCATAGCAGAGAAGTGTTCACAATGGCAAGCCCTAGAGAAAAGAGTCTGCTTCTGCTCCCACGGCAGCAGACATTGAGGGACTTCACAGGTTAAATTATAACATAATAAACGATGAAGCTTCTTGGAATTAGTGCCCTGTGGCCAGAGCTGTTAAATACTGAACCCTCTAAGCATCAGCTTTGTGCTGCTCAATACTGAACCCTCTGACAATCAGCTTTCCCATTCCTTTTTTTAACCAAAAGAAAAGAAGAAAGGAAGGAATTGAGGCTAATGAACAGTTTCACTAAAGCAGTGAAATCTGCCTCTGCAAATAACGTGAGTGGAATAGTCAAAAATCCTTAGTTTCTGATAGTGAAACTCAAGTATCTCCAGTCTGAGCTGTTCAAGAATAACAGGTAGTTTTTTGTCCTCTTTTGAATCACATATGCGTTGTGCTAGAAAGAAATTGTTTCAGTGAAAGTTATCACAACAGTATGACTATTTCCTAAATTTTCTAAATGATATTTTTAACCTCAGGCTTATGTTACTTTTACTGGCAGTGCAGGATGCCCCACAGCCCTACTCTGCAATTCCATGCTTTGGGGGAACCTGTTGATACAAACAGTGGCTTTTAGTAATTCCTATCCCTGATTGTTTTCATGCAGATGTCATGTCACTGAGATGAACAGGCAAAGAGCACTTTCTGTGGATACAGCTTCAGGTGATTTATCTGCAACTTAACCAACTTGTTTGATTTTCTGTGTTTGCTCTAAAGCAGTACCTGATGACCTGTTCATCCCAACAAATTTATATTGCCATACAATACTCGGACTGGTGAACTTGTTACTTTGAAAAATCTGTATTGATTTTTCCCTCCATCCTTCACTTGGGTGGTATTTACCATGTGCTGTAAGACACAGGTTTTAGCAATAAATCCTCTTCAGAATGAAAGGCTGCAGAACTGACTGGTTGACTTTGCCTCAAAAGAAAGAATTAAAATCCTCAAAGACAATTTAGTGCTTCTTAACTTTAAAATAGTTTGTAGCATTTTTGTTTAGAAAAGAAAGCATTTATTGTCTAGCCTGGATATAAAATGCCTTCCCACTGCCAGAGTGCAGGGTTACATGGGAAGAAATTCCTGGCTGTCAGGCTGGTGAGGCCATGGCACAGGGTGCCCACAGAAGCTGTGGCTGCCCCAGCCCTGGAAGTGTCCAAGGCCAGGTTGGACAGGGCTTGGAGCACCCTGGGATCATGGAAGGTGTCCCTGCCCATGGCAGAGGGCAAAATGAGATGATCTTTAAAGCCCTTTACAACCCAAGCCATTCTATAATTCCATGATAAAATTATATTCTATTTATGAGAAACTGCTTAATAATGAGATTTTTTTTAACCCCTAGGCAGTGCAGTATGTTGCAAAAGTGGTAATCCCATTTTTATTAAGCGTTCCAAGTAGAATGAAAACTAATGTCGTCTCAGAAAAAGGGCCTTCATGATATTCTTATGCTCAGGCCCTGCTTGAAAGAGGACACTGTGGAAATGGAAGATTGAGCTGCTTCAAGCCCCGGAGCCTGAGCTTTGCTTTTCACCTGTGGGCTGCCAGTAGGTGAGGTTGTGTGCACAGCAGGACACCTGGAGACACCGTTTGAGTCACCCGGTCAAACCTCGGGCAGCTTTGCCTTCTCTTCCTTGAGCTGTGCACAGGCACATGCTCCCTGCTCTGCGTGCAGCGCTTTTTATACCCCTCATTCTCTGCTCTGTCACTGTTACTCCTCAAACCTGCAGAGGGTCTCGAATCCCTGGGGTGCCTTTTATAGGGAGACAGAAGCGATTTATAAAGATCTCAACAGTGTTAAATAAAAGAAACATATGCTGGCCTTATTAGTAGCTTGTTGACCTAGATTAGCTGTGGGGAAGCTTATAAGCTGATCAGCCATTCCAAAATTGGGAGGTGTCATTGCAATTAGTAGGAAAGGCTGTGACAAAAGGGGAGGCAACAATTATTCAGACAAGGGAAAAGGGAATATTAGTAGCAAATGGGCTCTTGCTGGCATGACTTAGGGATGTAAATAGAATGAAGTTAATTTTTTAAGAGGAAAGAAGTATCCTTTGTTACTAAGAATTGAGTGTAGTTGTGGTCAAATGTACTAAAATGCTGCTTTAGCTATGTCAACAGCAAGAGGAGTACCCCATGTGGGCTTGCCTGTTTTTGCCTGTGTGTAACATATGGAGGTGAGGTTTTAGGCCGATATCAGCTGTTTCCAACATGGGAATATCACTGAACTTGGTTTAAGCCTGGTTGAACCTGCTGGGGATTCTGAGTTGGCATCTGATGGGACAGTAATACCCTCGTCCCCCATCTGGCGCGAGCAGTCGAGTGCCCCACGTGCCGCTGGAAGTGTTTGCAGCCCAGGCCCCCCAGGTCATGGGTCATGGAGGCTCCCTAGATGGACAGATTGGATCAGTGTGAACCACGGAGGGCTACTGGGGAAACAGTTGCTTCTCTCTGTGTCAAGTTTTTCTCACGTGGAGCAGAGTGGTTAAACTGTCTTATCTTCTGCTCTGCAGTTAATGGCCACAGAACTCCTTAAAAATGACATTTTGATTGCTGATCTGGCTTAAAGAGGTATTTAGTATCAAAATATGCACCACTCTGAAAGCTCAACTTTGTACAAGGTAGTTTGCTCTTCCCTCAACCACTTTTTGTGTGTCTGCTGACTTGTATGCCACAACCAGCAGGATAATTCTGTCATTTTCAGGGGGCAAGACACTACTACCACTTATTTGTCTTCTGCCATCGAGAAAATCGTGTGGTATTTTAGAGTCATACAAACTGCAAGCCACTGCCTGGCAGGATGTGTGATTCAAATTAGCGTAGAACTGAGGTGTGTTGAAGCCTTGATCCCTGTTTCAGGGCATCTAGAGCATCACACGTGTCACATGGAGCTGGAGTTAGGAGGTAGAAGGCCCCATTGTGACATCTTTAATTATTATGAATGGCCCATTCAGAACTACTGTGCCACATAAGCTCTTTGGAAACAGTACAATTTGATGTAGTCTTCAAATTGGGGAAATAAACTTTTCTTTTTTGGTGGAGCCTTGAAACTATTGATCTTGTGAATCTTTTCTGATGGAGAAGAGAAATATCTGAGGAAAACTGTAGAGAAATAACTATTTTTGTGATACACTTCCAGTGTTGTTTTACAGATGAATTTGCAGGGTAGACTGTGGTTGTTCTGAGTTCTGTCACTTAAGTTTTCTGCATGTTTAATGGCTGCAGGAAGCAAAAATGAGAAAGCCAGTAGCATTATTCTAGTCCTGCTAATGCAATTTTGATTTCTTTTGGCTGGAAAAAATGTTAGGCTACTAACAATAGCTACTAATAAGGCTACTGAAATGTTTGCTGGGTTGTATCCCACTGTATTATTTGGGATTTGGATGTCTGGTGTGGGAGTCACAGAATGGTTTGGGTTGGAAGGGACCTTAAAGATATCTGGATGTGAGCCTTAGACATCAGGATCATCAGGTAAATATAAAGATTGCTGGAAAATCATCTTTACTGAAACTCAGGAGTAGAGAAACTTGAATTTTGTATGCCTTCGTAGTACAGAAACATTAATTTTATATGCCTTAGTAGATACCAATGAACTAAACAGCAGAAATGATAACTGAGTAACTAAATAATCCCAGAATAACTATTACATGCTCTATATTTCAACCTGTTCTGAATGGACAGAAAAAATATTAGTTTCTCTGTCTGAGAAACTTCTGCCTTTTGATCCTCTTAACAGAACAGCTCAATAGCTGCCGTCAAAACAGAAGGTTTTCAGGGATTTGTGTGAATTACAAATTCAGATTATATTATAATCTTTTTATGTATTATAAAAAGACTGTTTTATACCAATAAGTTGTCCTGCATAAGATTTTTCTGAGATTTAAAAAACCAAGGGAATTCTGATAGTCTTTTAGAAACTACTATTTGCCATTTTAGTAGAATCCTAGGAACTGCAGTCTTGTCTTCTCCGTTTGTTTTGAATGGAACGTATTTATGGGACAGTGTTCCTTAACAGAAATAAAGGTGACTCAAGATAATTACTTGCTTGAACCTGTCATTTATCCTCAGTTGCAGGGTATTTGGCTCATTAATGCTTTATTCTGATACAACATGTACTCTTTCATTTTTAGAAATTTTCTCTTTGGAAAAAACTGTGCACTGTGATCTAAAGAAATGAATGACTAATGAACTTACAAGGATTTATGTGACAAACTAAAATGGTTCTAAGTAAACAACTAGTATGGAACAAAAGTGTAGCCAAAATTATAGCATTAATTATATTTTTTTTTCCTTGTCAGGCTGCTGCTTATTTCACGTTTTAACTGATGTCAGGATATATGTCTAGTATTTTTCCAGCTCTGCAGTTCAGTGAACTAATGTCCCTCTCCACTTGTGTGAAGTCAGGATAGGTATGAGTGGCTGCAGGGAGGGAAGCAGGGCTGTGTAATACCCAACTGACCTGTGTCAGTGCCCTCCAAATGCCTCCTGATAACTTTCCTTTCCACCACACATGAAAATTTTCAGTTCATTCAGACCCCACACTTCAGTGAGTATTTTCAAACAGGCTTTGTAATGGATTTTGGGAATAGAAAATAACAGTTTATAGAATTTCTGAGTCTTCTTAAATACTCAAACTGAGGTATTTCCCACCACCGTGTATTTTCACTGGAGTTTTTGTGGCTCTCAAAGACAGTATTGCACATTGAATCATCTGACATTTGTAAATGGAGGGTGAAACTATAGGTACAGGCGAAAGAATCAGGATTTAACAACTTTAACGTGCAGTGGGTCTTTGTAACTGTTGAATGACTCAGCCTTTTTAATGGCAATGGCCTTCAGCAAGCTTAGGAAATAACAGGCTTTTAGGTAAAGTAAGTGCACTTAGTTTTGTAATGAATAAATGAATTTACTACGAAGTTGTGTAGAGACATGCTTCTGTAACTCGTTAGCTGTGTGCTAGGGCCTGTCTCCCGGCACCCCAGTTTGCAGGGGCAGGATGGATGGATGGTGGGTGGGGGAGCAGGGCAGGGGCTCAGGCACTGCTGCCCTCTCTTGCCGCTGTCTCCCAACGGAGGATTTTCCAGGTTCAGGCAGACAGAGATGAAAATGCCTGTGTTGATGAGGGTGCCGTAGCATCCCTGTAATCCCGTGCAGAGCCTGTGAATTATCACAAGTGTCTAGCCAAAGGATAAAAGCACAGGAGGTTTCCAAAACAACATTCCCATAGTAGCATCTCTTAAGCTGCCAGGGATATGTGCCTTCCAAGTAACCAGGGCATCTCAGTGATTAAAGCCTTTGCCTTTGTCTGGAACATCAGAACTGAATAGACACTTCCCCTGAGCACTTTTATATCTTTTTTGCTTATGGGTCATCAGTTATTTCTGTCTGCTTTTAATATGTAAACCCTTTTGTTCTTTTTGTTGGAACTTCATCTGTACAGAAGTAATTTGGCCCCTCTATAGAAGAATCTCATATATTTCTCGTTTTGTTTTCAGTCTATCAGACATCTCCAGAACTTGTTTGGTTTTCATTTCCTTGCCCTCCTTCGCTATAAATACTTTCATGCATAAAGATAATACTCCTCTCATAAGCCTGTCATGTACATTTGGCCAGTACTGTGACAGAGTGCTGCTTCAGGGCATGGGAACTTACATCTGTGACACATTATCACAAATAATCGCTTCTTAAGTATTTAAATAATTTTCATCCTTTTCTGTGTTGTTATGGCACCTTTAACCCTATGGTGACCCCTCGCCGCCAAACTGCTGTTTCGCAGTAATGTAATTTAAAATCCTGTCATCACTTTATGATGTAAGATACAAATTTAGGAATACTTGTATCTGAAAGAAGGCCTGAAGGAATGAAGTATTTTTAGAAATCTATGAGGATGTTACTTAGAGGAGGACATTAGGTGGGGATCAAGGAGGAAGGAAAGTGCCAGCAGTGGAAAAGGATCAAGTCAGGATTACTTGAGAACTGGCACATCCACGTCCACAGGACCTGGTAAAACACGTCCGAGAGTGCCATGTGTGTTGACTTGACCACAGTGTTGGATCACATCTGGGAAAGTGCATCCAGTTTTTGGGCCTCTAGATGTAGGAGAGGGATTGCTAAACTGGAGGGCTGCATGATGGCTGGGAGCTGGTGTGGGAAGGTGGGCTGAGGGCACTGGGCTTGTTTAGCCTGGAGGAGGGAGGACCTCAGGGCAAGGCTACATCAGGAAGTTCACACAAAGGATGAGCGGTGTTCCCATGTGTATGAGAAAGCTACTGAGGAGATGGAGCCAGGCTCTTTTCAGAGAAAGGATGTGGCAGGAAGATGAGAGGGAATGGTCAGGAGGTTCCAGGCTGAGGGAACAACGCAATTTTTCGGGGTCGTGGCAGAACTGACACAGCAGCACAGGGAAGTTGTAGAGTCTCTCTCCCTGGAGGCTTCTGAGACCCAATCAGATAAATCCCTCCTCAGCTTTTAACCCCGCTTTGAGCAGGAGGTTGGGCTAGAGACCCCCTAAGGTCTCTTTCATCTTAATTATGACTCTAATGTAAGAGTAATAATTTTTAAAAAACTGTATGAAAAATGGGGGCTTTCTTAAGCAGTTTTGCTGTGCTAACACCGCAGTGGCAGAAACTCACCCCAAATAAACCCAGAACACCCTTCCATGAATGTGGGCATGTCGATCTTTCAAAACATTCTTGGTACTGAAAAAGAAATAGATTTCTGCTGTGCTTCGTCAGTACCATAGTTCATTGTGGCATAAGTGGCAGTGTACTAAACGGAAATGAAAAGTTCAATCCAAAATTCTGGTTTTGCCTGATGTATATGATATATTTCATGGCTGGCAAGAATCACAGAATCCTAGACTGGCCCATGGTAGGAAGGAATCTTAAAAATCATCTTGTTCCAACCCTCCTGCCATGGACAGAGGCACCTTCTACTACACCAGATTGCTCCAAGTGCTGTCCAACCTGGCCTTGAGATAGGCAGAGAGATGGTTTGCCTTTCAGCTCTTTATACCATATGAGATAACATTAATCGGTGATATTTCAGGCAGAATATAAATCAATTCTCATGGAGTGGATGATCTAATAAGTTGTTGTTATCATATATTTCGTGTTTGAGTACAGAATGTGTTTTGGTTGGGTTTGTCTTTGGGAACAGAGGAGTAGTGACTAATAGGACTTCCTAGAACACAAGTTATCAAACATGAACAGTAATAAAATGTTCACTGCGTGTCGTGACGTTCTGCCCATGTGTGCAGAGGTAGTTTGGTGTGTTGACTAACGCGTACTAGTTTAATTAGCTTATACTTTCATTTATTTTTCTTTTTTAAAGACTTTCAACCTGGCTTTCCTGTAGAGTCGTGTTGTAACATAACTGCCTTTTGAAAATACACTGATTAAGTCTTCAAGCTCAGGGAAAGATGTTACTTGCTGTGCATTTTTCAAATTCTGCCGCAGAAACAATATGACCTAAATATTTAATCAGGCTTAGCAGAATTGGCTTTTTTTATTGCTACAGATTAATCTAGTTTCTCTGAGCTAATACACATGGCATGTATGTCTTCAAGACCTTTCTTTTTCTCAATAATGTTAAAGATTTATAGCTCTCATAAAATCTGGCATGCGCCAAGAGGAAGATTATGAATTACAATTACTTAAACATCAACACCGGGAATTTTTCTTTCGAATCCTGTATATTCAGCCTAGGTTGTATTTGTAGAGGGGTTAGTGAACACTGGTTTTATACCACTTTTCTATAACCTTCCCAGTTTGCCTCCTTTCTGTGTTGTTAAGATGTTGGCCTGGTGCTGTTTACATTTTTGCCCTTGATAAATTAATTTTAAAATTGCAGTTGACTTCACTAGAGAAAATATCAGCTTTCTAGTTTAAACAAATAAGGATGTAAGTGGCTTTGCATGTTTTGCTTAGTGCTGTTGTCTAGTTCAAGTCTTAAATTTTGGATGAAAAGAATGAATGTAAACATATAATGAATTTCAGCACTTATTGTTTTCAAACTCTTATTTTTGCTAAGTGTTTAGTCTCTGGCTGTGGTCTTCTGCACACTTCTTGAATTAATATGGAGTTTGAATTAAATATTGGAAGTGATATGATCACCTAAACCAAATAATTGCAGTGGCCGTTTAGGACATTGAAATTTTCAGACTAACTTTGGGAGAATCTTTAGCTAAATCTTATTTATTTGTTGTTTTTGACTATCTTCGTGTTTCACACAAGGTGCTTGGAGGGCTCCAGATGATCGGGGGGTAACTAAAGCTGCAGGAAGCTGCAACATCCTTCTGTGCCCTGGCATCCCAGAGGGAAAACCACATCCTGAGGTGCATCAAACACAGCAAAACGAGTTGGTCAGGGGAGGGGACTGTCCCACTTTGCTCAGCGTTGTTTGCTCAGCAGTCTCATTTAGGGCACTGTGTGCCGTTCTGGACACACCACTTAAGAAGGATGTGAAGGTCTTTAGATGCATCCAGAGAAAGGCAACAAAGCTGGTGAAAGGGCTGTAAGGAATGTCCTGTGAGGAGCAGCTGGAGAGTCTGGGCTTGCCTGGTTTGGACAGAAGGAGGCTGAGGCACAACCTCATTGCTCCCTGCAGCAGCTTCCTGAGGAAGGGAGTCACCTCTTGTCCTATCAGTAGATCCCAGGGATGTGTGGGAATGGTTCGAAACTGCCAAGGGGAGGTTCAGACTGGACATTAGGAAGCATTTCTTTATTGAGAGGGTGGTCAAACCCTGGAACAGGCTGCCTAAAGAGGTGGTCCATTATGGAATCCCAGAATGGTTTGGGTTGCAAGGGACCTTTAGTCTTACATCATTTTAACCCCCTGCCATGGGCAGGGACACCTTCTACTGTCCCAGGCTGCTCCAAGCCCCCTCCACTGGGACACTGGCCTTGGAGACTGTCAGGGATCCAGGGGCAGCCACAGCTGCTCTGGGCAACCTGTGCCAGTGCTTTAACATGCTCTAACTTGGTCAGCCCTAAACTGGTCAGGCAGTTGGACTAGATAGTCATTGCAGGTCCCTTCCTACTGAAAATACTCTGTTCTATTCACATGGAAGCCTTCACCTTTCCTCTGGCTCTCAACATCAAACTTCCATAGATTTTAAAGCGTGTCTTTGATGCCCTTGTTTAACTGCTGTCATCAGAATACCTTTGCTGATTGGGGTTGGAACTTTTCTTTGCCTTCATCAAATCTGCACTTAATTGCAAATAAATGTAGATATACTGGGTTAATTTTTATATGTATATAGAAATTACATGTTTCCCCTACATGTGCTTAGGTATCAGGCAGTGAGCAGTGAGTACGGTAGAGGGTCTCAGCCTTCATATTAACTTACTCTGGTTCAGACAAATCTAAAAAGCTCTCAGGCAGAGGACCAGAGCTCCGGGATTACAGGAGATTGGGATAAATGGCTGAGAGTATTCTCACAGCAGTCAGATATAGGTGTTCACCTCTTGATGAGAACAGGCTGTCCTTGAAGGGTGGCAGAGGAAAGGACAGCTCAGAAGTTGGGGAGAGTTAAAAGCAGGACCAATTATCCCTTGGAGCAAATTCCATTTTTTATTTTTTTTCTAGAAGGTTGATACAACTGACTAATGTGGTTTGTTTGGGGTTCTTTCTCCTTTTTTTTTTTTTGTCTTCTCTTTTTTTCATTTTCACTTGCCAGCCAGTACTGCAGCTTCCTCCCTGCCTTCTCAATTTATACCAGCTGCTGGGCAAGATTAGACAGTGCCAAGATCAGGGAAGGAAACATTAATGGGTGCCAGAAACATGAGTAGAAAAAATTCTCAGATAGCAGGTAGTTTACAGGCTTCTTCACAGATGTCGGGTTCTCTCTGATGTCTCTTACAGTATTGAATTACTGAAGGTAGATTTTTATTCCAAAATTCACATTATTGATGGTTAGCAAGTGTTTTTTATGGTGGTTTTGGTGTTTTGTTCAATTTTTGTCTCTTTCAATTCTCCGCCCTCATGTAGTAGAGAAAGTGAAAAACAAACAAGAAACCTTTAAAAATACCCATGGAAGAAAATCTTTGGAGCCTTCTAAATGCTGCTTTCTGAATTTATAAAGACTGAGTTTGGTGCTTTGCCATGATGCCTGTCAGTTTTGAGCATCATCTCTTATCTTAAAGATGTTGTGTGGGCTTCCATGTTTACGTTTCCATCCAGCTGATATTCTGTAATCACCGGGGGTCCCAGCTCATCCAGTATGAGAGATGGGGAACTACCAGACAGAAAGGATCCTGGCACTTAAGTCTCCAAAATACTGATGCTGACCTCTCTTGCTTTGAATCTGAAAATTTTGGGATTCTGTGGCTTTCATAGCCATGGCTATTAAAGCCAAAGAACTTGAAGTAACTTGAAGTTTTAACAGAGCATATGGAACTTTGATTTAATAAATTTAAATTTCTATTGAATGTTGCTGTGTATTTTTTGTGTAGTGAGAAGGCAAAAGAGGAGTTTTATTCTTTTCATTACCAAAAATAAGGAGAGTGAAAGCTTACTGTTATACATGAATAGTTACTTTTTTTTGATTGGGATAACTCAAGTCCACCCTAATTTCCCTGATACAGTTTTGTAACAGGGCACTCTACCTTTTAGCTTTTAGAAGTTGACATTGTCATGTTGTCTTATCAGAATTCCAAATGTTGATCAGATGGCTTTCTATACGAGGGGATTACAGTCTTTAGAAGTGGGATTTAGTACAGTGTGATCTACAGTTTTGTCCTCGAGGTAGGCAGAGGTAGACAGAATACCTGAATAATACACAAGCACACACACCCAGACACACCCCATCAATCAAATATGATGCTCTTTATTTTTTGCGGCAGTGCTTTTTCAAAAATTTCAGTACTACATTGTAGCTGAAGATTGCCTTTTGCTATAATGTAAAAGAAATGTGCCCCAAAAACATGCTGAAAACAAAAAATTCAGTAACATGTAAAAGTGGATGTAGCTGGAGACCTCATTTCAGGTGGATCAAGTAAACTGATTTCAAACTCACAAGTAGTCAGTGAAAATTTATGTCAATGTCTCTTAATGTACATGGTCTTAAAGAAACTCTGCTCTTAAGCCTTGATTTTATTCTGATTTACTTTAGAGGATGTAATAACAGAGATGCTTAGTCATCAATGTGGTGAAAGTTCTGCTGGTCAAACTGGCTGTGAACAGCCATGGAGTTATGGGATTGCATTGCTTTTGGTGTGGGTGTAACATCAGACTTCTCAGTAGACAAGTTCAGCTTTGAAAATAGGAATGGCCTGTGGAGGGGAGTGCTGCTGGTGCTATGTCACCCTGTGTGTGTCTCCAGAACCTCTGGGTCATGTTTTGGGGAAACTTCTCCTCCTCCCGCCCACATGCTGTGGCCTCATCCGGTTGGTCAGTTAAGCCTAAATGCAGTGATGGTGATTAGGGGATCAAATACGGTTCTTCCCATCTATGGAGAATGTTGACGGGGGTCAAAGACAGGTGATACCACTTTCCCTATGGAGCCAGCCTGGGACAGCTGGGGGTGCTCAGCTGCACAAGAGAAGGCTCCAGGGAGAGCTCAGAGCCCCTGGCAGTGCCTGAAGGGGCTCCAGGAGAGCTGCAGAGGGACTGGGGACAAGGCCTGGAGGGACAGGACCCAGGGAATGGCTTCCCAGTGCCAGAGGACACGGTTAGATGGGATATTGGGAAGGAATTCCTGTCAGTGAGGGTGGGCAGGCCCTGGCACAGGGTGCCCAGAGCAGCTGTGGCTGCCCCTGGATCCCTGGCAGTGTCCCAGGCCAGGCTGGCTGGGCTTAGAGCAGCCTGGGACAGTGGAAGGTGTCCTTGCCCATGGCAGAGGATGGGATGGGATGGGATGAGCTTTAAGCTTCCTTCCAACCCAAACGATTCTGGGATTCTATAATGGAAGGCCCTTTCAATTTCTTGATAAATCTAACAAGATTGAATGGCTGGAAGGAGTTTTCTAGTAAGAAACCTGGCTAAATGCAGTAAATGGTAACACTGGACTTACAACCATTTAAATCTTCTAAGCATCATCATTCTAAAATATGCTCTTTAATCTGGTTTTGGAAAAAATTATGTGGCCTCTCTGGGTAGCTGGAAGGGCAGGTTTGCGGGTTGAGGGTTTTCCTCAGTATGGGATCGTGTAAATCCTTCTCCATCCCTGACCTATGGAGTGAATAGAATAGCCTGTGTTGCTCAGAACATGTTGTTGTCAGAAAAGCAGAAAAGGCATGAAAGCTTAGGAAATTGCTTCCTTGAAGGTACTTCGTCTCCTGAAAAGTATTGTATCTGCAAATGAAGTGCTGAAAGGGATTTTGTGTTCCTCAACTTCCAGAGCAAAAATGGGACTCATTTAACCCAGTAGTGAGTGTCGTTTAAAGCAAAGCAGGGGGAGGTGTTGGTTTTGATAGTCTTGGGCTTAAAAACCCACTGATTGTACTGATCAGCTGTTGGTGGCACTCTTTTTTGTCCTGTTCTTTGCCCAAGGTACACAAATGTTTCAGCCACATGTGATTATGTCAGGTAGGGATTTAGAGAGACACTAGCCTATGAAATACAGATGGTTGGGTGAATAACCCCTGGGCCAGTTTTCCACCTATGAGGCCATGAAACAATGGGATTTTTTGATTTGGTGAGAATGCTGGAACCTAGAATTCAGGTGTTTGTTGATTCTTGCCAAAGTCAGCAAAAGACAATTTCATAAATCTCCATGGGAAACTTTCCCAGTTTAGCACTCCATGGGTGTGTCTGTCCTGGAGAGAGCCATGTTCCCTGGCTGCAAATGGGGACAGCAGAGCCTGGTAGGACCATCATGAGCTGACTTTTTTATCTCATGGTATATCGGGCTGGTTAAAGCACTTTCTGGATGACTTAGAATCACAGAATCATTAAGGTTGGAAAAGACGTCCAGGATTACCGAGTCCAGCTGTAAGATCACTGAGTCACATCATCACATCACATCATCACACTTGGCACACCCTGGGCTGTGCACCATTATGCAGTGAAGTATTTTCTATACAAACCCTATAATAAAAGTGGTTGAGGTTATATTTTCTATGTGCCTCAGAGTTTACCAGTGATGGAGTTTGTTGCAGGTGAACTACACTAATGAATTTATTTTCCTTTCCATTATGAGTGGGAGGATATCCTGTGCATAGGCATAGGCAATATATCTGTTACTCGGGCGCATTCAGGGTTGCTTAATATCAATTTTAAATGTTTTATTGCTTGCTCTATAGTTACTTCATGGAACTGACTGTAGTTTTTCATGGAAAAGCTGGACAGGTCTTAACTGAGTAACTCTGTTATGATTAAGCATCGCGTTTGAGCAACTAGAATTAAATACAGGAATACTCTACCACTGAAATCCCAGGCTGCAAGAGCAATTCACACTGATCAATAATTCTGTGTGATTTTTTTCCCTTTAAGTCAACAGTCAGTTTTCATGAAAGGCGGCTAAATTTTGTGAACATTCTCAGTTTTTTTAAAAGGTAACCTTTGTAAATCAGGGGCCAGTCTCCTGCATTTATAATTTTTGGGCATCTTGAGAGAAGGATAAAACTCTTCTTAAGATGATATCAAGAAAAAAAAAGAGGGGGGAGGGGTGGAGAGAAATGACACACATACCCAAAAGAAGCCCAAATTCTTGTGTCTAATGTGTGAGACTTGGCGAGTTCCGTGTGCAGCAGTGACGGAACCAGCGCGTAGGCACAGGGGCAAACAGCTCCCTCTGTTTCTTGAAACTGTTGTTTTGTGTCAAACCGCTCCATTGCTTTCTTGGCATCTTCCATTGACTCTTGGCACAAAAGTCAGGGATGTTAAACCATGAATTAGCTTTCTTAAAGGAAAACACCTCTTTTTTCTGTTTTGTCTCCCTCTACCCTTGTCTTTCAGTTATACCTGCCGCCACTTGCGGAGATATGTGTATGTCTTGGACAAACTGTATTTCCCCCACTCCCACTGCTCTACGCTGCAGCATTGCTTCTCGACCCTCAGTGACAATGGAGAGGAACTCTTGTCTTTAACTTGTTCTCACATTCTCAGATCCTATGCTTCCAGGTTATTAACCTCTGCTCTCCATTTACTGCATGCTGCATGCCCTGTGACTGATCTGTGCATGTTTTCAGTTAACTGATGAATAATTTTAATTTCTAAGGGGATGGTTTGTGTCTTTATGGCATCCTTGATGTATATATCTAAAAAGTGTGTTAGAAATGGGAGTCTAGTAATTGTTTGGGTTTGTCTTTTTAAATTTAGAATACAGATTCTTTGGCCTTTGGAAGCTTTAAATGCTTTTTCTGTTAAAGTATTTTAATCCATTTCCAAAGCCTTGACATAAGAACATGAGCTGTGATTCACAAAACTTCCATTGCAGTTGCATAATTTGTTTGGAATTGGTGCAGAGATTTAAGTTGTGTTACATGCAAGTGTCTAATACTTCCTTGACACCCATTGTTTTATTTGTAATACTGTCTATATGGATGGCTTTTCAAGAATGGAAATGATAGAGCTTTTCCCTCAAGTTCAGGAAATTTTCATGGCAGTTAATCACAGAATTGTTTATGCTGGAAAAGCCCTTCAATATCATTGAGTCCAACCATTTCCCAGCCACTGCGCAGGCCACCACTGACCCGTGTCCCCAAGCCACATCCACATGGCTTCTGAATCTCTGCGGGGATGGGGACTCCTCACTGCCCTGGGCAGCTGTGCCCAGTGCCTGACCACCCTTTGGGTTAAGAAATTTATCCCAATATCCAATCTAAACCTCCCCTGACACAACTTGAGTCCATTTCCTCTTCTGTTGGTTGTTACTTGGGAGAAGAGACTGACAATTAAGAAGGAACTCTCTTGTTTTGTATGTCTGATCAGTTTTAATTATACAGAATAA
Source organism: Gymnorhina tibicen (assembly GCA_013399875.1). NCBI lineage: Eukaryota > Metazoa > Chordata > Aves > Passeriformes > Artamidae > Gymnorhina > Gymnorhina tibicen. Next base: position 91,331 of record VXAZ01005105.1, read on the forward strand.
GAATGATGAGAATCCATCAGCCCCAAATCCTTGTTTTTGATACAGAACTATAGATGCTTTACAGAAACTGTAAAAGGGGTGAATTTAAAAGTAAGTCCTACTTGCCATACCCAAAGGATTTATCTTAGCTGTTTACTCCAAGTAAAAATTTAAGTTTTACTATTTCATTGTTGATGCTGTGGATAATTAAATATATTAACCAAGACCCTGGAAGCTTTGGGAAAACAAGGAAAAAATTGCGTGACAAAATTGATCAGAGCATGGAAAGCATCCAGGGTGGAAATGCAGCTTCCCAGCTAAGCCAGCATACAATAGCAAGAGACCACACAGTAAACATAAGTAAAACCAGCTTGATTGTCAAGGGAAGAAAATAAGGCATGCAAGCTGAAATAGCTCTTTTTGTACAAAAGAAAAAAATTTATAGTAGTACATAATGATGGAGAATTACTCTGAAGATCTCAACAGGAGATGAAAATCTAGCTGTCCCAGGGGCATTCGCCAGATTAATTTGGAACAGGGATATGGTATTAAAGTAGTCAAAAGCCTGAGATTTCAAAGGCTTATTTAAAAATGAATACTAATAATCAGGGCAGTCCACACTAAAATCTTCTTTTAGATGTTGTATTTTATATGTAGGAATGATATCCTGAAAATGTAAAAGAAATAGTGTAATTCTCCCAGCTTCATTGTTCCCATGAAATTTTGGTAATTCTGTACAGCAGTAGCACTACTCATTAAGTTGACAGAATCATCCTTGGAAGACTAAGTGCTACTCCATGGATATTGCATCTTTCAGGTGTTCTGTGGATGAAAATAAGCACTGATAACATTGTGTATGTTTTCATGTAAGAAGCTTGTGAAGCTTTTAGAGCAAAAATGTTCATCTAGTTATTTCCCGCACCAAAACTGATGGAGAAATTTTTTATTGGTATCACTTTCTGAAATGGGATTTATAAATCAGTGGAGATATATTAGAATACATCAATCTGAGAGATTGTAAAATCTCAGATTTTCATTGCAAGTTATCTTTTTCTGACATAGGAAGAGAGCAGAGGATTTGAAATAGAAATTGCTGCCATAAAAATATAGAGGTAGCAGTTTTTAATGGCTAAGTCTCTATTGTTGTTTTGATACTGGATGATTAGAAAAGTTGTATGCTCAGGAAATTTGCCTGTCTAGGTCTGTAATAGCATCAAATCCAACAGCATAATTCAGGTGTCAAAAGTTTTTCGTGTGAATCCATGCATCCATCCTGTATGAAGTACTGCAGTGTTTTATTGTGTGATCAGCCTGTTTAGAGAAGAGATGGAATTTATAAATTACTAAAGGCAGAGGATAGTTAATTACTTTGTTTTATAAATCACCACCCTTCTGTCCCGTGCTCCTGGCAAGGAATATAAAATTTAGCCTTGAGCAGCAGGTCTCTAAAAATGCTTTGATACCCACAGATGGTGTTGCCTGTCTTTGTACTTGCCAAAGAATTATAGTTTTCATTACTATTTTGGTACATTTTATGTGCAAATATATTAATGTTTGGATGAAACATTCAAAAGCAGCATGGGCAGCAGGGGAGGGGGGATTCTGCCCCTCTGCCCCGCTCGGGTGAGACCCCACCTGCAGAGCTGCCCCAGCCCTGGGCTCCAGCAGCACAAGGACCTGGAGCTGCTGGAGTGAATCCAGAGGAGGTCTCAGGATGATCAGAGGGATGGGGCAGCTCTGCTGTGAGGAAAGGCTGAGAGAATTNGCCAGAGGGCAGGGCTAGGTGGGATATTGGGAAGGAATTCCTGTCTGTGAGGGTGGGGAGGCCCTGGCACAGGGTGCCCAGAGCAGCTGTGGCTGTCCCTGGATCCCTGGTAGTGCCCAAGGCCAGGCTGGATGGTGCTTGGAGCAGCCTGGGACAGTGGAAGGTGTCCTTGCCATGGCGGGGGGTGTGGTAATACGTGGTCCTTCGGGTCCCTTCCAGCCGACACCATCCTGTGTTTCTACTGTTTTCAAATGTACCATGGATGTGTGTGAGATCCTGGTGGTGATATGTCACACAGGCACACCACACCCCACACTTACTGGACAGCCAACACTGGTTAAAGTAGGGAGGAGGGAATGCAAAATAGCACATATTTTGCTATCCCACAGGGAGCAAGCCCACAGCACCAGTTTTCCAGGCAGCTTTCATTGGGATTTAGTGCCAGTGTTTCCTTCGGTCTCTTGCAAATTCTAGAAACAGAGTGGATATGATACATGTTTTATTAGGCACAGCATTAGCATAGCATAAATATTGAGCCTGAGTTTGTAATGTGAAATTTCTAGTATCTAATAATTCTGTTGTGACTGTGCTATATATTGTTTGTTGCAGCAAGTGTGCTTTGTGATGTGAGATATGTTTGCCACTCTTACTGTTTTCTTTTGCATTGCATGTTCGTCGTGTGATGTTTTAATGCTCGTGTGTGTTCTTGTTTTGTTGGAAACCTCTTTGGGTTGCAGTCAAGCTCGGGAAAATTGCTTTTGAAGGCAGACTGGCTTAGTGCATGTACTAGCAAAGAGGCAGCTAACAAGCAATGATTAGTTCTGGGATGCTGAACAAATTCTGGACAGTTTTAGTTTCATAGTGAGCTTGATGCTGTGTGTGAAAGCAGGAAATACAGTTTTTCTGAGCCTTGTAAATTGGGTAAATATGTCTTAAAGTAGCAGAGGTAAATTTTATTATGGATTAATTTAAATTAGGGTTTTTTGCCCAGATAAAAAAGACTAAGCAATATGATATCAAACTGACATTTACTTTACCCATTTTGCATATTTTTTATTTCTTAATGCTAGGTTTGTTTAAACAGCAAAATGTATCTCATAGGATTACAATGCTCCCTTTCAGAAGTGTTCTGGCACATTGTATGGAGAATCAGCTTTGCAGCCATCCTTCTTCCATGCCATCAGAGTCAATGGAATTATGCAATTACATTCATTTAAGAATGTGCCGCCTTAGCAGGATCAGGGCCTTGGAGGTTAGTTTTGAGAAATGCTGCTAATTACCAGAAATGGTTCTGCCTCTGCAACCTGATGCTGAAGTGCTGCTTAAAGCCAACTTGAATTCATTATCCAGTTACCAGTTCCTTTTTCCTTGGAGTGTGAGCTGTGCTGGGGCATAGGGCCTGGATCCCAGTCCTTTGTCCTGGTATGGATTAGTGACCTGACACTGCAGGAAAGGTGTCAAGGTATCATCCTCAAAAACGGCTTAAACATTTGCAACTCTAATATATTTTCCTTCACTTTAGTCTATGAAGGGAAGGTGAGGAAAAACATGAGGTAAATATGTTTATTATTGAACCTTAAATGGCTTTTGCATGCATTAATGCTATGTGTAGATGCGCAGCAATTTGTATTCTTTCAAATGGGGCCTGACAGATGTGAATTCTTTTTCTCTGATAATCCTGAGCATTTGTTGCCATTGAGTTTTTAGGCAGTTAGTGTAAAAAACTCACCCTAAGTTAGTGCAAGTAAAACAGTCAATATATCAGCCTTGCTTAGAGTCATTAAATGCTTTGGGTTGAAAGGGACCCTAAAGCCCATCCTGTTCCACCCCCTTCCAGGGAGCAGGGACATCTTCCACTAGCCCACGTTGCTCCAAGCCTCTTCCAACCTGGCCTGGAACACTTCCAGGGATAGGACAAACATTGATCCTTACTCCACTGTGAGCTTAACCTGTCAGAGCTTTTATGAATGGCCCCACATTTGTCATAGGATTAGAAGTAGAGTAATGAAGATGGCAGAATCTGGATCTGTCACAGGCAAGAACCAGCTTCACTTCATTTATCACTAAAGCAAACTATTTTTGGAATGATAGATAGCATAGTTTAAAATATTTTTCCCCAAAGAAAAATTTATTTTTCCAATAAATGTAAAAATTTGGTAGATTTAAGCACTTTTCAAAAATAAACCAACCTGGATGTCTTTTTTTTTACAATACTGACTAAAAACATTCTTTTTCTGCAGGATATTTTAATAAGATTCTGCACTTTGCTTCCAAAGTTGGCATTTGACCAATGATCTGCGGCTCTTTTTCCTTCTTTTTTTCCTTTCTGTTCCCCCAAACACCATTCAGTGATCTCTGCTCGGCATCCTGCCAAGCTGAGAGGCTGATGGGAACAGGATTGGTACCATTCAGGGATTGCAGTGTCATTGTCTTATCAGAGAGTATCATTATAGGTGGGTTGGGAATTTTTTTCTTGTTTTTGAAACATACAGCATAATTTCTCCAGCCTTTAATGTCAGAGTTGGAAATGGTACGTTTTTGTGACCATGAACAAATTTTTTTGTCTTGTGCCACTGATAAATTCTAACTGCTGCCGTTACCAGTGTTTAACCTGAAGTCTCAAAGGTGGTCTTCTTCCTACTGGGTTTAATATGCACAGTTTTACTTTTTATTTTCAATGCCTGCCCAGTGCTGTGAGTTGCTGTAATAGTCAACCAATAGTCATTGATTTCAGTGGTTATGGCGTATTTTAAACTTTAGTCTTAGTCTTGCAGACCATGCAACAGCTGACAGAATTTAATTAAGTCACTTAAGAAGTAAATAGAAGTAAGAGCAAGTGAAAATTGTCAAAGGGAAAAAAGGCAGTCAAACTGCATTAATATTTCTTCAAGGATTCAGGCTGGTTTGTTAATACCCATATGCTGAGATTTCTCTAGAGTGGCCTGTGAATTTCTATGGAAACTCTGTTTTCTGAGCTGCCATGCAAGATGGTTTGTGGGGACTCAATTTCTGAGCTGGGGGCACAGGTCAGGAGATGAGGCTTTTTTTTGGCTGCTGTGTTAGTGTGGAACAACATTTCCCCAAAATCCAGCTGATTTAATAATTTTTCTTTGGAGGAAAAAATAGAATTAAAAAAAAAATAAAGGTCAAAGGTCTGTTGAATGAATATAATTTAATATTTTATTGCTTTGTGATTTTGATTCTTAGTCAGCTGCTCGTAATTTTATTGAAGGCTTGGAGTTGTTTATTATGGAAGGATCACTTTACACTCAGCATCGAGTGACTTGGCAGAGCAGAATTGTTTATAAATAATTCTATTACAGATTATTTATCTTTGTACTGCACAGCATAATGATCAAGAAACCAGTGAGATATAAAATCAATTCACTGGGTGAAGAATCGCCCGGCTTGCAGGTCTCAAATACAGTTTAACTGGATGGTTATCAAGTGGGTGCATGTCTAGGGGAAACCCTCTGCATTGATTTATTAAGTCCTGCCCTATTTAAAATGAAGTATCAAAAATTTTTAGGGAAGGAGTGATCAGTGAAGGGGAGAGATTGCTGATATAAAAATGTAATCATCTAAGCTTGATGAAAGCAAGGTATATTTTCATAAAGCTGGTGGAGTTCCATGCACATAGATCATGCTCCAAGATAAAAGGTCCAGATCGACTTTGAAAGAAATCAGAAGTACGCTATGGCATTTTTATGAGTATACTCCTTAAATTATTTGGAAGATTAAGGGTAAATAAATCCTTCAGTAAGGGGCTCTTTAATACGGTATGTCAGGGGAGGTTTAGGTTGGAGATCAGGGAAAGGTTCTTCCCCCAGAGGGTGCTGGGCACTGCCCAGGCTCCCCAGGGAATGGGCACGGCCCCGAGGCTGCCAGAGCTCCAGGAGCATTTGGACACGGCTCCCAGGGATGCCCAGGGTGGGGTTGTTGGGGTGTCTGTGCAGGGAGAGGAGCTGGACTTGGATGATCCTTGTGGGTCCCTTCCAGCTCAGGGTATTCTGTGATCCTATGGAAAAGTACAATGCACTCGAGTAGCTGGAAAGCAAACCCAGCTGAGACTGGTCCATCTTTTTTTACATGTTGTGTGAGTCACTGGAATAGTTTAACAAGGGCTCTGGATTTCCCTAGATTGGAATTTTTAAATGAGATTGGATACTCTCCTAAAAGATATGTCCAAGTCCAGCCAAAGATATTGGACTTGAAGGAGGAAGTAGCTGAGGGAATTCTTATGCCTTGTGTCAGATGAGCAGATCAAAGTGGCTTCTTCTGGCATAAAAAATGAAAGTTACAGGCAGATTGCCATGCAGGATTTTGTTGATTTGTTTGCTTTACAGATTTCTTTAAAAGGCTGCATTTTGATTTGGAATTTTCCCATTAAAAATGATATGTTCTCAGGTTCCCCAGGTGATTTGACCAAAATAGTACAAAACAGCACAGGTCGCCAAAACCTTACATTCTCTTGTACAAAAAATGAAATTGAAACCAGAAAAATTGCAAGAGTAGTGTTCTTTCTCTATAATAATCTTTATTCCTCCCACCCTGGTAAAAATCCATCACAGGCATCTTCTAGACGCATTCTACCACATTAGCATGTAAAGCTAAAACACATCTCGATCAGTCGGAATTATTTTTAATTGGATGCTTATGAGCCCGCATTCCCATGAGATGAAACTGGAACAAAATTACTTTCACACATTTCCATTGTAGCAGTATGTTCAGAGTCCGGGGGTTTTGCGTTCCTACGTAACGTCTGGCATTTAATCAGCACTGGGAGGGTGTCTTATTCTTTGGTAAGTATGTAAATAAGCTATTGTTTTGGGAGTAAAAGGAGAAAAATGCCATAGCTTGCCTGAAGAGTTCAGGAGAATGCTAACAAAATGCGTGTCAGGCTGAATATACTGAAACAGCTTATAGCTGAAAGGAGAAGGAATTTATGCTTATCTCAGCCAGTTTTATCCTTAAACTAAAAAACCTTGCTGAGTTACAGCCCCTCTAGTCTCTGCTGACTTCCCTGGGTGCACCTCTCCAGCAGCTTCCTTAAGTCACTGCCACTGGCAGCAGGGAGTGCCCTACGGGGATTCTTGGCTTCCTTCATCTAGGTGATGCACTGGTGTCTGTTTTGATTTCCTAAACAGCATTGCATGAACTTTGATTAGCAAAAGCAGCTTAGTAAAATGTTTTATTATTGCCTAAATATAGAAAATTATTCACTTAGAAAATATGTTACTGATTCAAAACATCTTCCAATTAGTCAAATTAAAGGAAGTATTGATTACAGCTAGAGTTGTCATAGTTTATAATTTTGAAGCATGAGAATGTATATTATTTTCTCCCTTTTAAGTAGGAGTACTTACGTCTTGATACTAGTTGAGAACTAAATGTTTAAACCACATACACAGGTCTCCTGAGAGAGATCTGAGTGTCTGCCTGGAACCGGGCAGTACCCTCAGTACTAAAATATTTCAAAGAACTTTGCAAACCTTGAGTAACAAGAAGAACAGCAGAGCAAACATCTTTGCAGGTGTCTCCTGGAGACAGAGATGGATGAACTTAAGCGATTCAAATTATGCATATGAACAGTGGTGATGAACGAAATTTTAAATTTTGGTCAAGGACTCTGAAGAACAGAAGCAGCAAGAGATCAGTTTTGTTAATGTAGAGGGCAAGAGGTTTAAAGTTTTAGGCTTTTAAGGCTGGATGCAAAGTGTCCCACTTCATAAAATACATAAAATTTTAGTTCAGCAATAATTTTTAATCAATAACCCCAAGAATCAACAGTGCAGTTAAAACTGAGAGAACCTCACAACATACTTGTAGCTTCATAGGAGGCTTTCGCTTAATAATCTCATAATTTGGTTAGTGGGATATTGTGCAGAAGAAGGATGGCTGAGTGGTCTGCTAATGTGGGGCTGGTATGTTAGTTTAAAAGTGATGAGTCCGGGAGATAAACCTTATCTAGTAAAACCCAGGGGTTTTTCCAGTAATCCCAAGAGTTGTCTCAAAGCAGATGTTGTGACGTGTGCTGCAGAGATGTTTTACACAGGAGCCACAGGGCAGACCTGCTTAGTGGAAATACCTGAGAGTTTCTATTCTTCTAATTAACTGCAGCTGTGGATAGCATGAGTGTAGAAAGTTTGGTTTCTTTTAATTAAAAAAAATCTTCTTTATTTAATATTTGATTAACAGTATAAATGTTTAGAGGCATCATTCTCATGGTTCTCCTTCTGAAGTAGTTTTGGGTAGTCTCTCAGCTGCCCAGATGTTGAATCTAAATCAGTGATTCTCCACCAAAGAAGCAGGTGCCACCAGTGAGGGGTCATAAGCACAATACAACAGAGGCAGAGCCCCCAAGCTGCTGGGTCCTGCAGACCTGGCCTGCTCCCCACGTGGCTGAACAGGATGGGGAGGAGAGGAGCTGAATGGAGGGAACAGGGAACATTGCTGACCTGCTTATTGAAGGTGTAGCATCTGAAAAATTTGCAACAGGCATCCAGATTCATTCATACTGACCTAAGTGACCCAAACCATTCCAGATTTGCAGAATTAGTAACTCTGTAAGAACAACTCCTTCTGTTCTTTTCATTTCCAGCTTCTATTGAGAACATCTGACAACAAGAACTGTTATGTCTTCTCACATTTTGGTATCGCCCTTCCTCACCACAGCCTATTTGACCAAGAAATGCAGAGAGAGGCTTGGGGGGAAGAATTAGTCAGCTCTTTATTCCAATCCTCCAAAGGATTGATTTAAGTTGTGTAAGAAGTTTTTGGATCCCCACTCTGCAGCAGGATGTAGGGGGTGAGAGCTGTGAGCTATTCTTAAGTGGTTTTGTTCTTTCGTGTTTGTAAGCTGAATTTATGAGAAAACATTGATGAGAATGCTCCCACTGCAGCAGCCACAGATCAGAAAAAGCAGTGGGAGAGGAAAATAAGAACAACCACAACTGGTTTCCAAAGATGACTAATCCTGCAGCCCCAGTGTAACCTCCAGGACAGTGATTAGCGTTTGGCTTTTCTTCTGCTGGAAAAGTTTTCTGGGGCGTCAGCCTAGCTGAAAACTGGTTCAATACATGTAACTAATGAAAGAAGATTTAAAAGTTTTAAAGATTTAATGTTCCTGCCTTGTGCACTTGGTTGCTTTAAATACTTCTGGGTGCCTAATGTGCAGTATTACATCTTGCCTATGTTCTGTATCAGTTATCAGAATATTTTGTAAATGAGGAAAATCTAGTTTTATAGGTAAGATATGGTGAGGTGCCTCTAATGGACCTGTCAGCAGTAGTGTGATGGGGTTTTTGACTTCCCTTTGGTGAAAATTCAGTGATTGCTCCTCAGTTTAGTAGAAGACTTTTAAAGGAATTCAACATAGATATTTTCCTTTTCACTGGAGTGCAAAAAAGATGCAAGTCCTTGCTTTTAGTGAGACATTCACCCAGCAAAAATTAAAGATTGGTGATTACAAAAATCTCCCAACCCAGTAAATAAAATCAGATCTTTTAAATGCTGCAGTCTTGTAATTAATCAACAAGCCATCCTCTTGCTACTGCAGGATTTTATCCTGAAGTATGTTTTCTGTTTTCCCCAGTGTGCTTTTTATTGCAGCTGTGGCTTTACAGGTTTCTGCACTGACTTAGTATTCGTTCCATGCAGGCAGTTTTCCTTGCATTTTGTTGTTTATTGAGTAGTGCTCAACGTTTGTGCTCAATGATTTCAGGGAATCACCAAAGTGCCTCGTTAGGAAGCATCTTTGGAGGTTGTCATGTCCAAGGAAGGGTCACGGAGAGCTCTGTACCCAAGGCTACATCCAGTTGATGTTTAATATCTCCAAGGATGGTGACTCCACAAGGTCTCTGAGTAATTTGTGGTTTTTCTCTTACAGTTAAATGCAATTTCCTGTATTTCAGTTTGGGCCCATTTCTTCTTGTCCTTTCTCTGGGCACCAGTGAGTCTGGTTTCATCATCTCTACACCTTCCCATCGGAATCACAAAATCACAGAATCATCTAGATTGGAAAAGACCTTTGAGATCATCAAGTCCTACCTATAACCTAACACCACCTTGTCATCCATCAGATATTTGTACGTTCGGAGACTCCCTTGAGCCTTTTCTTCCCCAGGCTAATCACAGGTGTCTCAGCTTCTCTTTGCGTGTCAGACACTCCAGTCACTTCATCATCGTTGTGGTGTTTTTCTGGACTTGCTGCAGTGTGTGCACGTCTCTGCTGCTGGGGAGCCCAGTGCTCCAGATGAGGCTTCCCAGTGCTGAGCAGAGAGGAGGGATCACCTCTTCAGTGGGCTGGTGAGGCTCTGTCTCACACAGACCATGGTGCCCAGGGCTTTCTTTGCTGTGAGGGTCTGTTGCTGGTGTACCTTCAGTTCTGTGTTCCCCAGGAACCTTGGGGCCCTTGCTGCAAAGCTGCTTTGTGTCTGGTTGACCCGTAACATCCAGGATCTCATACATCCTTTCACAGCTTCACAAGGTTTCACAAGGGACATCCAGTCTGTCCTCGTCCCTCTAGCAACACAAGCATGATCTGCATCAGCTTCTCCTCACAGTTCTGTATCACCTGCAAACTTTCCTGCCCCACGAACTGGGTCATCAGTGGAGACGTTGGAAAACATTGGTCCTGGAATCAGCAAATGGTTGGAAGAGACCTTCAAGCCCATCTTGTTCCACCCCCTGCCACGGGCAAGGACACCTTACACTGTCCCAGATTGCTCCCAAGCACCCTCCAACCTGGCCTTGGACACTGCCAGGGATCCAGGGACAGCCACAGCTGCTCTGGGCACCCTGTGCCAGGGCCTCCCCACCCTCACAGCCAGGAATTCCTTCCCAATATCCCATCCAGCCCTGCCCTCTGGCACTGGGAAGCCATTCCCTGGGTCCTGTCCCTCCAGGCCTTGTTCCCAGTCCCTCTGCAGCTCTCCTGGAGCCCCTTCAGGCACTGCCAGGGGTTCTGAGCTCTCCCTGGAGCCTTCTCTTGTGCAGGTGAGCACCCCCAGCTGTCCCAGGCTGGCTGCAGGGCAGAGGGGCTCCAGCCCTGGGAGCAGCTCTGTGGCCTCTTCCAGAATCAATACATAGGGTGCACCACTTATGGCTGGGCTCCAGCTGGACTTTGTACTGCTGACTGGAGCTCTCTGACCTCTTGAATTTAGCCAGGTTTCTGTCCACCTCCCTGTCCCTTTATCTAGTCTCTACTTCATCACTCTGTCACAACTTGGCTTAATTGTGAAATACCATGATTATCTTGATTTTATCTTTCAGAGTCTTTATACTGTCTGTATAGTTGTTCACATTTATAAATTGCTTCAGCATCCGGGATAGTTTTGGCCTTGCATTAATCCAGATTACACCACTAGGCCTGGGAAGACTCATCTGCATGGGTTTGGTTGTCACTGTGGTCTGTGCTGGCACTGCTGAGGCACCTCCAGTGCTGGGGACAGCTCTGGGCCCCTCAGGACAACAAGGACATTGAGGGGCTGGAGCGTGTCCAGGGCAGGGAACGGAGCTGGGGCAGGGGCTGGAGCCCCAGGAGCGGCTGAGGGAGCTGGGAAAGGGGCTCAGGCTGGAGAAAAGGAGGCTCAGGGGGGCCCTTGTGGCTCTGCACAAGTCCCTGACAGGAGGGGGCAGCCGGGGGGGTCGGGCTCTGCTGCCAGGGAACAGGGACAGGAGGAGAGGGAATGGCCTCAGGCTGGGCCAGGGGAGGGTCAGGCTGGACACCAGCAGGAATTTCCCTATGGAAAGGGTGCTCAGGCCTTGGCAGGGGCTGCCCAGGGAGGTTTGGAGTGCCCATCCCTGGAGGTGTCCAAGGAAGGCTTGGATATGGCACTCAGAGCTCTGGGCTGGGTGACACGGTGGGGATTGGTCACAGGCTGGTCTCAATGGTCTCAGAGGTTTTTTCCAACCTAAATGATTCTGTGATTTTGTGGTTCTGTCACCTGGGTAAATTGGAATTCAGAACTATGTTTGTACATACCTAGAAAGACTCTGGTTGTGTCTCTTGTGAGTATCCCACTGAAATACAGTTTATATTTGATCCCATGGCCTAGCGTTTGTTTCCCAAGCAGGAGCGAAATTAACATCCCAATCCATGATGGTTGTACTTGGTTTTCGTACAGTATAGAATATGAAATTTGTTAGTGTGTGCTTTATTATCATGAAGTCAGTTCCTGGAAGTGTTGTCTTAACTTTGGGAAAAACAGAGAATGACCTGGAACATCACAGAAGTGTGTCTTTTTAAAAAGTACATTTTGGGGAGGGCAATGTTTTGGAATTTAGGAGGATTTTTGGATTGATAGAGGCAGAAATAATTACACAGCAGAATAAGATTTATAAAACTGAGTGGGAGGTAAAGCACAACCTCTTTCTCTGTGGGAAGGAGGTTAATTTCCAAATAAATTGAAGACAATGTAAATTTAATTACTGTGCAGCTTGAAGGACTGGGACTTAAAAACTATCATGTTAGTTTTTAAGATGGAAAAATATTGCACAACTGCAAGAATGCGGAAATAAATCATTAAATCAAATCTTTGTTAGTTGTCCCACCAATCCTAAGACTTGAGGAAGTCTGAAGACAATAAAATAATCTCTCTTCAGAATGAAGAGAGTGGGTAAGGTAATTTCAGATGACAGTGTATGTGGGAAATAATGACATTTTTCCTACTGAAAAGTAATGAACAATAGCTTTAAAGCTTTACCTAAAATAAAACCTGCTTTCTCTTAATAAGAGAAAGCCCGTGTAACATTTCTAGATCTCACCGATATTGTCTGTAACACCTTTTTCACTGAAGAATAATATTAAAAACATTGACAGGCAGACTAGAGTGGAGAAACAGTGGATTGCATTTCAGCTCTATTGAGGTTGGACTGTGAAACTTGGGTAAGATGTGACTTTTGCTAGATATGGAAAGTATTTTTATAAAAGATGAGGGGATGGTCCAAGCTGGGGCTCCTTCAGGATGCTGACAAGCCTTTTCCTGCTGTGAGCTACGGTGATTTTGATCACACGTTTGTTTGGGAGAACAGTGGTGGTGATGGAGACAAAAGCTGGGAGAATTCAGTGCTCCAAACATTTTTCCTTCCTTAAAGGCTTCCAGATGATCCATTCCAAAACTGTCATCTTCCTGCAACAATGAGTAGTTTGGAGCATTTCAAACTGCCTGTGGTGTATTTTTAAATGCTTTTGTACGTGCTGGAGACCATGGTATATTTTTGATACCTATATGCTGTTCCTTGGAGTTGTGTTTTTAACCTTTCTAGGTCCTTGCTCTACGTTTCATGGAATCATTTAGGCTGGAAAAGCCCTCTAAAAGCATCAAGTCCAACCATTCCCCAGCGATGCCAAGGTCACCACTAACCATGTCCCAAAGTTTCACATTCACAGATCTCCCTCCAGTGATGCTTCACAGGTTGTTTTTCCTCTTTTGTGGTTTGTTTTCTGTGGGTTTTTTATGAGCTGTAGAACAAGGGGGAGAAAATCACTAAATACTCTGAATTTTGGATGTGATGTTAGGAAGGTCAACTGTATTGTTCGTAATAAAGATACATGGAGAATGAAGCAGGTGAAAGGCCCTGGCACTATCTCTCAGACATACATAGGAAAGGACATGGGTTCTGTTGAGAGGCTGAAGCTACCAAGAGGAGAGATACAAAGAAAATAAAGAGAAATGTTAAATAACAAGAGTTAAGAAAATACCATGGGCTGATTTCCCAGGATGTTGGCACAGCATTTACACTGAACTGGGCAAGGGCAGGCTGGGGTTTCCTAAAGCCAAGTTAACCTCCGTGTAGGTCATTAACTGTAGCTTTTTCCATAGTGAATTGCACTCTTACGAAATGCTTCATTATCCCTTGCTTTGTTCAGCATTCACTGCTGTTGGGTTCTGATTGGATATTAGCAAAAAATACAAAAAATTTAATGTTCTTGATAAATGTTTTCTTTCGATGATGCAGTATTTTTAAGGATGAAAATACCTATCTTTTATTTCCTATCTATTTTGACATTAAATTTCCTTTGAAAAGTGGTTTATTTATGACAGGCTACCTTTTACAGGTTTTTTTCTAAGAACTGAAATTCACAGAAATACAACAAAGGGGCTGATGTTGACATTACAGTGAAGGATGTAAACAATTTTTATTTCAGATACTTATTTTTCAAGTACTGCGTTGTTACAGGATGGGGTTAGTAATAGATATTAAACTTAATCTTGGTCTTGTATTGAAAAACACTTGATATATTACATTATTTGATGTTACATTATTTGACATTACCCTGTGTTTTTCTTGCATTTTTCCTTTTTCAGGTAGCAATACCTTCATGTGCTTCTGAAAATTTTTAAGCATTTCATCCCTTCCAAAGTATGTGTATCTGCACATCAGTGCTAATTGCAGAGAGGAGAAGTATTTCCAACAAATACCTCTCTGGGAGGAAGGTGTGGGTGTTTTATGTAGGTGCATAAACTCAGTCATAGAATCCCAGAATGGCTTTGTTTGGAGAGAAGCTTAAAGTCCATATTGTTCTAACCCCCCTGCCATGGCAGGGACACCTTCCACTGTCCCAGGCTGCTCCCAGCCCCGTCCAACCTGGCCTTGGGCACTGCCAGGGATCCAGGGGCAGCCACAGCTGCTCTGGGAAACCTGTGCCAGGGCCTCCCCACCCTCACAGACAGGAATTCCTTCCCAATATCCCATCCAGCCCTGCCCTCTGGCACTGGGAAGCCATTCCCTGGGTCCTGTCCCTCCAGGCCTTGTCCCCAGTCCCTCTGCAGCTCTCCTGGAGCCCCTTCAGGCACTGCCAGGGGCTCTGAGCTCTCCCTGGAGCCTTCTCTTGTGCAGCTGAGCACCCCCAGCTGTCCCAGGCTGGCTGCAGAGCAGAGGGGCTCCAGCCCTGGGAGCAGCTCCGTGGCCTCCTCTGGACTGGCTCCAGCAGCTCCAGGTCCTTGTGCTGCTGGAGCCCAGGGCTGGGGCAGCTCTGCAGGTGGGGTCTCACCCGAGCGGGGCAGAGGGGCAGAATCCCCCCTCCCCTGCTGCCCACGCTGGGACTCAGCCCAGGGCATGGGGGGCTCAGGGCCGGGGCAGGTCCAGCTCTCACCCACAGCACCCCCAGGTCCTTCTCCCAGGGCTGCTCCAGCTGCTCATCCCAGCCTGGATTGATCCCAGGGGTCGCCCTGACCCAGCTGCAGCTCCAGGACTTGGCCTTTTTCAACCTCAGAGGTTCCCACAGGCCACTGCTCGAGCCTGTCCGGATAATGTCATACCAGATATTGTTGTGAATTTTGAGTTCATTATCAAGTACCATAGCTAAAGGCCTCTTCTCTATTCCTTCCAAGGTATTTCATGTCTGACATGATTTATTCAGGATGGAATGCATAACCAAAATTTGAAAATTGAAATTCTGTATGTACTGGTTTGAATGCACATGCCTTGGAAACTGCAGTTTGTGTACCAAGATTGAACATCCGGTGTGAAATTTCTGGTGAAGGTGTAGGGGGAATGATCAAAATGTGGCTCCAACTTTGGCTTTATAGTACTGCAGCTCAAACTATGTATTTTTTTCATTTCTGGAAATTCAGTAAAACAAGGTATTTGAGCCAAAATCACTAACATGATTGGATGGTATGAATGGAGGTACTCCACTGAAGGAGTGATAATATACTCAATGTATTATGCTTTTTGCACCTTTTACATTAAAAGTTGCCTTGATCAATATTTAAATTTGACTCAAAGTTTGTGAAATAACAGATTAAGGTTTTCTGAGAAGTTTTAATTCACCATCTTTGTTTCAAAAGTGAAATACAATCTTTAATTAAGTGATTGTTCATTGTGCTTTGTTCTGAATGTAGAGTTATTCACTGGTTTGGGTTTTTTTTTACATTGTCTTTATTCTTTGTGTGGCCTCAGGCACACTGAACACAAGCCATCTAACTTTATCTGGAAGACAAAAAATGCTCATTTCTTAATAACTGTTCTTTTTAGAGCCCGTGGTACTCATAAAAGTTCTCAGCAGTTCACAAGCGCTCACAGTGAAAATACAAATTACTTATAGATTTGGATTTGGGAAAAAGATTGCTACCCACTATGAACAGTTAGGGAAGTTATCCACAGATATAAATGTGTTATCTTTCAATTTTTTTCCTTTATGGGGCACTGGAAGTTTAGAATGGCCTCATTGTTATGCAAAAGAGAGTCCTTGCATCCAAAATTATGTTTGGGAGAACATCTTAGCAGTGAGACCTATGTCAGGTTTGAATTTTTGGTCATTTCTGTAGTGTCCTTAGCAATGGCTTTATTGTAAAGTACTGATTGGTCCAACTGATTTTCTTTATTTCTTAAAAAAAATGTTTCCAGTTTGTTAAAATTTTAGAGGTTTTATGTCAATAGGGTAACCAAACAAACTGTAATGTTGAGGGAGAGACAGCTAGAGGCTTTCCATGCTCACCAGCAGGATCACTGTGGAGGGAGGAAGATGTGATCAGGAAGTACACTTGGCCAAAGAGAAGGTCAGTCCATAAGGAAAACAGTAAACTCCTTCCTGTGGAGCAAGCAGGTCAAAGAGACCTTTAGGACAGAGACTGGAAGAAAGGAGGGGGAAAGGAGACAAAGGCATAAGACAAAAATAGTATTCTCTGCAGCACAATGATGTGTCCTCCTAGGGGCTTGTTTCCTGTTTTACTTTGATACTGAAACTCAAATTTTATTAGGTTAGGTCAAAGCCAGGGAGACCTCAGAGCCCCTGGCAGTGCCTGAAGGAGCTCCAGGAGAGCTGCAGAGGGACTGGGGACAAGGCCTGGAGGGACAGGACCCAGGGAATGGCTTCCCAGTGCCAGAGGGCAGGGCTGGGTGGGATATTGGGAAGGAATTCCTGTCTGTGAGGGTGGGCAGGCCCTGGCACAGGGTGCCCAGAGCAGCTGTGGCTGCCCCTGGATCCCTGGCAGTGCCCAAGGCCAGGTTGAATGGGGCTGGGAGCAGCCTGGGACTGTGGAAGATGTCCCTACCATGGCAGAGTGGTGGAGTGGGATGAGCTTTAAGTCCCTTTCAACCCAAAAATTCTGTGTCTGATATTATTTCCAAGCTTCAGAGGAGATTGCAATGAACAATTAATTCATTGTAACTGTGCCAGGGCACTGAAGTTCAAACTCTCACTGAGCCTCCGAGGCCTCATGAGGAAGGGGTGGTGCCAGGGGTGAGCTCCGTGAGGGCTCCAGGTAAAGAACCAGGGCTCCAGACTCACATTCTGCTTAAATCTTAGAAGAAAGAGGACTGTTAGCAACACACATGCTCTGTAACCTTCTGCCCATAGAACAAGTCTGTTAACTCCTAAAGTGGGCTCAGATTCTTTCCTGTCAGAATGAGTTCAGAGGGCACAGCAATTTTCTTTCCAAGTGTAGCAAGCACCTAAATTCATATGTTCATGCACACTCAGTGTGTTTGAGCAAATCTGTGCCAAATCCAAGCCACTCAAAGGACAGGGATTTGGACCTTAGGTTGCATGACAGCAGTGTCTTTCTAATTTTCATGTTGCTGTTCCTTTGTTAGGAGTCTGTTGTTGGGGTTTTGGGTGGGAGTTTTGCTCAGGATGCTTTCTCCAGAAATTTCCTCTGATTCTCACCCACAGAGTTTTGTCCTCATTCAAGGGAAATGTCATCTCTCAGCTGTTATGAGACACTTACCCTACTGAATTAAGAGCAAGTAGATGAAATGGAAATATGGTGGACTCTGCCCACTTGATATTCTTATAAAATAGTAACAGGACAAACACGGGGATCATTGAAAGGAATTGCATGTGTACCTTGAGACACCTAAAACAGGTTTTGTGATTTTAAGCTCAGAATAAACCTTGCATTTAGTTTGAGCTTTGCAAGCATGTATTCTGTTTATCCTGGACTGCACACATTTTCCTCCCTTAACTTTTCAGCCTTTCAGAATTTAGTTTCCCACTTGCCACTCTCCTAATTACAGGAAAGTGCAGGAGAGAAATGGTGCTCAGCAAAGCACTACCCTGTCAAAATCAGCATGTTCTATAGGATTTGCGTGCAGGAATTCAGTCCATGGTAGATCACAGTCTGCTTATTGAGTTTCTATTTCAATACAACCTGGAGTTAGGTCCTAGCCCGACTGCCCTGCAAGTGGAATTACAAGGATGTTATTTGGCATGCCAGACAAAAGGGGAATAAAGCGATCTGTACCAAGATACAGGGGCAGGAATTTACTGCTTTCTGTTCCTTTTACTTCTCTAGCAATAGGAGCATCCATTTCCCAACATTGGCTGGAAAGTGGCCATGAGATGCCGAACAATTTATGCCTTCAGTTGAAAAATACATTTCCTGGTCTCTGGAAATTAAACTCTTGGCTTATTTTGTAAATATTTACTTTTGTCTTGCCACATCAAATTCCTTTCTTCCATGTTGTTTCTGGTGTCATTGTCTTTCTGACTCCATTTTAGCAGGAAATCCTGTTCGTTAATGCAAAGCCTCCCTTAATTGTTCTAAGTTGCTTCTGATTGTGCTTATATACCTACAAGTGTATGGTGACTTCATGTTTTTCTACTTTATATAACAATATTCTAAGTAATAATCTATCCCCTAAGAAACAGAATTTGATACGGCTTTATAGCACACAACTTACAGATCTCTGCTCATATGTAAGCAGTGGCAGATAAAAGGATACTCTTTAAAATTAATGAGATATGTTGTCATGAAGATATCTTGAAGTATATAATTTATTATGATCAAGTTTAGTATTGTAGAATTAAATGAGTGGCCTTTTATGTTTGCCGTTTAACAGAGAGATGGGATAGAAATCATCGTACTCAGGCTGCATTAAAACCATTTGTGGTGCCAAGAGAGAGGCTCAGGAGAATGACTTTTTACATGGGCAGATAGTGACAGGACACCTTTAAACCGACAGAGGGAAGGTTCAGGTTGGATATCAGGAAGAAATTCATTGTTTGGAAGCGGGGGTGAGGGCCTTGCACAGGATTTCCAGAGAAGCTGCGGCTGCCCCATCCCTGGCAGTGTCCAAGGCCAGGTTGCTTGGAGCAGCCTGGTACAGTGGAAGGTGTCCCTGCCCATGGCAGGGGGTGGAACAGGATGAGCTTTAAGATCTCTTCCCAAATCACTCAGAGGTTCTGTGGTTTAGGATTTGCCCTGAAACAGCTGGCAACTGAGGCACACAGCCTGTTTCCGAGAGGACGCAAACTTACATTTTTGAGAAGGCACAAGATAAAAAAGCAGAAAAAAGTCTGATCACTGTCCAGCAAAATCAGAATATGGCAATACCCTCCTCATGTGAACCTGTTACTGTCTGGGAGTTCATTTCATTCCCTGATCCCTTGAACACTCTTTGTCCGTCAGTGTGGCCCTGCAAACGATGTTTTTTACATCCATGATGTTTATGTTTGTGGAGTCTGTACACTGTGAGTCTCTCGGTTTCACATGTCCACAAGCCAGATGGACCTAACAGCAAAACTTTATTCAGCAGAATTTAGTCATTTTTCACTTTACAAGATTAGAAAGAAAGATAAAAAGTGTGTTCTTACTTTCTGTTTATTCTGTTATTTAATATTTTAATTGGTTAGGTTCTGTTTCCTGGGATCCTAAATGTCTCCCAGGCTTTAGAGTTGGGCTCAAATAAGTAAGAGCAGTGTCCCTCTATGGAGTAAATTGCCCTGCAAAGGCCTTGGAGTTCTCCATGGCTATTGTCTCTCTTTATTTCTTTTTATGTGCCATTGTAGCATGGATAATTCAAATGCAGAATGCCTCAAGGGCTCTTTAGTAGACATGAGCACGGGGGACTTAGGGATTTTTCTCTGCATTTATTTGTACTAAATGGATTTCTCCCAGTGCTGGGTTCCTTAAGTGCTCACAGAGCACTTCTCCATCACCCACAGACAGGCACTTGCTTACAACCTGTCCCCCATACAGGTCTATGGGACAATGCATTTATTGTATTTCAAGTGGAGCAGCACAGTGCATTTGTTTTGTTCTGATGTCTGGTATGACTCTTCACAGACCTCTATTCAACCAGATGGGCATTTCAGGTTCTCTGCTTGGAGATGTCTGTGCAGGCATATATCCATGTGTAGAGTTCTTGTGCCACAGCACACACATTTTTTGCTGCAATCTTTTTAAAAAATATGTCAAACCCAAGAAGTGTTCCTTACATATAGAGGAATCAAGATACGGTTTTAACTTTTAGATGTCAGGTTTTAAAAATAAAATATTTTTAGAACTTTTGTCTAATATGATTGTGGCATTGTAAAATCCTTTTGTTTAAAAGGAGTATTTTTTGTGTAACAAGGTTTTGGTGTTTGGGGCTTTATATTTAATTCTTTAAAATAGAGAACAATAGTACATTTGGCATGTATATGGGAGGAGAGAGAAAAAGCAGCACAGAGTATTGCTGAATTGTTTGAGAACATTTGTCCTCAAATTTTTTGATCCATGGAACTGTTTTTTTCCATCACCGGATAGTAGTTTGTGTTTGTGTGCTGTTCAGTTTGTTTGTAGGACTTCTGAACTAGGAGAGCGAACAGAAAAAATTCAGAACATCTGACTTTCCAAGCTTCAAATAAATTCTGTGGAGAGGCACTCAAGTAGTTTTTTACTCAGCACATACAGAATATTTCTAGATATTCAGAGAAATTAAAATTCACCTTTAGAAGCTCAGTAGTGATTTGAGTTGTGAGAAATCCAATCCTTACCCCTTCTTGCTGTCATATAACTTGATCTGATTTTCCTCTGCTAATGTCATCAATTAGTTTCTGTCCATGCCCCTTTTTTTCAGGCTTTCCATCTCTTTCTCTGTGTCACAGCATCAGTCTAAGCTCATCTCATACTCTGGGTATTGTGATTCTCTTCATTCCTCCCAGGTTTTTCTTCCCTCTCTGCCATTGCTTTGACAATGCAAATAGGAATTTATTGCACCTCGAGCCTGGCTCCAACCTCCTTTGTAAGAGAGATCTGTGCCCATGTAATGATAGTTTAGTTTCTGTTTCAATATCTTTTTTTTTCTTTTTATTCTTGTAGGATCCTCTGTAAGTTTCCTTTCTGCATTTGCGTATTTTTGTGTTTTGGTCAAATCACTCTTTCATCTTTTCTCAAATCAATTGAATAAATGAGTTTTCAAGCATTTCATGGAGAAGTCTGTTTTCTGGTTCAGAACCTTAGCATTTCCAAATTGTTTCAAAATCTTTCATGCGGGATGTCCAGGGGCAGTTGCTGCACAGCACAACT
The DNA here is from genome assembly GCA_013399875.1 of Gymnorhina tibicen. NCBI lineage: Eukaryota > Metazoa > Chordata > Aves > Passeriformes > Artamidae > Gymnorhina > Gymnorhina tibicen. The sequence continues at coordinate 112,316 of VXAZ01005105.1, forward strand.
TTACTGGATATAGAATCATAGAATTGTTTTGATTGGAGAGGACGTCTGAGTCCAATCCTGCCCCCAGCACTGCCACAGCCACCTCTGACCCCTGTCCCCAGGTGCCACATCCACACGGCTTTTAAACCCCTCCAGGGATGGGGACTCCACCCCTGCCCTGAGCAGCCTGTGCCAAGGCTGGACAATTCTTTGCAGGAAGAAACTTCTTCTGATATCCAAACTAAACCTGGCACAACCTGAGCCATTTCTGCTTGCCTTATCATTTGTTATCTGGAATAAGAGACTGACACCCACCTGGATCCAGCCCCTTCCCCAGCTCCGTTCCCTTCTCTGGACATGCTCCAGCCCCTCAATGTCTTTCTTGTCATGAAGAGCCATATTTTGTTAAAACCAAAGACAGGTACTCCTTCAGCAGCTTTGTTGCATTAGGGCAGCTCTTTGCTGTCTGGTGGTCCATAGTTGCTACTCCCAGGGTGAAATCCTTCAAACTTAGGGAGCAGCTTAGATTGTTTGTTGCTGCATTAAATCTCAGCAAGTTTATTTTGTGTCCAACTTCTTGAAAGGTAAAGAAAAAATTAATTAAAATGCCTTTTCTCTTCCTTTGTTACTCCTATAATGACTGCGCCATTTGCAAAAATGTTCAACCATAGTATTTTATAGAATCACAGAGTATCTTGGGTTGGAGGGGACCCACAAGGCTCATCCAAGTCCAGCTCCCGGCCCTGCACACACACCCCAACAGCCCCACCCTGGGCATCCCTGGGAGCGGTGTCCAAACGCTCCTGGAGCTCTGGCAGCCTCGGGGCCATGCCCATTCCCTGGGGAGCCTGGGCAGTGCCCAGCACCCTCTGGGGGAAGAACCTTTCCTGATATCCAACCTAACCCTCCCTGGTACAAATTCAGGCCATTGGCATTTCTTTGCCTTTGATATATATCAATATGTGTCACCTTATATATCTCTCTGTATATTGAAAGTATTTTGGTAGCTTGATCAAGTGTTTAATAGCTTTTGGTATTTAGATAGGCCAAGAATGTGTTCCTTTTTGGCCCTATTAAGAATATTTTTCAGACTGTTGGGATGTCTCACTTTCAATTCATATAATGCATCCCATGTTACTTTTTATTATTAACTGTCTTAATTAAAAAAGAAATCCCATGTGGAACAAAGTCATATAAATGATGTGTCCAGCCTGTTACAACAGGGGTGCTATTGTGCTTTTACTTCCAGTCTCACTGAAAGAGCATTGGCAAGGTGTATTTCTCAGTGCTGGTGATATCCTCCTTGGAATGAGTCTGACAATCACTGTTCCAGTACTATGCTCAGGATAAACTGGCGTGTCATTATCTTGGAGCAACCTATTTACTTCCTTAAAATAAAGTATGCTGGTACCTTTCCTTCTTGTTGTCCAAAGCTTTCAGAAAAGGTGTTGGCAAATTCTAATTTCGGATTTCCTTTCAACTTCTACTTTTAATTCCCATATATTTTTTCCAATTTTTTTGTTATAAAAGCTGCATTTTATACATTCTTTTTTTGATGAGAAAAGTGTACTTTATGAATGTTTCAAACTGATACAAATCAGACTTTTTGAGGAACTTGTTAAATGAGTGTCCTTATTGGCTTTTTTTGGAGGGGGAGGAATCTACAGGATTTGTGGCGTTGACTTTTTGAAAGTGTTAAGTTCATATATTACTGGTTTGAATTTTATTGTGTGTGCAAATAGCACTTAGTCAATTCACTGGTGTTTAAGCAACCATTACTCTTTAGTCTGTATTAATTTTTTTATTTATTGAAGTTCAGCCCTGAGTTAAATTAAAAACTGCTGTGTAGAGGGAGGTAAGAAATCAATGTTGTTTTTAATTCCTTAAAAGCAAACAACCAGAGGACCTTGAGATTGTTGTTCAGCCTTGAGTCTTTCTTGTTGGCTGAGCTCATCCCTGGTGTGATCTGATGGTCTGTAATAGACCACATTATCCCAGAATGGTATGGGTTGCAAAGACCTTAAAGATCACCCTGTTCGTGGTCAGGGGCACCTTCCACTATCCCAGGTTGCCCCAAGCCCCATCTAGCCAGGCCTTGGACACTGCCAAGGATCTTGAGACTTCCAGCTGCACACAGCTTCTCTGGGCACCCTGTGTCAGGAACTCGCCACCCTCACAGCCAGGAATTTCTCCTGATAATGCCGGCTGATGATTCCTAATCTTCCTAACAGATGCCAGCTGTTATCTCATCTTGCTTTTATTCCATCTTACTGTCTTGCTTGCTAAACATTGGCCTGTAAGTACTTCTGTGAGGGGAAGATGAGTTGGGCTACCAAGTTGTTTTCATTGTTCTGAACATAATTTTTTATTATTATGGAATGTCTATAAAGGGTAAGATTGAAGGGCTGTCAGGCTCCGTAGCCTGCCTGACAGTGGATGGATAAGAAAGGATGAAAGAGGACAAGTATTCCAGTAGAAAAATCCATATTCTTGTCACCTGTGCACGCTGCCCTCAGTGACCACATAGTACATGTATTTTTGTGTTTGATCTCAACTTGACTTTTAGTTGGGCAAAAATAGACACGTGATGAAGACACATGAGGGAATTTTGGGAGACAGTCTCAGTTTCCATTCTGGACCTTGTACCTTGTTGTGAAGAGGGGAACATGCTGTAAAGCATTTTTGCCTCTTTAAAATTGCATTATTCATGCCTTTAAAATCAAAAACAAGCCCAAAACTTTACAGACACTGGAGACATGACTGCTGCAAAATCAAGCATCTCCTTCAGAATGCAGCATTTGTTGATGATGAAGGATATTTATGAGCTAAATTTCATACAAATGCCTTTTGAGAGTTGTAACTAACTCTGTGCTGAGACTTTAAAAATTAGTCTGATATTTATTAAGGTGGTTTTCAGAGCTAGAGACAGAGGCATAATAATAAATGAATGACTTGGAATTGAAGTTTTACACCAATTCAGGAGGCAATAGCACTTCCTTGGGAGCTTCAAATCCATTCGTTAATCACAATATCTGGCCTATATTTTTTTGTTCTTTGTTCAGCTGTAGTGTTTCTGTGGAGCTCTTGGAGTTCACAGTTCTATGCATTTTTATTATGAAAAATTTAGTATGAAAAATTTCTGCCACGTGTCCCTGCCCTTGTGCTTATGTAAGGGGTGGTCTTTGGAGAAGGATAACCAATGGATGGAGGAGAGAATTATTTTGAGAATTTTTAACCTGGATATCTGTGTTGTGGGCAGTGGTCCCAAAAGAAGTGTCTCAGAATGGTGCAAAGGACATGAGCTTGTGGCAGGAAAGCAGAAATTTGCAAGGGGAAAAACAACAAAAGCAGCTGCACTGCTCCTTTGGAACTAGAAGTCAGCCACCGAGGTCTTGCTTATGCCATAAACTCTACTTATAGTACACTTAATTATTAAAAAAACCCAAAACCTTAGGGAAGATATAAAGAAATAATTTGTCCATCCTTTTCCTTTCTACTTCTTCCCAGTTCTCTACATTTCTGTCAGAATAAATAAATTTACTTCTTGGTATTCTGGTTCCATGCAGAGTACCACTGTATGTTCATTTTCCTCTTCACATGCATTGAACACATGCACTTTTCAAAATCTTGATCCCACTTCTTTGTTTATATTTAATTTTCGTTGGAAGCCAAAATGCCATATGTATTTTGGAGAAGAATCTACTAGTTCGAAATCCTCTTTATTCCAAATTCTTCCTCTTTGTGAAATTATCTGTATCTTCTGGAGCAGACACCAGATTTAATGTGGTTTTGCTGCACCCCACCATAAGCATCACCAGACTGGTTTTAACCGATTATTTTGTCTCCACAGCACTAGATGGTGCTGATGACAGTATCTCTGAAATCTGAATCTTCAAAGATACCTATGATTGCAGAAGTAGGGCTGCTGTTTCCTACCAAGGACCAGTTTGCAAATGCCCTTACTGATCTGAACAAAAATTTTCAGTCTGTGAATGCAATAACAGAATAGGGGAGGGGGAAAAAGGTGGAAAGCTACGAATATATCTTAATTTCTGCGTTACTTTTTCCCCTTTTATCATTGGATGTTCTAGTGGTATTGACTAACAGCTGTGAGTTAGTGTAACTAATTCCTCAAGGTAGTGAGGAGTGTTGGAAAAGCCTTTTCCTGAGGCTCTTGCCTAGAAATTGAGTGACAAGCACTGATACTCCAAGGAATCCACTCCTACCATCTGTGAAGGATATAAAATGAATGATACATTACAAGTTAAAAGAATTCAGGGGACTTCTCCCAGTGCTGATCATCATTTCTTGAGGCAGAAGAGCCTTGCGAGCACATGCCTTCAAACACTGATCCAGTTCCAAGAAATGGAGGCTGTCCAGAATATAATACTGAGGTAGATTTTGCCACTTGTAAGTGAATTTTGTTCATAGCATCACAGAATGGTTTGGGTTGGAAGGGACCTTAAAGCCCATCCAGTCCCACCCCTGCCATGGGCAGGGACACCTTCCACTGTCCCAGGGTGCTCCAAGCCCTGTCCAGCCTGGCCTTGGGCACTGCCAGGGATCCAGGGGCAGCCACAGCTGCTCTGGGCACCCTGTGCCAGGGCCTCACCTGTCACCCTTTTGGTGCTTGTTGATCAAGCCAGCGTTTCCACCCTCTAAAACACACATAGTCATCCTAGGAAAACCTGATAGGAGTCCTGTAATGCCCCAAAGAGAAGTGAAGAAGTCCAAATGATGTTTTTAAACACAGAAAGCCTAAAAACATCTGACACCTAATAAGAGCAAATAGCCTCAGGTTGCACCAGGGCAGGTTTAGAATGGATATTAGGGGAAATTCTCCATGGAATGGCTTGTTCTTTCACAGGCTGCCCAGGGCAGTGGTGTGGTCCCCATCCCCGGAGGGGTTTAAAAGCCGTGTGGATGTGGCACCTGGGGACAGGGGTCAGTGGTGGCCTGGGCAGTGCTGGGGGATGGTTGGACTTGATGGTCTTAGAAGCTCTTCTAAGACAGGGATGGGTTTATCTGTGAATTGACTGCCATGTTGGAGCTGTCCAGGGCCTTAGAGGAGTATCTGACTCCTTGCTGCTGCTGAGCATTAGCTGGTGGCCTTTGCCCACTGCTCCTGCTTCCACCATTCTCCTTGTAAATCAGGTTACACCACCCTCTGTGAGTGCCATTGCCATGCTTTTTTACAAAATGCAAGAAAAATACGTTTATTTTTCTGTATGTATATGGACCTCTGATTTAACAGGTTATTTATAAAGCTAAGGTAATCCTTTTTTCCTTGACTTAGGCTAAAATAAATTTGAGAATAATATATACTAGTAAAATGCAATAACTCAGCATCGAAATACCCAAAACTTTTGTCATATACTTGGATTTCTCCTATCTAAGCAATTAAGATATTAAAATGGATAATACACGAGATACTTAAGTGTGTATTACTTGTATAATGTATTGCATGAGGTGCTGCACTTAAAAATTGTATTCTAGTGAAAGCAAACTAGTTATGAACTAACATTGCATGTATACCATTCCTTCTGTAACAGTTTGACTTTTAAGAATTTAATCATAAACATAAAATGTTCTTCAGATCATATATTGTATAGAATATTTCTGATTCAAACTTTGCTGTTACTTACACGTGTTAAATAAATAAATAATATAACTACAGTGCGTTGCATTCTAAAAATTTTATGTATATAATACGACTTCTTTTCTTACTGAACGGTCTTAACTATTTCAGGACATTATCTTGAAGTTATTTTAATTTTTTTTTTCCCCAGTCTATTTTCTCTGTTGTCTAAAAAACACAACAAAGTGCTGGAGCAAGCCACGCAGTCCTTGAGAGGTTCCCTGGGTTCAAACGACTCTCCACTTCCTGATTATGTGAGTATCAAAATGAATGTTGTAATGGGTGCTTCGAAATTCAAGTCATACATCCCTAAATCTGCAAAGAATTCTCAGAGTGTGGCAGCTGAGCAACCACCGACATCAAAATACAGGAACCTGTATGAATGATGTCATGTCTGAAACATCTCTAAAAAACAAGAATTACACTTAGAAATGGCAGAACAAAACCACAGCTATTCAGAGGGAAGAGACTTACTGTCAACTTGTGCTTTTCAAGCCATTTGTAACTCAGGATATTCAAATCACACAGTTGAAAACAGCATTTTTAAGAACTGGGCTTTGGCACCCACAGAATTCTAAAATGCCTGAAAATGCTTGAAAACAATTCCCAGTGAGCCTCTGGGGGAGTGCTGAAGTCATGGGGCAAATTAGTATGTTCTGAATACATGGATACTTACAGTTCCCTTCGTTTGCTGAGCCAGTGCATGCAAGTAGGCAACAATTTTGTATTTAATTGCACGGCTTGCTGGGAAATCTCTGCTTAGGGTAGAAGAAGGAGATGTCTTGCGAGGACTTGAATAATATCTTTGTACTGCTGAAGTACCTTTGGTCTGTACTCATTTGAACCCTCACTGCAGTACTGTGTGAAGGAAAGAAAAGGTGATTTATCAGTCGCTCGCAATTTTTGAGGATGAAAATGTAACTGTTATATTTTCAGGGATAATGCATGTTCCAGAATATGCCTGCCTGAGACCTTACATATCCTATTACTCTAGCATTAAATATAAAAATACCTAAAAAGATGATTTGATATAATAGCTTAATGACTTAAATAAGGAAACAGCATGATACACATCTCTGTAAAAGAGCACATATAAATAAATGTATCTGTTTATGTGCATACACACGTAGGCATGTAATAACATACATATGACAATACATATTTTAGGGTGTGTAAGAATACAGTGCTTGAAAAATATTTTATAGGTTTTGGACTTCTTTTTAACTTGCTGGATGTAAACAATACTGCAGTTAAAGAAAGGCCCAGGGAAAGGCTTTCTGTACAAAGTTGTCCCCTTACATACAGAGACAGCTGAGCAATGCAACTGATAGAGCTGGGAAAGCTTCCTGGAGTACAGCCAAGGGGCTTAGATACTTTACTGAATTTCTTCTTTTTTTGTTGTTGGTATAGTGTAGGGATGGAAGGGAGAAAGAGAGCACTTGGAAAGATTGGTGTAGGGGAGACTAAAATAAGTTCCTGGCCTGTATTTTGAAACAGTAACGTAGACTATTAAGCATGGCTTTCTGATCCTTTCTTTTTCCTCTCCAAATTGCTCATGTTACAGCTCAGTCTGAGGCATAGGCAGTTGACTAAAAAAAGTTGAGGCCAGATTTCATCACTTCAGCATATTCTGTTTCTGAAAGCTTGTGTTTATGTTGTGTGTAAGAACGAAGAAGAGTGTAGGATCTGAGGGGTCTGAAATGTCTGAAATCTTGAAGCCCGTTCCACCTCTATATCCCAGCATGGAGCTAAGGAAAGGGGTGATTCCAATATTTCCTGCTCTGTACAGGTTTGTTTATTGAGAGGTGGAGGTTTGTCCAATAAGCAGTTCTCTTTGCAGGTTTTGTTCAGACCAAATACGTATTTTAAAAATGCATTTCTCACCATTTTTTCATTCACTTTAATTTAGAGATTATTTTTTTTCTTACTGTGCACTGTAGTCCAAAGGGAAGTTTGCATGGAACCTGAATCCGAGGGTTAAATCACACATAAAAGTATTCTAGGTGCTGCTTAAGGTATTGTCTTAAATTCTGGGTGTTTGAACAGTAGTACTCTTTCTACTCCTGTAAGTTTTTGACCCAGTACACAGTCCCTAAGCTTATAATCACCGATGGTGGTAGGAATATACTAAGTTCTACCTTTACCATGTTTCTTAATGTCCTTTTTGTGAATGTCTGCTGCAGTCTGCCATCAGGTCTGTGGTGTACCAGCAGAGCTGGGAACAGGAGTAAGGAACTGACCCAGTTCGCCTTGATTCTTGCTGAGGTTTTTCTGGTTTTTAAAAAAGAAAAGTGCGAGTTGTTTCATTTATCGAGGCTGACCCAGTGTCCAGGTGCCTTCCTGATGAACTCTTGTCAGTGTGGTGAGATTCAGGAGCAGGATGGAGAAGGCAGCAGGACAGAGAGAACCACCCCCTGTCATTATGGCCTCAAAGACAGGATCCCTTGTTAGACTAATTCTCATGCTGGTTTGTTTACTTGTTGTTTCATAAGCCATATTATTATTCACTGTTTTTGTAGCAGCATTGACCTGTTTTAAAATACCATACTTTGATCCAGCTGGAAATGGGAAAAGTCCACTTAGGTTTATCTTTCTTGCTTTCTTGCATTCAATGAACGTGTATTTTCCAATGTTTTTAGCAAACAAGAAAATTGGTAATAAAAAATTGAGAATTTTGCTTCTTTCAGTTCAAATCGACATATTACTTAGGTAAACATATCAATGATTTCCTTGGTAATTTGATTACAGCCTAATGTAATTTATCAAATCAAAGGTACTTAACAGCATAACTAGAGACATGCTAACTTCTCTTGGGTAGTAGCATGTCAAACGTGTTGTTGGAGCTACCATCTACCCCAAAAATTTCTTTTTAAGGATTTCATAGTCTTCTTTATGATTTTTGAGCACTTCCCCTGCTTGTTAAACTACAGCTGGTAACAAGAGAGTCTCCTTAACGCTTTCTAGGGAAAGAGTGGATGGAGAAGAAGAGAGTAAATTTTGATTTTTTGCAAATTTATGTCATTTTCTTGCTGATGTAAGAAAAAACCCAGTTTCCTTAATGTAAAAGTTGAGGAAAATACAAATCAAATGTAGAAGTAGTTTTAGATTAAAGTAGTTTGGCACACATCATCACTTGAGTCTTACCTTCTAAACTTCGGGTTTAAGAAACATAAATTGTTCAAGCCAGATGAAGCTTAAATGTGTTAGGAAAAATTCTAAAAATAATCACACTTAGTGCCAATATATTCAATTATTTAATACATAGGACTGTCATTTAAACAGCACTTCAGTGGTAGATGAAATTTGTCAGGGATAGAAACCATGTAGTGCAATACCGAACTTTTCATATTAATAAATATACTCCTATCAATATATGGAGAGCCATCCTTTAATCCTCTGTCCAAAATCTGTTGGCTTTTGGGGTTGTTTAGTACAGAAATAAGTGCATGTTGGCAATCCAAAGGGGAAAATATAAAAAAATACAAATGTAGTGAGCTCTGTGTGGGCATGTATATATATAAAAATATTATATTTTAATATATATTTATATATGTAAAGTCTGCAGTAGCAAAGCCTGGTGGTACTGGGAGAGTTCCCAATCAGAGCTGACTTTTCCTTACTCTTTCCCAATCCAGTAAATTTACCCACTGTGCAAAGCTGGCTTTCATGGAGGGCTGGAATTCTGCAAATGTTGATGAGTTTTTCTCTCATCTTGATAACCAGAATTAAACTTTGCATCTGGATGACGAGATTTCTGTATTATTTTCTTTTCCTCCTCAGTTTGTGCTCCTTAATGAGCTAAATGAATTCCAATATTTAGATTCTTCTTTGATTTTCCCCTGATTTATATGGTAAATAGAAAGCAGCTGTCTGTTTAACCATCTAACTCTTGAAACTCCTAGGCCCCTCGAGCATCATCTGGAAGCAATGTAGCTTGTAAAACAAAGCTAAGAAGAAAAAGCAATGTTTGTTTTATGTGGGATGAATGACTTCAGTTGGGGTCCCTCTAATTCGGCCATTATGGGGGTTATTAAAAAGCAGTATTACAAAAGTGGTTTCAACAAAAAAGAAATTTTGGTGGGGGGAAGCTTATATCTTGTTATTACATTTGATTATATTCAAAGCTCCAAGTACTTCATAAATAGTCCTTCGTTTGAGTTTCCCCAAGAGAGAACCAGCCCAGTCTCCCCCCTGTACATCAATAGATGTTAAAAGGTTCCCCTGCGTCATTTAATTCCTAGGAAGAAATTGTCTGTTATAATTAAGAGCTCCATATTTATCTTAGAAACTTGGAGTTGCTAAAGAGTAGGTAAAATCGGGTCCATGAACTGCAGTATTTGCTGTCTCTTAAACATAATGGAACAGATCTAAAATCTATTAATGTTCTAGATTCAGTTACGTGCAGAAAAGTTAATTTTTAATCCAATATGTAGCAAACGAGTATTTCATTCACTGTTGATGTGAACAATTTGACCTTTAAATAAATGCTGTGATGTTTTGGGGGTTAGAACAAGATGATCTTTAAGCCTTCCCAGCCCAAACCATTCTAGGATTATACGATTCTATGAATCATAGGCCCATTTGGAGTGGAAAAGACCTCTAGGTTCATCAGGTCCTATAAAATGTTCTGTGCTTGCATATCTAATATTAAATTAGGTATCCTGCAGCTCTATCTGATTTTTTTAATTATCTGAAGAACAGTTTAATGCAGAGCTCTGCCATCACATGGAAGTGTTTTCCTATAAAAGTGTGTTATCACGAAGAAATGGGAAGTCTTCCCTGCGATCATCTGATGACTCCAGTAATGATGCAGAAATGAAATTAAACCCACTTCCAAATAAACTGGTCGGCCGTAATAGAGTTAGTGTGATGCAATTAACGTTGTTCAGCTGGTAGTCTGTAAAGTACTGCTCAGTGGTAACTGCTAAGAACGCACAAAATATGTAGAGCTGGATACACTGTTGGCGGAACGGGAAACTTTTGCCAAATTAAATCAAGACTCCTAACTGAGATATGTCCTTATTTGTCAAATACTGGGGTGAGGAAAAAAGCTAAGGTAGTTTTGTTTTGTTGGGGTTTTTTTTTGTCATAATCTTTTTTTAAAACTCAGAAACCACCTACTTACCACCCAAAGCACTGCCTAGGTCTCTTCAGTGGTTTTTTTGTCTCTATTTTCTTCCATTTCCAAATGTCATCAAGAAACCTAGCAAGATTTTTTTTAATGCCTTAGCCATGCATTGTTAATGGTCTAAAAAACTTCATTTTTGTGTGTGAATTTTTAGATTCTCATGTTATCTAGAGGAATAAACTTAAAATGTGATTATAGAAGAAATTTTTTTTAGGGTGTTGTTTACTGAAAGCATATGGTAAAGCAATATCCTATTGGGTGGGTTTTGTGTGGTATGTGGATTCTAGCAGTTCAAGTTGCACTTAATGGGAGAGTCACCTCGTTTTGCACTATAATACCTTCTTTCTGATTACTCTGACTTGATGGCTGATGAAGTAACATTTTCAGTATCAGGTTATTCTTGGGTTTGCCTGTCTCCAGTATTGAGCAGAGGGCCTATAAATACTTTTTCTAAATATTAGTCATAGCCTCCTCCAGATGAATTATATTTTATAGAATATTACTCCTACCTAATCCCCCTATTTTTATATCACCAAAAAATAGCTATTTCAGAATAGACTGAAATAACCAACCTAACCCAAATCTAAAGAGAGCTTTTCTATTGAGTAATAGCTGAATTCTGCAGTTCTGTCTGAATTCTTAATCAGTTCTTTCCTTTAAATGAATTGAAACTTTCATGAGAAAATGCTGCATAAATTATCCTTAAGCAGAAGAACTCTCCTGAAATCCTGTGAAAAAGATGTTGATGAAGTTCAGTCTGTTTAAACTTCTGTATATTACTATGAAGTACTAACAGTTATTTGCAGCTGGTTTTTTCATTATTGTGTTTTCACAAATACATTGCTTGTAGTTGAAAGAATTTTAGACAAATACATTGAAAAACATCAAGATGATGTTTTTCAAGAAGGTGATGGTCTTTCATCACTCAGGAGTTCCACAAAAGTGTCATTGGTCTCTGGTATTTTTGTTTCATAGATGGTGTTAAGCCTGACTTCACTTAGGAATTCTCATTTGGAAAATAAGGATGAAAATCCCTTTTTTTTAAAGAACATTTACTGTGGCGATAGTGTCTTAAGATTGTCTGATTGAAAATCTTCCATTCTTCAGATTTATAAGGCAGGAGAACAAATAAGTAGAAGAACTTCTGACATTAGCAGTGCAAACACCTGCTAAAGTAATTTCAAAACCCCTTGTTTTGCTTGTTAGACACATTTGAAGTAAACCAAATGAACATCATAATTTTTTACTTACTATTCTCCTTTAACAGTTCTACAGCTTTAGGATATTGTCATTATTTTGCAGTAAAGGGTATAAATTACAGCATTTGTTCAAATTTTGTACCCAAACCCCATGTTTTTTGGTAAGACTGCTTAAATGAGTGGCCTTAAAAGAGAAGATGATTAAGCTGAAGAAGTTGTAAGAGCTTGTCTTATAAATGGGTGAGATCCTGGGGTTCCTTTACACCTCTGTAAATTAAACAGGAAAATTTTGTATGCTGACTTTTCTCCTGCACAGCTAATTGGGTTGCATTTGAGAGAACTGGAAACCTGGGAATGCTGGGATTTTAGAAGGGTCTGAGGTATAGCTGTGGATAGAAAATGTGATGCATTATTAAGATAAAGCCCTCATAAGCCTCTCTATATAACTGTTTGTTACTGCCATGTAAACCAATATTTGTTTTGTTCAGACTAATGACAAGTATTGAAGTGTTAGGTTGAAAAAAGGAAAAGTACTGATCCCCAAAGCATCCTTCTTTGCTGATTTGGTTATTAGATGCTTTTTCTGCCGCCTCTTTCACATGAGTGGGTTGTTCAGGGTTTCTCAGAAACCAATTATTCACCTGGATGGTTCATCTTGGTCAGACGTCCACAGACAAACAGAACAACCTAATGCAGTAGCTCTCCAAAGAGCAGGATTTATTTTTATAACAGCAATCTATTTCAACAATGCATTAAAACAATTTTCTGGTGTTCCTAACGCAAGGTTTTGATTGAAAAATGTAGTGCTTAAAAACCATAAGTATGTGACCATATGTTATAAACATCCCAGTAATTGTTTTTTTAAACATGCAGCCATATAAAGTAGAGGAAATGGATGAGGAAGAAAGTATGTACCAAACCTTTTAGGCTGTTTGGTACTAAATACCTAATTGGAACTGGAATTTTTGTGTGCTGCTTTTTCTCTATGAGATATTGGCGGAACATGTTGTACCTTCCATTTCCAATTTCTCCTCTTCATATTTTCAGGGACATTTACAGACTAACCAGTGAGGTTTTTGTACGTTTTTAGTTGTTGTTTAAAAAAAAAACCAAACATTTATTTCTGTCAAAGGGTACTGAGAAGTTATTTAAAAAGTAAACTAACAAAGATCTTTAGGTTCCTTCATTGCAGATATCTGTGATTTGGCACTGGAAAGACAAAGAAAATAATAGAAATTAGGGTAAACCAAGACTCAGTGATTTTGAGAAACATGGTATAAGAGGAAGATGGTGTGCTTCACCACTTTCATTGGATAAAATAATGGAAGAAGTTATTCACCTGTCGACATGCTGCTCAAATCTGTCTGAACTGAAACATCCACACCTCAAATGCTGTATCCAGTTCTGGATGTGTGCCTGTGCCCTCAGGACAACGAGGACCTGGAGGGGCTGGAGCGTGTCCAGGGCAGGGAACGGAGCTGGGAAGGGGCTGGAGCCCCAGGAGCGACTGAGGGAGCTGGGAAAGGGGCTCAGCCTGGAGAAAAGGAGGCTCAGGGGGGACAGTCAGGCTCTGCTCTGAACAGGGACAGGAGGAGAGGGTTCTGGATGTGTGCCTGTGCCCTCAGGACAACGAGGACCTGGAGGGGCTGGAGCGTGTCCAGGGCAGGGAACGGAGCTGGGAAGGGGCTGGAGCCCCAGGAGCGACTGAGGGAGCTGGGAAAGGGGCTCAGCCTGGAGAAAAGGAGGCTCAGGGGGGACAGTCAGGCTCTGCTCTGAACAGGGACAGGAGGAGAGGGAACGGCCTCAGGCTGTGCCAGGGGAGGTTTAGGATGGATACTGGACACAATTTCTCCATGGAAAGGGTTGTCCAGCCCTGGCACAGCTGCCCATGGCAGTGGTGGAGTCCCCATCCCTGGAGGGGTTTAAAAGCAGTGTGGATGTGGCACTTGGGGACATGGGTCAGTGGTGGCCTGGGCAGTGCTGGGGGAATGGTTGCACTCCATCTTGGATGGCTTTTCCAACCTAAACAATTCTGTAATTCTATAAAATACTGAAACGGGACCATTTTCTATCTCTACAGAGCCACATTTATTCCAAGTTGTGTCCACGTTACTGAAGCAAGTTAATCTCGTCAGTTTACAATTCATCTTCCTGGAGAGGTCCTGCCCCCCTGATCAGCATTTCAGTGTCTTGCTGAGGGCAATTCCTCTGCTGGTGGCTGTCGTTAACATTACCTGTAATGTTACGCAACTGCTGCTGATTGGCAGTGTGGGTGGCCAGGAGACTGAATGATGGGATGAAGGAAAGGAGAATATTTTAAAGGGAATGAGTCAACCATATTAAAAGACAGTCTTGGTATGAAGTGAATAAGAAAAAGGTTTGGAGAAGAAAAATTATTAATATAGACAGAAATTCAAAACCGAAAGTGGGTTCTGAAAAAAGGTTGGCTCCTCTCTGCTGCTCATATGAAGTATCACAAGGAACAAAATAAGCCACTTACTGAAAACTGATTTCCTCATCACCTGGCCTGAAAACAGCATTAAAGAAATGTGGAAGGGAGAATTTACATTTTGTTTATCCCTATTGACAAGAGTGGATTCTTGTTCTCTGTGAAATACCTTTCTGAAAAACCTCTCAGAAAATGTAAAGAATGTATTTAGAAGAAAAAGAAATTTATAAGAGTCTGTTACTCATTTTTATTGAATAGTATAGACACCCTAATGTTTTTCACAGGTGTAATTGAAAAGATAAACTTTTAATTCCCTTTTGTGTAATCAGCTATTTCTCTTAATTTTCTCATTTCTTTGTTGATTAGGAACTAAGTGAATTGGGGGAATACATTGCACATTTCATATGCTAAATCAGCTTTTATAAATAGGAAGTTTTCCACAGAATTGGTTAATTATAGAAACAATAACCCAGAATTTGGACAAAAAGTAGCACTTCTTAACAAGCTCTGAGTTAGAGGCAGAGAGCTGGGGGTGTTCAGCCTGGGGAAGAGAAGGCTCTGGGGAGACAAGCCTCTAATACATTGCCATTGTTTAATCCTCCTGTATTTGTTATCCCCAGCGCTTTTGGGAGATGTCTGATTGCCTTCACTTCTCTGAAACAAAGTTGAGACACGTAAGATACCTTTTTTTTTTTAATTGCCCTTCAGATATGTTACTGGAATGTGGTGGAGCTCTTCCAGAGCTGCTCTTGTTCATATTCAGGCTGGAGCCCAAACTGGGTGAGCTGTGGCCCGCTACTGAATACATGACATATTCTCCAAAGACATTGCGTTCTGATGAATTTTTTTGTTGCTATCAAGCTGGTACGGTGTGTACACAGCCTATTCCACTCCAGCATTTGTGTGTGTGCTAACCCAAACCCTTGACCTCAAAGATAATGTTGGCTAATAACAAAAAACAGCCGTCCTGTTCTAGAGAAAATAAGATGAATTGTAACATTGCAGGTTCAATTTGTTTTATTCACTGCAGTAGGACTCATTATCTGAAGTATATCTGTTCTCCCCAGATAAACTGAGGAAAAAATGGATGTTGCAGTTCCCAAAGGCAGGTCTTTCATCTATTTACCAGCAGATAATTTGTGGTACTCACAGAGAAATCAGATGCTTACTCGATGCAGCCAAAAAAAAGTTCTCTGAACAAATAATGACAAGTTTTCCCCATTCCAACACTAATCTTCTAGATTTTGATAAATTGAGTCAATAGGAAGAGTCATGTTACATTCCCATGGGAAAAAGCTTCATGGAACTTTTCTGATACAAAAAATTATTTTTCTGCAGTAAATTAGCCATCTTACCATGTAGTAGACTGTTAATTAGAATTTTTTAGAAAACTTAGTGTAAATTATAGGTAACAAGTCATAATCACAAACAGGATTTTCGTGAGGAAGAGGTGAGGGACCCTGGGATGGATGTACAACCTACCCAGGTGCTTTGTTGTCTTTCAGCAGTAATCTCTCATCTTGTCCCTGTCTGTCACTGCTGTGCTTTATGAACCAAGCTACACGAAATTAACTTTGGTTCCAAAATAGACAAGACTTCATAACTATTTCAGGTAATTTTATTTAGTTGGATAATGCAGTTTTTACATATTTCTATCAAGAGCATTTTGCTTCAACATTTGAGAAAATACCATCTGTTGCTCATAGTTCATTTTGGAACAAGTGCCTGTGTACATAGACTTCCACAATTATTTTCTGTGAGTTTTGGGTTTTCCACATCTCAGTTAAAGGTTCGTTTTTTGGCATTCAGGATGCAGCTGCTCTGTGCTTCCAGAACATTCAGCAGAGCAGTGGTCAGCAACTTCTGTGTTTATCAGAACTGATGCAGTGCCTTTGTGTCCAAATGTCCTTGAAAAATAAGATGGAATGTAGTGAAAAGAGATTTAATCTAAAAGTTACCCCATTTATTTGGTTTGTTTGCTATCAGCTCTCAGAAGGCTGTTTCTCATCTTCTTACAATTTCCATTTTACTCTGCTCGAGAGAGCAGTTCTTGAAATTTGTTCATGGAGGGTTTTTGGGCCCAGGTTAATAGAATAAATGATACTTTTACTGGCAGTGACTAGTTTTGAAGAACTGGTAAGTTTGAAGTGGTGGTGAAGTTTGAAGAAGTGATAAAACCACTTTCTTATATTTTCTAATATTTTAAAAGAACTTATCTCCTTTATACTGCAAACCACTTCAAAGCTCAATGATGTGATTTTTCTGATAGGCTTCACACATCTTTATTAAGCTATTCCCTTTAATTTTCAAAGTATTTTACACCACTGAAATAATGAATATAGTACGTGTGCTGAGTGGTGTCATAAAGAATTACTTCTTTAACCATGCTGCTATCTTTTAGTGTATCGTAAGAAATAAAAGCATTTTCCATGATTTATCTTCAGCTCTGGTATAAGATGATGGCTGTAAAGCAGCGTATTCCTGCTCACAGCAGTTCGGGAATCTCATGCCATAACCCCTTGTCAAGTGTCTGCCGTCTGGGACCTGATATTTATTATCATACGCTGCTGCTGTTTAATACTGAACCATCATAAAAACTTTCCTGTGTGCACACTGTCACCTTCTATACGAATAGCAACAGGTTAAGTTACAACTTTTTTGTAATTACTGTTTTTAAACATGCCTAATATTGTCATGAGGCAGTCAAGAGGGGTTTCTTTCTGTTTTGTGGTGATTTTTTATTATTGTGTTACCCATCTCAGTTTCCCTTTGCAGTGATTTTTGGTGTTTGAGCAGAGAAGGAGCCTTGCACTGTGGAAGCAGGGGCAGGATGTGGCCTCAGCAGTAACACCATTCCCTTGCCTCCTTGGCATTCTCCGAATTGTAATGGTGGATGTGTCTGCTCTGCAAACCCCTTCTGTGCCTCCCACAGAAATTTCAATAGCAATTTTCACCCCAAGGGCAGAAGTACAGAATCTTCTGGCTGCTGGGTAGAGAGAAGCACTGACTTTTCCCACTGACATCCTATGTGTCATCAGGACCGGAAAATCTTCTGCTTGGATAGTGTGGAAATTACGGAAATTCCATCCTTTATTTGTATTGAGGACGTGGATTACACAGTCTCGTGTGTGAAGTTTTTTCTTTTAGACAGGGTCAAAATTATTCAGAGTAGTACTTCCAGTGGGAGACAACAGTTCCAAGGCATTGATGGTTTTGCTGTGTCACAGCAGAGATGCTGAACCACGGGGTCTGATCCGTGAGGAATCAGAGGAGAACTTTTGAGTTTAGCTTCTGTGAAGCTGACAGCTTTAGTCAGGGATCAGTATATATTCAGTTTGTTTTGATACTTTCTCAGTTAAAATTGCTTAGACACTGAAGATAGGTCTGCAAAATTATAGAATTGTGGGCTCATTTGCTTTCGAAAAACCCTCTCGAGTTTGGGTTGGAAAAGTCATCAAATCCAACCATTCCCCCAGCACTGCCAACTACCACTAACCCATGTCCGCAAGTGTCATATCCACACAGCTTGTAAATCCCTGCCAGGGATGGGGAATCTACTCTGGGCAGCTGTGCCAGGGCTGGACAGCCCTTTTATGAAAGAAAGTTTCCCAAATATTCAACCTGAGCGTCCCCTGGCCCAGCCTGAGGCCGTTCCCTCTCCTCCTGTCCCTGTTCCCTGGGAGCAGAGCCCGACCCCCCCGGCTGCCCCCTCCTGTCAGGGACTTGTGCAGAGCCACAAGGGCCCCCCTGAGCCTCCTTTTCTCCAGCCTGAGCCCCTTTCCCAGCTCCCTCAGCCGCTCCTGGGGCTCCAGACCCTTCCCCAGCTCCGTTCCCTGCCCTGGACATGCTCCAGCCCCTCAGTGTCTCTCTTGTCCTGAGGGGCCCAGAGCTGATCCCAGGACTGGAGTAATCTATAACACTGAGTGGTTTACTTGAATGATAGCAGTTGGTTCATAGGAAATATGCTAATAATGTATATATACTTCTGCAGAGAGTGTCACAGTTGTTACTGCTAGGCATAATATCTAGGATGAAGAAAATGTTTGATAATACAGTCAGAGATGATTCTGGGGTGATAGGGAACTGGTGGGTAAATTATATTCCTGTAACTCTGATGTACTGTATGTAGTAAAGTTTGGGAGGTGCGAAGGAAAAATGTGAAGAAAACTGTTCGGTTTAAACTGCTAACTGGTGGTTTTTTCTGGCCATTTGCAACATATAATGTTTTGCCATCTTATTCTTCTTCATGATACAAATAAGGGTTTCTGTACTTCAATTAACATCACATAGGATAAAAAGAATAAGAACCCATTCCAAAGAGGCATTAAAGATATGGTAAGGGTGCTTAAATCTGGAGTTAACTAGGAACTGAAACACAAAAACTAATGCCTGTGTATCTTCCTATGGAATTGTTAAATTTGTTCCTTTTTGGAGAACCATTGCTTCAAAGAGGATCATCAAAAATCATCTTTAAGATATACTTTAAGGTCTACAGATTTCATTAGGTACTATTTACATTACTATTAATATTATTGTTCGGTTTAATGCATAAATTGGAAACTTTGTCTTACATAAGACCTGCCATGCTCCTGATGGGAGCCTATGAGGAAGTGGAGAGGGACAAGAGAGTGGAGTGACAGGACAAGGGGGAATGGCTTCCCAGTGCCAGAGGGCAGGGCTGGATGGGATATTGGGAAGGAATTCCTGTCTGTGAGGGTGGGGAGGGGCTGGCACAGGGTGCCCAGAGCAGCTGTGGCTGCCCCTGGATCCCTGGCAGTGTCCAAGGCCAGGCTGGACACTGGGGCTTGGAGCAACCTGGGACAGTGGAAGGTGTCCCTGCCCATGGCAGGGGGGATGGAACGAGGTGGTCTCTAAGGTCGCTTCCAACCCAAACCATCCTGTGATGGTTATCATTCCATGGTAAGTGTCAAGGTTTCAGTTCCTGCAGCACCAGTTGCTGTGTAACTTCCCCAAACAGTTTTGCTGGTGACATTTCGCAGCTAAGCTGAATGTGTAGGGCTGGAATCATAAACTTTTTCACTTGAGGAATGTCTTTAAAGTCCTTGAGCTCTCCTCGATGTAGATTGGTTCTGTTAATTAAAGCCTGTATCATGATAATCTATTTACCTTTGTATGGTGGAGTTGGGGTTGCATATGGGACTTGTCCTTTCCTGTTCTACTAGTCAAACTAAACAAAATCTTCCCATACCTCTAGGGAATACTGCTTAGTTTCAAGAAGAAATGGAGAAATCTTCATTTCCTTTCAACAGTAAGAAAACCTCATTAGTATTTCAAGCATAGTATGACAAAATACAAATTCATAGTTTTAATTTTCTTAGTAGGAGTGTTTTCATCTTCCTAGTAGCAGTTGCTTCCCAGGTTTTGTGGAATCTTAGACGATGACTGGGTTCAGTTTTACTAAATGCTGTTTGCATTTTGTTGTCATTGTTGCGTGTGGTTTGGAAATAGTGTCTGGGGAGTGTTTGAGTTCCCAGCTGGTGACTGTCAGGTATTTTGGGCATTGTGGTGGATCCCCGTATGCTGGAGCTCCTTGGTGGGCTTAGACCAGCCTCTGAAGCTTGACCCTGAGTAGATGTCTTCCAGAGTAATTTACTTTTTTTAAGCTAGTTGGGGTGAAAATCAGTTTATTTGGTTTGATTTCATGGGGAGGCTTGGACCAACCTGGTCTAGTGGAAGGTGTCCCTGCCCATGGACCTTCCAAACCAAACCATTTTGGGATTCTGTGATTTTGGGAATTGTGAAATTCTCAGTAAACAGGTAAAATGGACACAGGGCTATGAGAGTGAAACATCACCAAGAATCAGTAAAGCACTGAGGGAATCTGGGCCATTTTATAGTAATTTTTGATTGATGCTGCAGCCTGACTTTGAGGGAGGTGGAGGATACGTTAAAATATTTCAAAGGAAGTGGTTTAGGATTGGAATTTCAAAGACAGGAAGGGCGTGGATGGAAGAAGAGATGAAGGTGAAGGGGTGATGAGCTGTGGATTAGCTGTAGGTCAGCTGGATAACAAACACGGTATAGTGAAGTCATGTAAGAAGTACATGTGAAGCATCTGCACCTTCCCTGGGATATATTTCTGTGGCTTGGTATTTCGTGGGCCAGTGCAAGTCAGGCAAACAGGGTTTTGGAGCATCAAAGCAGTTGAGCTTGCTGCCTTGGCAGGTGTCCTGTGGTGTGTTTTCCCTTGGAGCAGACTGCTCCTGGGCCTTTTCCTCTGGGACAGGACACACACCATGGCATTTCCTCCCGTGTAGCCATGTCGTGGGCTGTGGTGGGTGTTGGCATTGGGATACG
This sequence comes from Gymnorhina tibicen, assembly GCA_013399875.1. Taxonomy (NCBI): domain Eukaryota; kingdom Metazoa; phylum Chordata; class Aves; order Passeriformes; family Artamidae; genus Gymnorhina; species Gymnorhina tibicen. The sequence continues at coordinate 133,027 of VXAZ01005105.1, forward strand.
GGCTGCAAACGCTGTGTCCCTGGTGGGAAATGCGTGTTCCTGCTTGGGCTGGCTCAGGGTGGCTGAAAACCTGCACTCTCAACTTGCCTGTTACTCGGGAAGGCAGAGGAGTGTCAGGATGGGCAGTTTATTTAGCAAACTGTCTGGCAACAAACTTTGCTCTGGTGTGACAGCTCTGCTTTCATTTCAGTGATCAGAGATGCCAGGGTTAATTCTTGAGGTTATAATCAGTATAGGCTTTGCATTTTTTCACATAATACCTACTTTACCAAAAGTTGTCTGAGTTTGACATAGAACAGCCAAAGAGTATTGCCAGTAAAAGAGATGAAGATAAGATTCTGGTCACCAAAGGTTTGGCTTTGAAGTTGCTTTGCTCACTGAGGGTAAGAACAGCTTTCTTGTGAGCTTCCTTCATTCTCCGCCATTCTTCCACTCCTTTGGCAGAGCGAGTTTATTTTGTTGGAGGTTTTGTTTTCTGCTGAAAGTGCAGGAAATTCAGACAGCTCTCTTGGAAGCTCCCCAAAGCTAATACAAACAAGATACATATGCTTCTCTTAAACTAACTAAAAATAAAGTAAATTATTTGGAAGTATTTAACTATAGATATTCCCCTATAAAGACAAAAGGGAGATTTACATCATTATAATTGTGGATGCTGATAAATTATGTTATCAAGGTGAAATTCCCTGGAGCATCTATTGTCTATTCCTCTCAAAAGATTGAGGAGTACCACCCTGAAATCTGAAATAGCTGCATTACAGACAGGAGAAGTAACTACTGAATGTCTAAAACCGTAATTTATTGAAGTATTCTTTAGCATGTATAAAGCCAGATTAAAAAAAAAAAGTGATGTAAAATGAACCGAAATTGTCTATTCAGCTATACTTTTTGTGGCTGCAGCTTATGGATCTGGAACAGTTTACCAAACATTTTTCCTGCTGGTTCCCCCCTGGTAAAAAAAATGGCAGAACTTGTCTGTTTGGGGTTAATTTGGCATTCTTAGTCCTTTTGATATCTGTTAATTGTGCGGGGTATGTATCCTTTTTTTTTCCATTGCTGGGAAAATTGCCTTTATAGTCATATCTGCGTCATAAGGGAAATAGTTGTTTATGACTATAATTTTTTATGATTTATGTTCGAAAATTGTTGAATCTCACTGAAAATATTACAGATGAAGAGCTATAGTGAGTCATCATGGACAGGGGCTCAGAATGGTGAACAGCCCTGATTACGGTTGCCTGTGTGACCTCCACCCTCACCTTTTCTCTGTTTCTACATCCAAATGAGGCCTTCAGCCTCAGCTCTGAAGATGATGGGTGGTCCCACAGTGTGGATGCAGCAACACAGACATAGTGCAGCCCTTCCTGATATTCCAGTGCCTGAAAGGGCTCCAGGAGAGCTGCAGAGGGACTGGGGACAAGGCCTGGAGGGACAGGACCCAGGGAATGGCTTCCCAGTGCCAGAGAGCAGGGCTAGATGGGATACTGGGAAGGAATTCCTGTCTGTGAGGGTGGGGAGGCCCTGGCACAGGGTGCCCAGAGCAGCTGTGGCTGCCCCTGAATCTCTGGAAGTGTCCAAGCCAGGTTGGACAGAGCTCTGAGCAACCTGGGACAGTGGAAAGTGTCCCTGCCATGGCAGGGGCTGGAAAAAGATGGGTTTGAAGGTCTCTTCCCACCCAAACCATCCTGGGATTCTCTGAATTGCAAAGAGAGGCAAAGGGAGCAGATGTCCTTAAGGGGTCACTAAGAACTAGCAGGGAGAGTGGTGAGTCCGAGATGGCTTTCCTTCTGTGAATTGTGGAGTTCGTGGGAAGGAAACTATTACATCATGTCCAGCTGTTTTAAGTAGCTGCTTCACAGCTTTTGCACACTGTGTGCACTCCTGGCTCCGCTGGAGAGGGACCAGCAGTGTTGGTCAAAGTGAGCTAAAGCCACCGAGCTCTGACACAAAGCGACTTGCACTTTTGAAAATCCAAATGTCAAAGCATTTTATTACTGGCAGCAAGTTCCCACTCACTAAAAGCCATTCATTGTCATAAGCAGTTAAGTTCAGAACTGTGTTTGGACATGTTTTTTTTGTCAGCCTGCATTTCCATCAAGTATTTCTTCTGCAATTACGTGTGACATTTCCACTTTATTTCGTCAGGTTTCTTTGAATTAAGACTTCAGCACAGCGTGCCTTTTCCTGTTGTTTTCTTTTACCCTATTTACGCTGTGCAGTTGTAGCGTACTCCCTTACCAATCCCTGCTCAGGTTTTGCTTTTTTTAGGCAGATAAGCTTCTTCCTGCTTATTGTGCTAACTGTATAATTAGCAGTTATTTAGCTGAAAGTATAATTTGGCTGGAAAATTGCTGTGATGTGAATGCACAGTGAGAAGCGCAGCTTTTTTTAGTACACACCAGTGACCTGGGTGTCCGTACCCATTGTCATATGGTGCATAACACCATTCATATGGATCTTGCCACAAAGGAAAAGTTGATCTGTTAGATCTCCAATTTGTAAAAAAGTTAGAAAGTAGACCTCTTTAGGCTTATAGTTACTCGTTGCTTTGGACTGGGGTTTACTCTACATCCAAACAAAAGGGGAGAAAACCAAATTGTTGCACTTCAGTGAATACCAGCTTGCAGTAAAGAAATATGTAATCATATCTGTAATACATAGTCTGAAGTATGTCACTGTCGTGTGGACATGATATGAGACTTACGTTTGTTCACTAGTGCTTCTTAGAATCATGGAACAGAATCTCTGAGTGTTGGGTTGGAAGGGACCTTAAAGCTCATCCTGTTCCACCCCCTGCCATGGGCAGGGACACCTTCCACTGTCCCAGGTGGCTCCAAGCCCCATCCAGCCTGGCCTGGGATACTGCCAGGGATTCAGGGGCAGCCACAGCTTCTCTGAGAGCCTTGCGCCAGCTGTAGCTGAGTGTGCAGCATATCTTCCTGGGTTAATGATCAAAAATGCAAAATATCATTAAGAAATCTGTCACCATCCGTGCTGTGCAATACCCTGGGTACCACTCTGAAAAAGGACAGTGCTTGACTTCCAGCCTGGACCCATAACTGAGGGTCAAAAGATGAGCCGGGCTAGTCAAGGGGCTAATTTCATCATGGAAGAGAGACTCATGTCCACCTTTGCTTATTGATACCATTTCGTAGCATCACAAGTCACCAAAATTCTGATTTTTCAACCAGCTATTGCTTTCCATGTTAACTAACTTTGAAGGAAAGAAAACAGAAAGCTGAATAATTTTGTCTCTGTTTATATTAGACAGTACAAACCACAAGGGATGGTTATGCAACCTTAAGCTGAATTACACAAGGACATGCCTCCCTCTATCTCCTCAGAACTGGTAACATTTAGAGACTGGAGATTTGCATTCATTCATAATAGAACTTTTAAAATCAGTTTTTTATCTTCACAATAATTAAAATAAATTCAGTGTCAAATTGAATTAAAAGGATGAGCACTCAGAATGTTCCATTGTGGGAACCAGAAGATGGGGAACATAAATTAAACAGGTTTTTGGTGACACTGAGTTTTTGTATCCTCTGCTGACAGTGATTTGTTTTTTAGTGGGTAAATAAGTCTGTAAGGAACTGAACTGTAAGCAAATGCCTGGGGTTTCGTGGTTAGGCTGCTTGACTTCTCTTGATATTTAAAAGCCATATACTTTTCAAGTGGTTTTACACATCAGGATGTAAGTATTGAATTCTGTGAAAGTCTTTGCCCAGGAGGATACCATGCTAATTATTAATTGTATTGCAATAAGGAAAGCAACAATATTCCAGGATGGTCAGATCCAGGAACATCCAGCTCTGCCTATCGTTTGCCTTGGCTTTGAACTTTCGTGTGTTCCTTGATAGTGTTTATCAAACTCAAATTGTTTTTCCCCAGATAATGTTCTCATTCATCATGTTTTCCCCCCACATCCTCTCAGCTTATTTCCATTCTCTTTTCTCTGGCATGATTACTTGTTTTTTCCTTTTAACAAAAGACTACCCAGACATGTACCTGGCTCTCTTTTGGCTGTTGCTGCCTGGTTTATTCCTTGTGCATCTAGAACATGACCAAACATCTGTCTTTTTGCCTTAAAAGTTAGAATCTTTGGAAAAAAGCACCACATTTAATTTCTCTCCTTCATGAGAAGGAACATGAGGTGACTACCTAGAATTACCCACGGTAACAGGAGTGCTGTGCCTACATTCCCATCCCCTTTGCAGGCATGATTTCAGTCTCACAGAATTGGTACCAAGCTTTTAGCTTCCACCTTTCTTTTTAAAGATGGTTGTAATTATTTCTATGGCAATAAACTAAAAAAATAGGTGGGGGAGGACTGGTACACATCAGTGTTGACAGAGGAATTATTTGAGCCGTGTTTTGTAAAGGAATACTGTAATAATTTTAAATGTGAGTGCCACACTGAATTTGTCAATTGTAAGCAACAGGAAACTTTTAACTCCTCTCATTTAAATGTACTGTTCAATAGATTGAAGTGTGTCTACATTTCACAAATCAATATGTGACTTTGCTTTTCATATAACAGCTAATCCAGTGGGGGGAAAGAAAAGGTTTTACAAAGCTGCTGAGGGTGATGTGTTAGTCCTTGCTTGGCCACACACATTCAGCGTTTCAGCTGTGTTCAGCTGCTCTGAAAGTAATACACAGGGTGATAAACTGCAACAACAAAATGGTTTTGTAACTTTATTTATACCTTGATGCCATGTCTGGATGCAGAGGGGCCATAGCTTGATACTGATGATACAGAGCAACAAAACCACATGGCATTTTATCAGCATTTCTCTACTGTCTCGTCCAAATGCTGTCCTTGGATTTATGCTTGTTTTTTCCTTTATTTTGAAAACTTTTAAACCCTTAGAAATTATTCAATCTCTAATTATAGGAGCAGACAATTCTCCTGATAATGTATGTGCAATACAGGGATTCAGTGCCACTTCTCTGTCTTTTATGGAGATAGTTCTTCTTAAAAATTCTTTTCTGTGTAGTCAGTTGTGAGTAACAATCTTCACTGTATCAACTACTTTTCTTCATGGAGGTCCCAGATTCTTCACCTGGAATGTGGTAGCTGAAATACAGATGGTCGATTCTGTCCATCAGCTCTTAAAAACGTTAAATTTAATTACTGTGCAATAACCTCTGAACCTTCTCATTGTTTGAAGCTGAACACAGCAGAGTCTCCAACCTGTTGGAAGATGGTTAACAATGCTTTCTGTTTCAATTAGCCATATGCCTGGAGTTTAAGGTGAACACCTTTTATTAAAAAATACTTAGTTTTTGAAAAGTAGTTGTGTGGTTTGTTACCTTTCTGGTAACTGGATAGATCTCACTTGATCTGAATCATAATATTTCTGTGAAAGTCATGTAGTCTGTATTTTAGGATAGTGTCTTGCTCACCAGCTCACCCTGCTGCACTGGGGGGAGAATTATGCCAGTGCTCAGAGCTTTTTAAAATACACCATAGTACATCATATTCTGAAGTAAATCTGAATTGATAGGCAAGCACCACTCCCCAGGTGAGTTAGACAGGTCTGGATTTTTCTTCAGATCCCAGCTGAAGCAGTTATTTCTATTTTTGTCTAATATTTTCCATTACATACCCTGCACAACACCTAGCTGGGATGCTGTTTCATAGCACAATAACTAGGTAACTACAGGCGGAGGAACCACCTGTGTTTTGAAAGTAATGATCATTTCTGTCGTAGAAGAATGTGGTCCCATTGACAGTAATCAACTTTGTAAGGATTTCTGCCATCATTGTTAGCTACACTACAATGCTAATTTCGGTGGCAAAGCCATTAAAAAATAGGAGATACATTCAGAAGAAAAATCTGTATCCTCCACAGTCAGGCATCATTGCTAAAGAAGGAATTTTACGGGAGTGCATGCACCGGATATTCCTCTTCAGACAAGAGTTCCAGAAGGCTTCCACTTAAATCTCCCTTGTACATGTAGAAGACAAGCGTTGGGGATAACCAGACTGAAGTGCGGGAATAAGGATGGGATCTCACTTTTCCATGGTCCTCAGTGTCACAAAAGAAATGAAGGAGCAGGTTAGGGAAATGGTGCTGCCTTTCGCAGGGCCACATCTAGGAGAGGGACGTGGGACAAGGCCTGGAGGGACAGGACAAGGGAATGGCTTCCCAGTGCCAGAGGGCAGGGCTGGATGGGATGTTGGGAAGGAATTCCTGGCAATGAGGGTGGGCAGGCCCTGGCACAGAGTGCCCAGAGCAGCTGTGGCTGCCCCTGGATCCCTGGCAGTGTCCAAGGCCAGGCTGGACAGGGCTTGGAGCAGCCTGGGACAATGGAAAGTGTCCCTGCCCGTGGCAGGGGTGGCACTGGATGGGCTTTAGGGTTCCCTCCAATCCAAACCGTTCCGGGATTCTGTCATCTAAACTTCTAGGAAGAAATGCACCTTGCTTTGCATTGAAAGCAGCAAAAGAATCTTGCTTTTTAGGAGTCTAAACAGGATAATGAAAGTTCCTGTGTTCTCTTCTGCCTCAGTGAGAGCATACATCTGCCACATGACTATTCCTACGGTGCTACTTAATAGTAGAAAATAACTGTGTGCAAATTGAATGACAGCCCAACAAAACACTGTTGTAACTACTGCCTTGTTATGAAGAATTTAAGTGCCTTGTGATAACTCAGAAAATGAACTTTGTGGGCAGTCAGCAAAAGGAAATGTCAGTAGTTTCACTATTCATACCCAGCAGAAAAACTCAAGCTGGTTTGGTATGGTTCATATTCTTGCCAGACCTGTAGAGTCTCACAGTCTAGTGTTTGATGTGATGGAGAGAACCTAATGATACAAACAAGGTAGAATTGTCCTTTTTAACCTATTCCAAGGTAGGATAGACAGCTCTCCAGTCTGAATAACAATATTGGAGATATCCTGATGTGGAGCTGAAGGAGGGAAATCCAGGGGTTCACATGCCAGCTTGTTCAGCTTAGGAAGTTTGAGTTTCAGAATCATCAGGAATGATTTGTCAAATGCACTGACAAAATGAAAAGCTCTACAAGTTTATCTTAGTGTAAAGACCTAGTGCACTGTAAAAGGAGATTCCATTTTTCATTTATTACTAGTGTTCTTCAATGCTAAGAAAATAATTTTAAAAAATAGTCAAAGGGGAAAAGTCTGGTAACAGTGACAGATGTTCAAGGTGCAGTGGTGTTTGATCTGGTCAGTTTTCCTTCTCCTGCCTTTGCTTTTCTCTTTCACCCACTGCTTTTTATTACTCTAATATTTTTTCTCTCTTTTCACTATCCCTCCTTCCTGCAGAGGAGCTCAACAGAAAATGTAGTAAATTGATTACATGCTGAAGTGCTTTTACTTAGAATAGGAAGGGTTGAAAAGACTACATTCACTTAACCCTTAGTGAATTTGGCTGATTACAATATGGTAATGCTTTATGTGACAGCTCCTGTTGAGAGAATCAAGCTCTGAGGCTGAGTACTAGTATGATGCATTTCAATTAAAATTTTGGTGATTACTGGAGAAAACAGATTCCTTTCCAGACACATGGATTTGCTCACCATAGAGACATTAACCAGCTAATAGCTTCATTAGTAATAATTACCTGTGCACTGGCTTTATTACTCAGTATTTTACAATGGAAAAGGCACACTGACCTTTTACTCCTTTTTTAAAGGCACAAGACCTGAATGTGATTGAGGAAGTGATCCGAATGATGCTGGAGATCATCAACTCCTGCCTGACCAACTCCCTCCATCACAACCCCAACCTGGTGTATGCGCTTCTCTACAAGCGGGATCTGTTCGAGCAGTTTCGCACTCACCCCTCCTTCCAGGACATCATGCAAAATATAGACCTGGTGAGTGATATGTGACTTCAAGGATGGTTACATGTGGTTATGTGATCTCTTTTTACTCTTGAGAGGTGGAAAATATTCATCACCTCTTACCAGTTTGTTTTAAAATGTTAAATTTTTCTTGTCTGTTTTCTGGGCCTGCACTGTGATAACTTCTGGGCAGCATAGAAACACAAGAGTGGTTTGGGTTGGAAGGGACCTTAAAGATCATTTAGTTCCAACCCTCTCATTTCTTTAACAACCTTTTCCCACATCTTTAACTCGGGAGAATCAGAGGGATTTTGAGATACCTCTGGTAAGAAGTTCCCAAGCTGTGACACATCTTTCACCCCCCAAAGGGAGGACAATGTCAGCTTCTCTTGACTGCTCCTTGTTAAAAACCTCCCTTTCAGGGAAGCAAAAGCTAATTTTCATCATCAAACAATCCTTTTTCTTCTCTCTTATTCCTATCACCAGCCTATTAATGATTACAGGGAATTATTTTTAAATAACTAAAGAGCAGGCATTCAGCTGCCTTATTCCCTGGCTGTATCTGAATGTGTGTTGTTTTCACATGCCAAGTGTTCTCTTCATAGCAACCTTCTGCTTGTGTAAGGAAACATTTTAGAAGAAAACAGAAGAAAATAGCTGTGGATGAGAAGCTGTTACTTCTCAGAGAAGTGTGACTCTCTGTGGAGTATGACTTTGGGAAACAGTAGTTAATTGTTTCTGCATCTGATAGTAGTTTTAATGTTCATATGGAAAGCCTGAGCTTCTGCTAGAAAAATTTTTAGCATTACAAATGTTTCTATATTCTAGTCAATATTTGCAGAGCTGAGCAATGCTTGAAGCCACACTACGATCACTGGATTCAGAATACTGGAAGGGAGAGCTGAGCAGGGTGCTGAGTCTCTGGATGCAGTGAATAGCACATTAATGTGTCTAATAATCTTCCGAGTTTCTGTTTTGATTTGCTTTTAATTACAGAAGATTGACAGATGTCTGGTTGCCCATAAAGGAAAGTAATTTTAAATGTTGAACTGAAATCCTGCTCTGTATCTATTCCTTCCTCTTCTGTTCTCACTTCACATTTTCTGGTCATGCAAGAGTTTGGGGACTGGAGGGCTTGAAGCTCAAAACTCTCCAAACTTTCAGCAGCTGCAGACTACAGGCAGCATGATACTGTCTGCATATACAAAACAAGATGTCTTCAAGTTGTGTAAAGAGGATATGGTGCACTGAAGATAAAAGTTGTCTACCTTCCTGACTGAGATAGGGACTTTCTCTGGTTACTTGCCCACATCCAGGATAGCTGGTGGTGGCCAGATCCTTCTGCTTGCAGCCCTGTGCCTCCCACAGACAGCAGCACGTCCTTTCCTTTGTAACACTTAAATGTAGGTTTTCCTCAACAATTTAAACAATTCCTCCCCAAAACTATTTAATATTGGGTTACAGCATAATGCCAGTTACATTCAGAAACTATTTAAAGCTTTCCAAGGGAGCATGTTGAATTTTTAAATAGCTCCTTTGTTAGAGAAGCGAGGATGTCAAAAAAAGAATTTTTTTAAATTTTTTTTTTTAAATGTACCTGTCACCATCTGGCAAGTGGTAAGAGCTGTCAGGCTTGTAGATCTGAATAAAAGATGAGATTCATCTGACTCCTCGTCTACCCTGTCACGTCCTGCACTTCATACACAGTATTGGCAGCACCAATACAGAACCATTCTTTGTCTTGTGTGCTACAGCCAGAATGTTCTAACTGGTCTTGCTGTCCCCTGAAACAGTGGTAAATCATGTTGGTTTTACTGCATACATTGCAGGGAGCTTGCTGGGAACCATGTGGGCAAGATCTGAGAAGAACCAAAATGAATTTCTGTCTTCAAGAACTTACCAGGATTTTCTCTGTGTGGTGGAGCTGGGAGCTCCATCCTCACAGCTGTATAGGACACTGTGGATGTCTGAAATGTAGCTGTGCTCTAAAAGGAGTCAGAAAAAAAAAATCTTAAAAGGTTTGTCTCAACAAACTTCTAAACTGTATGTTGCTGGAAGCTGGGAGGATATATTCATGGGAGGATCTCCCTGTTCTTGACCAGCTCTTGTATTCTTATTTTAGCATACATCCCAGCCTGCTTTCAGACAGAATAGTGAGCTGGCCAGGCTTCTCGTGTTATAACCAAGGCTGGTTATTCAGAAGAGGATGGATCCACCAGCTTCTGGTGTACTGGGGAGTTGTGTTGGATTTCAAGCTGTTGTGATCAATGGAATTTTGTGGCTCAAATTGTGTAAATTGTAGACAGAAATGGTAAATGTTGCAACTTTTGGTAATGAAAGAGAGGGCAAGAAAAACTACCTTTCTGAAGTTCCCAAAGTATGCCTGCAGGGGCTCTGCTACATCCTGACTCCCTCTCTTGGTACTTTCTCTGGTCATAAACAGCAAAGTAGGTTTGGATTATCTGCACCCATGCTTCAGTGGAACCAGGAGTGTAATTTTTGACAATGGCATTTAGTGACAGGACCCAGGGAATGGCTTCCCACTGCCAGAGGGCAGGGTTAGATGGGCTATTGGGAAGGAATTGTTCCCTGTGAGGGGGGGGAGGCCCTGGCACAGGGTGCCCAGAGCAGCTGTGGCTGCCCCATCCCTGGCAGTGTTCAGGCCAGGTTGGATGGGGGTTGGAGTAACTTGAGATAGTGGAAGGTGCATTGGATTTGGACTAGATGGCTTTTAAAGGTCCCTCCCAACCCAAACCATTCTGGGATTCTACAGTTCCAATCATCAGCTAGCTCTAGAGATTCATGTGAGCAGGGAGTGCCTTTTAGGCACTTTTTCACTCTGATATCCCACTGCTCCAGCAAATTCTGCCTCCAATTGATGAAAGAATCTCTGACTGTAAACCATAGTCCAGATTTGTATTTCATAGAGAAATACTAACAGACAGTGTGATAATGTTTCATACTGCAGAAATCAGACCAAAATACAGAGCATGTAAAGTCTGTAATGAGTTTTGGACGGCAGAACAGTTGTCAGTTTGCCTTGTCAAGAATGTATAAAATAGATATGACATATAAAGACTTAAATGCTTATTACTTTTACTGTGTTGCACATAATGTACTCATCCACCAAAAGAAAGCATGGAAGAGGTGAAAAGGCTAAAAATTTGATGAAGAATTAATTGGAGGATGTACTGGGGATGTAATAATGAGTAGTTGACGGTGCAAATAGAAAAAGGCATCTGCTGCAATTCTGTGTGTGTACAAGCAAAGAATAACCCAGAGGTGTCCTCTGAGCCTACTCACACTGGTGACATCTTAGCTGGATTACTCTGGGTTTAGAATCTCAGAACCATTTAGGTTGAAAAAGACTTTCAAGACCATAGAGTCCAACCATTACTCCAGTACTGCCCAGGCCACCACTGACCCAAGTCCCCAGCACACAGCTTTTAAATCCCTGCCAGGGATGGGGAATCCACTCTGGGCAGCTGTGCCAGGGCTGAACAGCCGTTTCCATGGAGGAATTTTCCCCCAGTATCCACCCTGAGCCTCCCCCGGCCCAGCCTGAGGCCGTTCCCTCTCCTCCTGTCCCTGTTCCCTGGCAGCAGAGCCCGACCCCCCCGGCTGCCCCCTCCTGTCAGGGACTTGTGCAGAGCCACAAGGGCCCCCTGAGCCTCCTTTTCTCCAGCCTGAGCCCCTTTCCCAGCTCCCTCAGCCGCTCCTGGGGCTCCAGCCCCTTCCCCAGCTCCATTCCCTGCCCTGGACACGCTCCAGCCCCTCAGTGTCTCTCTTGTCCTGAGGGGCCCAGAGCTGTCCCCAGCACTGGAGCTGCCCCAGCAGGGCCAGCACAGGGGACGGGCCCTGCCCTGGGGCTGTGTCACACCATGGCTGGGACAGCCCAGGGGCCACTGCCCACTGGGCATGCCTGGGTTCATGCTCAGCTGGCACCATGAAAGAAATTCCAGGTAGAAATAAGAGCTGTAGAAAACAGAACCACTGAAGGTGCTGATTTGCCAAAAGAAGGCTAAAGTGGTGTGGTATTTTTCAAATAAAATGCTGCTGTGAAGGGAAATGGAATAATCTCTTTCACATACTTGTGGGTTTGCAGGTCATAAGGAAAGACTTTTCCAAGGTTAGTAATAATGAAGCACTGTGGTAGGTTTTCAGGGACTTCAGCACTGGAGACCTCTGGGATAGGAGACGTTTGGCAGCACGGCACTGGGACAGAGGACAGACCAGCATAGGTCTATAGGCACAGGTAGATGTGGGGATGCCTCTGCAGCCCCACCAGAGCTCAGATCAGAGCAGGAAATTGCCAGGTTACCTTCAGTACAGACCTGGCCACAGTAACTCTGGGCTGTTACTGAGGATTTGGACCGTTCCGTTTGCTCTGGAGATAGTACATAATCTCTGTGTGCTTCATCAGTGAGGCAAAAACAGGTGAATGTGTAAGGATCATCAGGAACGCTTTTTGTTGAAAACTACTTATTTGCCTCTGTGTTTTTATAAATAATCTAAAAATCACAATTGCAAGCTGATTGGGAACATATGGGAACCATTAATGCTGTACAGAAGAAACTGAAATCAAAATACCTTCTGCTTCCTATTACTTTACTTTTCATTTTAGAAAGTCATTTTAGTAGGAGATAGTGCATCTTATTTAGCTAAAATGGGATATTCTTCTTCTGGATAGTGAACAAAGAGGAATGTGATGGTTCTTCTTCTTGGCCTTGTGCAGAAATATTTCAGCTGGGAGCTGTCTATATGCCTCTACTTCAGAGGTGGTCTGTAATTTGGTCAGCCACCTCAGATATGTCAGGAATTTGGTGGAGACTCTTCGCTTATCATTCCTAAAGATGCATTTGGTTCATGGCCACGATTAGAACTCCTTGGCTTTCACTGCTCTCATATTTCCTATGAGCAAGTGACTGATACCAGGTGGTGGAACAAGCCTAACCAGGAGCTGCTAGAATTTTGTTTGCAAAATAGTCTGATAGACATCAGGAGATCGGGAGCAATGGCTAAGTGGTGCAAAGGACTCTATTGATGCAATTTCCTACAAGGAATTTAATTCTCCAAAGACATTTCCCTGCTAAATCTTAAAATCGATCAAGTTGGCTTCACTCTGGCATAGCAACCCCTATTGTAAGACCTGCAGGACTTAAGAACTAAGTTTTTATGGCTTTCCTTAAAATGCCCTTAGAAAAACCTTGATCCTGCTGATTACCAGAGCCTGGCTAAATACTCTTAAGGATTTGGAGTTTTGGTGGGTTTGGGTTGGGTTTTTTTGTTGTTGTTGTTTGTTTGCTTTGGGGGGGTCTTTTTGCCTGGTTTTTTCTCCTCACTCCTACACCCTAGGAGTGCAGATCAGAATACCTGAAAAAGCTCACGTGTCCTTGAATATGCTCCTCATTTCAAGGTGATTCTGCAAAATACAGTACTTCAAGTTTGCTGATTACCCTCTTGTGTTTCTCCTGCTATTGAATCACCCAAAGCTGTTTCACCGCATCTTAAATCAGCGAGGGTTGGCTTTGCCTCCCATTTGCTCCAGGTATGACTACTGGATACCAAATGTAGCTGTGATTTATGTTTCCCTACGGAAGCTACTTAGTTGAAGTGCTAATCCTGTGGTACTTTACAACGTGAGGTTTGTTTTCTTCTTTTCTTCTCCATTCAGTGTGCCATCAATACACCATATTACTCTCCCAGTGGTGAACGTGGCTGGAAATAAAATACTCAAAGTGTTTCTTTCAATCATTTTCCAAGGGAAACAAAATTGACAAAAACAGGTTCGCGACATACTCATTTTGTGCCAAGTGATTTTTTCTTCTGTCTTGCAGAGCTGACCTTTGCAGTTGCAGGCAGAGGAGGCAGCAACGTGTTGTACTGTTATTTTTAGCTGGAGGAGAAGGAGAGGAGCTGTCATGTTCGTTAGGCAGCGGCACTGCCTGGGCTGCCTCAGGCCTCACGGCACTTCAGCATCTGCTGACAGAATGCAAGTGGAGAAAACATCTTGCCCTTGATAGCTTTGCTGTTGGCATGCTGTAGAGGGAAATATTTTGTTACTTCAGCCTTGCAGCCCAATTGAAAACAATAGTTGGGTGAAATAACATACACTGTGGTTGTTCCCTCACAATCTCAAAAATAATCTCCAAAACCTAAAATATTGCCTTTAAATGAAAAATGTTTCTAAATTATTCTAATCTTGTAGTACTTTTAATCTCTGGCAATACCTTGTAAGTTTACTGTTTAGAAAACAAAAGAAAGTATGAGTTTCTCATGGAAAATAGATCTCTAGTAAGAAATTCTTTGCTGTGAGGGTGGGGAGGCCCTGGCACAGGGTGCCCAGAGCAGCTGTGGCTGCCCCTGGATCCCTGGCAGTGTCCCAGGCCAGGTTGGACAGGGCTTGGAGCAGCCTGGGACAGTGGGAGGTGTCCCTGCCCATGGCAGGGGTGGCACTGGATGGGCTTTAACCTTCCCAACCAAACCATTCCATGAGTCTGTGATTAAAACCACTTTTGGAAATCACTACAGAAAAGAGGTTTTGTTTAGAAATTTTAACAGTGTTTTAATACAAACCTTGGCAATGCCTGATCTGGAGGTGGCCAAGCCAGGTCCCCTGTGCCCATCGTACCACACGTCTGGGTACCTTGCACAGCCAGGATTAAACTCTGCACAGGGCAAGGCTCTCCATACACTGTTTTATCTGGACAGGGATCAGGTATTCCTGATGAGGGGTTGTCTAATCCTGGATTAGACTTGCCTTTTAATCTCTGTTAATATGGAAGCCAGACTGGAGAGAGAGCTCTTTAGAGTGGGTTATGTTTCTTCATGGAGAGGCCTTTCAGTGCTCAGCATAACTAGGAAAAGAATAATTCACAGCAACTTGTGGAGTTTCTTCTTACTCTTCTTAAGCAGTCTTTGCAGTTGTTTTCTATTTCCTTAGACCAGTTGCCCAAATAATTAATGAGAAAATTAATTTTCGGAGTATCAGGAAGACACCATCTCTCAGCCTTGTTTATTTGCCCTAAGATCTGGGGTTTTTCTATTCATACAGTCATATGCTCAGTTGGTTTTAAAACATGTACCAAAACCTGAAACTCATTTAATACTATTCACCCAGTTTATTTTTTCTGGTTCGTTTTACTTTCAATTGGACAAGGAGTTGAAATCTGCTAATTTGCACTTTTATTTTAAATTCAGCTCTGTTACTTAAGTGTAGAAGACAATTAAAGCTCTTTCAAAGGAAAAGGCTACTCTTCCTTGATATAATGCTGAGCTTTTATATTTTTATATTTGACTAGATTGGTAGGAAAAGTGTTAGACCCTCTTCTGCAGAGGTTGGAGCTTGCCATGAGAGATGTAATGCTGGATGCTTTTTCGTTTTATTCCTGATCTGGAGCTAACCAGGAAATGCCATTTTTAGGATGTCCTCTGTATAATTTATCTTCTTTTATTTTTTCTTTTTGCTTTTCTGTTTTCTTACTTCATTGGGGTACTCATTGGGTACCTGACTGTCTCAGTGGGGTATTGTGCTCTCAGGGTCCAAAAGAGAAGTACTCTATATTGTTTGAAGGCAAATAACACCTAGAGATAAATACCATTATTAAAGTAGATATTTTTAATTTTAGTCATCAACTACAGATCAAAAATAGCCATTCAGAGTTCTCTAAAATGCTGACATAGCCTGAAAATACTAGAAGCCTGTCTTACTTTTGTTCTTTTGAAATATAACCCAAAGAAGATTAGTACCTTTACCACAAAAACATAAGTCTTTTAAAAACATGTTAAGATTGAAGGGTTTGACTTCCCAAAATAGGAAACGTCAGAATTTCAGGGAGTATCTATGAGCTTCATTCAGTTTTTTTATGCATTTGCATTATGATAGTATTTTATCCTTTTGATTAAAAGCTGAATATTAAGTTTTGCTTTTGTTGTGGTTTAGCAGAACTTGAGCTAACAGGGCAGTGCCACTGGGATGGATTCTCTGCAGGAGCCTGCCCTGGGCGAGGATGGGTTTCACCAGTGATTACTGACAACAGAGGAGTGTTGAAATGCAGGAAGATGGTTTTTTTCTTTCAAAGTTTGCGGGCAACTTGCTCGTTCCTCTGTGAGCTGTGTATCCTTCACCAGCAATTTGTCCCAAACTCTGTGCCAAAACCATGTCAGCCTCACTCCGAGGTCCTCACGCTCTTTGCACAAGCTGTTTCTTGCTGTTTTACTCTGTTATTTCTGGTCCCTCCCTTCAGCTCCTTTGCTTATGAACTCAGCACATCTTCCTACTCCTGTTTTTTTTTAAGGATCAGAGATCACAGTGCTCCATCAGGCCCTTATCTCTAAGAATGTAAAAGCCTACCTGCAGCATCTGCCAGAGGCAGTGAAATTCTCCCTTTCTGCTCAAGTATGGAGATAATCGTAGGGACAGCACAGAAGATTAAACCTGAATTTTCTCTTGACTGATTTCTGTACTTCTGTTGTTAGAAACAAAACAAAACAAGGGAAAAAAAAAACCAAAAAAAACAAAACAAACACCAAAACTCCATAACAACCCCAAAAAGCAACTTGCAGCAACTTTAGTCTGCCTCTGTCTCATTCACTTGGTGCAAGAGTTTCTAGAGATCCCAGCAAGTCTTTCAGCTCAAGACAAGGGCTGGGCTTTCGGCTGGGGGAGTCACAAACAGGAACAACAAATTTGAATCTCACAGTAATCAAGCCATCAGCTGTCTTTGTTTTATGAACAGCAGCTGAGCTGGGAGGCATAATTAGGGTAATGGTTTCTGGCTCCAGCTGTGTCTCACTACAGAACAAAGAGAGCTCAGCAGAGATTTTGTAGTATAATACACTTTTCCCCCCTTCTACTTGGGAGAATTAACGAAGAATACTTGATGGACTGGGTCTGTGATTCAGATACAAGTGAACATCAGTATTTTTCCACAGAGAGTGTGTCCAAAGCTCACAGGATTTTGCAGAACCTACCATCAGCATTGTGCTTGCCTCCAGCCCAGGGGTAGCCAGGTGCTCTGGTGTAGACAGGCTCTACCAAGAGCCTCTTGTGGTACTTCCAGAGAATTCTAAGTAGGTGTTGAAATTTTTCCCCAGACCCTTTTTGTGTTGTTCTGAGTCCTGGATCCCCTGCGTGACTGAAGAGTTTCTCTGGGATAAGGGATGGGCTTTGCAAAGTGTGTTCTTTTTGGATGAAAGGGGCTATAGAAATGGAGGTTTTCTGATGTCCCACATGGAGAACTGCCGGTGGGATGTCTGCTTCTGGTGTGACCTACTGAGTTTGGAGAGGGATAAAAGTTAAAGCCTGACCTAGCTGAGTTGTAGCTAACAAGGACCAGCTGGGTCGCAGAAAAGGGGGTGGGGAGGGAAATATGGGGAAAATCAGCTTGGATTCACCAGGGGGATGTCTGGAAGATGAGAGGGAATGTGCAGGTCCTTGGGCCTAGAATGCAGGATGTGGAAGGTATGTGTGGCACTTGGGGTGGATAATCTGGGTAGAAGAGGAACTTTGTGGACTTTCTTCTCACCATCCGCTTGCTGTGTGGTGTGTGCTGAGTGCTGCACAACCCCCAGGAAATCACGTAGTCTCTCATACTGAGATACTTAATAGTTGCCTTAAAACCTTTTGTCCAGAAGTCAGTGAAACTACAGTGATTTTATTTTAATGCTTCTCAATCAAAGTAAATTTCTAGCTCAAATTATAGAAAGACTGGAAGAACGCAAAAGCCTGATGAGCAGAACTAACAGAGAGAAATATAGGCATATGTCAGCGCACGGTACTTGAAAATGTAAATTTATTAATTCAGGTGTGTGTGTTAAATTGTAAAATCATCTGTCTGTTAAAAATGACTGCAGGAGGATGCTGAGAGTTGTGCTAACTTGACATTAACAAAGTCTCCCTGGCTGTGACACAGGCAATAACGTGATTATTCTTAAAGAAGTGCAGATACAGCAGTGCCAAAAAAGAAGATGACAGCTTTGTGTATAAATTGATCCAAAGATCTCTTCTAGTTATTTATGTGCTGTGATGTTTCATTCCAGGTGATCAGCTTTTTCAGCTCCCGATTAGAGCAAGCTGGAGCTGAGCTGTCAGTGGAGCGAGTTCTGGAAATCATCAAGCAAGGAGCTGTTGCTTTGCCCAAAGACAGGCTAAGAGTAAGTGCTCGAGACCTCATCATTTACAGTGTACTGTTCCAATTACACATATATACTCTTTATATCTGTAACATCAAAAAATCATCTCTCCTATCAGTAGTGACTGATAAGTGATTACACTGTCGGTTGCCATATGTGTATGTTTTCATTTAAATTCCTAATTTCTGCTAAGTGTTTGGGTGAGTTTTTGTGATTAGTTATTAAATTGAAGCATGTGGAGGAATTAAAATTTGCTGAAGCTAAGGTTTTCTTCATCATATCCTGAAGATGCAGGCTCCTCTCTCCATCTGTTGTTTAGTTATGCTGTAACCAAACATTGATAACTCTCTCTTTTGATTAATTTTTTCTTCTGTCTCTGGTGTTCTGCTCCTCTCTCTGGGTCTATCTTAAATGCTATAAAGATAAATTTTGGGGGCTTTAGTTAAGAATTACCCAACCTAGTGAAAATCAGTTCAGGACCTGTAAGTCTCAACATGATGATGAGCTTTCTCCATAATCTTGAGCAGTCCCCTCCATTCGTTTCTGAGAATGTCTCAAATCTCTTGAGGGATTTACCAACTCACAGGTTTTGTGAGACTAAAATCCATTAATGGTTGTGTGATGTTTAAATACTGCAATAAAGAAATCTGTGTAAGTGGGTAAGTAAGCAAATGGGAGCTGTGTGTGTTTTTTAAACACGATGAATCTTGTTTCTCTGTTACGCCAAGTGTATTTTAAATACTGTCTGTTTTCTGAAGAACTATTTTTGTTCCTACTCTGTGATAAGAGAGTGAGAGCACCATTTCTTTTGTGGTAACTTTAGTAAAATATCCTCTGATAAAGCACACTGAGTCTGTACGGCCTCTGGCGATGGCTGGTAATTTATTTATACGCTGGTAATTTTAAAACACCCAGTGGGAATTTTCTAGCTGGCTGCATATACTAATGTCTTTCCTACAGTTCCCTGTGTCCCTGAGATGGCACATCTTCAGTCACTCAGACTGAATTACTTCAGGAGAGGTTGGTCTAGAGTCCGAGTCCTGAGCCGCAGTACAGGAATAGCCTGAGTAACACCAGAGGAGGTGTTGGATCCAAATCCAGCCCTTCAGGTTGTCCTTTCTACATGGTGATGCTGTGAATACAGAGCAACACTGGAACTTTGGCTGTTTCTATGACAACTTATGTGCAGATAATTAAAAGCTCTTACGTTGAGGCTACAGTGATTCCTTCTTGACACAGACCCATCACCAAATAAATTCACTGCTTAGTAAAAAATGAAGTTTTTTTTCAGTTATTGAGTGTGTCACATCAACTGACATGTCAGGCCACAATTTACAGAAATGCTGTTTCTGGAGTGAAATACCATCAAGTTTAAATTTTCTGCATTAATGATATACAGTATTCCAAATTATATATTTATATTGCCACTTAAAACAACAAACCAGTAGTTTTTGGCATGTGCCAAGCTCTGTAAGTCCTCATCAAACAGTTGAATACTTCAGTTTTAAGGGTGCTTAGTGTTGCTTGGAGCACTTCCCTTTCCTCTGGAGTTTCAGGACAGACTTACAAAGTGAATACAGCCAGCAGGGCACGTAAGTCTTTATCCTGCCCACTTACACCTACTGGGTTTTGTCTTTTTTTTTTCTTTGTTTTCCTTCTTTTTTTCCTTCTTTTTTTTTTCCTTTTTTTTTCTCTTTTTTTCTTTTTTAATACTTTCGCTGAGTAGCAGTTTGGCCAGAGCAGATTACTTCCCCATGCAGAAAAGCTGACAATGACCTTGAAGGGGTGTGTATGTGTATAGATGTATATAGATAAATATATGTATTGTAATGAATTTGTACATGCAAATAACATCCTTCCTTTGCACAGATAGTGATGAGGAGCATCACACATTTCCCTCCTGTAGAAATGGCCTTGTGAGTCTTTGTGCCCTTTGTCCTTGTGCTTCTCTCCTGGGAGTCTCCCAGTTCCTCAGGTCTTCCCACTTCAGTCTCTGAGGTTTTCAGGGGAAGCTACTCTAAAGCTCGACAAACTCATATTAAGATCAGACTGAAGATACAGTTACACAATAACTCTGGCAACTCTGAGGCATTTCAGCAGCTAAATAAAGGAGAAAGCTTTAATCCTTATGTCTTTAATGACACTCTCTGGGCAAGTCTGGATGGGTGGGAGCAGCTCTACCCACACTGGCTTTGATGGCACCTTTCAGGGAGTTGTGCAGAGCCACAAGGGCCCCCCTGAGCCTCCTTTTCTCCAGGCTGAGCCCCTTTCCCAGCTCCCTCAGCCGCTCCTGGGGCTCCAGCCCCTTCCCCAGCTCCGTTCCCTGCCCTGGACACGCTCCAGCCCCTCAGTGTCTCTCTTGTTGTGAGAGGACCAAAACTGTCCCCAGGACAGGGGTCAGCTTGTGCCCAGCCAGCTTGGACAGTGTCTGGAGAAATTGTGAATCTGTTGGATCTGTGTTGACACAACCTACACGTAACTTCAATTTGCAAAGGTGTAGAGTTCAATCCCAAGAATATATATGTATGTATATAAGCTTTGCAGTTAATTGCTAACTAATTTTCAATCCATCCTTGCCTTTTGCCACAGCATACTGAAGTGCTGTAATGTACAAGAGACCCTGCAGAGATATTATTCCTGCCTCTTAGAAATAACCATCTTCAGCTGAAGCACTCTGGGGGAGGTGGTTGAAGCACAGATATGATTTGGAAAATGAGGGCTGAGGCAGAGCTTTTACTCACTCACTTCCCTGCAGCTCACACAATGATGTTTTTTTCTTGTGTGTAAGTACCTAATGTATGCACGGATGTTTTCAAGTGAATGTTTTCAAGTTGCTTATCTTGGCCTTTGTTGAGGAAGTGAGCATTCAAGAGGCGCTACATGTATTCAGGTCCTGAGTCTGTTGCTTAGCCCATAGTTCAAACATGAATCAACATCAACTAAAAATAACAGCACTTAGAGCCACGATCCTCATCTGCATAATGGAGCTTATAAGTTTGGGAGCACACCCTGGTACTCCTGCTCCCTTCCACTGTGGGAAGCAACACGAGATGCAGAATGAGCATGTGTAGTAGCAGTAGGTCATGGATGAATATATATATGTGTGTGTGTTTGTGTGTCTGTGTTAGGAAAGATATCCTGCATTTTCTTAGCAAATAATTATTGGGAAATGGGAGATCTAACTCAGATTTTCCTTCCAGTCCTGGAGCAGTCTGACTGGAGACAAACAATATAATTAACATTATTTTAAGCATATGCTTTTAGCTGTGTACTGTGGAAGGCCAAGAAAGTCCAAGCTGAGCAATTAGCCTTTTAGAAGACTTCTGCACAAACAGAGAGATAAAGGGCAGGTGCTGAAATCAAGAGCTGGTTATTTCTCCCTCAGTCTGTGGGAGGAGATAAATGAAGTTAATATGCCCGGGATGGAGGCAGAAGCCATGGCGTGGAGATAGAGCTGTCTCCTTCGCAGACGAGCAGCCCACAATCCAGGCTCCCTGCTATATTGCAGAAGCTTATTAAAGGCAATTTAGAGATCATAGTGATAGGTGAAAATTGGCCTCATTCTTTCTTTCTCTTTATTTTTTTTTAAAGTTCTCAGGCTGCCTTTCTTCCCTTTGGTGAACTATCTGTACTTTCAGGATTAGGAGAGTGAGAGAAGTGGGACCATGTCTGGAGCCTGTGACTTATCTCAGGATTTCAAGGGGAGTTAGGCAGCAGATAACCACTCTTCTGCAATAAGTGGGAAAACTTGTTTCAAATGCCAGCTAGTGACTGGAAGCTGACATTTGGTTTCATGGAATGATCACTCTTGGGAGGCCACGTTTAATGCTTTATAAAAGAAAAGTTCCCATTACCTAAGCCACTTAAGATGGAGATTTGTTTTTCATGAGCATTTTCTGAGCTGCTTGTGTTTTTCTCCTTCTCCTTTTCTCCCCATGTCAATGAGTATTTTGTCATCAGTGTGCACTCTGTCAGATGTTCTTTGTGTGCTATGCAGATGTGCCATTATGCCATCAACTCTCACCTTTTTGGTATGGTACAAAATTTAATATTTATTGAAGTGCATTTGAGTTCGATGGGCATTAAAATTTCACAGAATATGTAAAAGGAGCAGAGGTAAAAGCCTTCAGTCTCTTGACAGAACAAGTTTTGCTTTAGGTGTTAAAAGCACTTCTCATAGGTTTCCCCTTTCATTAACGATGTACTTCCAACTCCATCAGCTTCCATTTGTTTCACTGGAAAAAGCTGCTAATCACTGAGGCACCAGAGCACAGGGGAAGAGTAAATTGTCATCATGGTGATGACAGATACTGCCTGGGAGGTGGACCAGAGCAGCTTTGTATCCCTGGCACATCACCCTGGGGAAGAAGCACCAGCACCGAGGTTCAGCTACAAAAAATGTCATAAAAATAACATGTTTGTTGACTGTGGTGGCAGTGAATTCAACACAGGATGTCAAGCACAGATGCTTTGGTAGAATCACAGAATCATTTAGGTTGGAAAAGCCATCTAAGACCACCAAGTCCCACCATTCCCCCAGCACTGCCCAGGCCATCACTGACCCGTGTCCCCAGGTGCCACATCCACACGGCTTTTAAACCCCTCTGGGGATGGGGGCTCCGCCACTGGCCTTGGCAACTTACGCCAGGGATTGACAGACCTTTATGTAAAGAAATTTTCCCTAATGTCCAACCTGACCCTCCCCTGGCACAGCCTGAGGTCTTTTCCTCTCCTCCTGTCCCTGTTCCTTGGGAGCCCGGCCCCCCCGGCTGCCCCCTCCTGTCAGGGAGTTGTGCAGAGCCAGAAGGTGCCCCCTGAGCCTCCTTTTCTCCAGCCTGAGCCCCCCCAGCTCTCTCAGCCACTCCCCATCAGACTTGTGCCCATGGCAAATCAGAAAAGAGGAATGGCCATAACAGAAAGTGCATGTGAAGTCCCCAAAATGAAAGGAGCCTAAACAGTTTCTTGGCCTGAATACTGAGCTCTCTTTGGAAGAATTTTCCTGTTTCTGCGGATGCTGCTCCAGGGAGGAGACATCATCTGTTGAGCAGTCAGTGGTGCCATCACACCATGCAGAGGAACAGGACATGGGCAGCCCTGCACAGCACCCCAGGTGGCAAAGGAAATTGGTAGTGTTCCATATATATGCACCCTGTTGATCCAAAGAAACCATCCACTGCCCCATCTTCTTTTAGAATTGCTCCTGATTACAATTTCTTTTTTTTTTTTTTCCCTGTCCTGCTGTCCTTAGTCCTGAGTGGTTGTTATTTGGCCACAGCAAGATGCTGGATTCAGGATCCAGACCAGTGGTCTTTAATAATCCAAATTAAACCTTGGGGCAGATCTGTAATTGCTTTAAAAGCTACGTACAGCTTTCTTGTGTTTGTTTTACTGCTGTAACACTTCTGCTGCTGTGGGGATTTTGGTGGAATAGTGCACAAATTAACTCTGTGTGACACTGTAAAGAGGTAGGGACAGAGGAGTTACAGAGACCAGCAACTCATTTACAGAGCTCCAGGGCACAGCACTAAGCAAGAGAGACAGAAAACTTCCTTAAAAAATAAATTCATCCAGTTCTTCCTGATATTTATCTTTTTTTTTTTTTTTTCTGACTCAAAGGTCAAAGTTCTTATTACAGTGGAAGCTGATTGTGTCTTATACATCCTTAGGTCTGACGCTAGGCAGGCGTCTGTAACACAGACTTCCTTTTGCTGACCCTCAGCTGCTGTTAACCCTTAACCTGAAGAAGATCAGATTAGTGACAGAAGTGTAAGAAACTTTTAAACAAAGTGCTTTTTGGGCCTTTCCAGAACACTGACCATATGCTAAGAATAAGAGTATTTATGGATTGTGTATTTCTTTCTGACAATTTATACCCTCAATTAAGATGTCAGACTTCTCTGCTTCCGTGAGCTGACCTGTAAGTGATGGACAATAACTCACATTTCTTTTGAAGGCATTTGTTTTAGAGGTCGGGTTCTCAGAGACCTCGAGTAGAGAAGAATATACTCCACGTCCCTTGAGAAATTTTATTTGGGGTAATCAAAATTCCAGGGGGAAAAAATCATCTTGAAAGTTTTGATGGGCTTTGTGGTCAGAAAATAACTTATCATTGTGAAACTGTGAGCAGTCAAAGACATGTCTGCACTCAGCTGACTCTGGCTAATCTTACAGTGGGATTATAAACCTGTCTGTCTGTCTGAGCCAGGGCAAACCCTTATGCAGGTGCTTTTCTATTAATGTAAGCCTGGCTACTTAAATTGGTGAGAATGAGTTGAAGCTAAACTGAATGACACCACTGTATAATAAGTATGTCCAAGCAGGAGTTTCTATCATTTAAATCTGTTTAATTAAATGGTGCAAACTTGTGTGTAGGCAAGATCTAAAGTATGTGAAAAATACTATGGAAAAACTGTGATTATTATACTGCTTGAAGTTAGATACTTGCTGACATAATGCATTGTATGGGAACTCTTGACTTTGTAGTTTGAAACCTTACAGGAAGAAAAATAACTGCATCATCCCAGAAGGGAATGAAAGCTTTGGGGGTTTAGTTCAGAAATAAATACCACCCTCACTTTTAAGCATTAATATGATAATCCACAGAAATGTGACTTTAGTAGGAAGTAGGGTTCAGTAGCTAGTTAGAATACATAGCATGTTAACAAAAAAATTTGCATGTGTGCCTGTTTGCTTTAACACTGAAAAAGCCAATGGCCAAAGTAAATTCACTTTACCATCTGTGGATTCAAAGTAATGGAATCACAGCATCGTTTAGGTCAGAAAAGCCCTCTAAAATAACTACAAACTGTTCACCCAAGGTGGCCAAGGCCACCACTAACTCATGTCCCTGAGTGCCACATCTACATGGCTTTTGAACACTTATGTGTTCAAAAGTCTTTGAAATGTGATGACTCCTGTTGTTCCATGGTTAAAAGTGGATTTCAGCAGTCTTTAGAGAGCCTTGTTTGTAGCCATGTGTAATGCAAATACAGCTGATGAGTTGGATTGAGTACTAACAACACTTCATTTTCAGAAGCATCCTTCATGTAAAATGGAAGAAATCAGTTAACTTAGAGACTTCAGGGAAAAAGAAATAAATTCTACTGTGGTCCTTAGCAATGTAGTTTGACTTGAAATTTGTGATCAGCGGAGCTTCATATTGCTGAACTCAAGGTGTTTGAAATGCTGGCATAGGCTGGCAGTGTTGGTGAGTCATTTATCAAGCATATTTATTTATTTATCAAAGTTTGTTTTAGTATTTTTATATGAAACAAAAAAAACCAAGAACTCTTCACACAGTTACCCATTCCCGTAAGAATTTGCATGGATTTTGACTGTCATACATGTCAAGATTTGGGTTTCTTTGGTGTGGTGTAAGATGAGGCCCTTTGCACACAAGGTCTTAGTTACATCTGAGTGTTTTATCTGCTGGAGTGTTGCCAGGCCTAGGCAGCAGTGGCACTCACAACCTCTCCCTGGCACTCCCAAGGAGAGTTCACTCACGATGTAACCAACACCATGTTTACATGTTACTCTTCAGGCTGGTTGAAAAGGGGATGTGCTTTCCACCTTTCCCCAATTGTCTTATGAGTGTAAAAATTATACAGTATCACATTCTTTAAATTATTTGTGTAGCATTATAGGGAAAGGGACAAAAAAAACCCCACCAAAAACCACCCCTCAAATGATTCCAGGAAACTAAATTTTTCAAATGTGAATGCTTCTGAGAACCAAACAAGTTAAGTTTGCTTTTACACAGCAGCTGTCAGTCAATTTTGGGATTAAAAGCAGCTTTTTAACTTGAGTTTACTTCAGTGGTTATAAATTCTTTCATGGGGGCGGAGAAAAATAAACAGTAACTTTTGGCATTGTTGACTAGAACAAGAAAAAAAACCCAGCTATTTTATTTTGCTTGTCTGCCTGGCACACAGTTAAAAACATATTAATGCTTTTCTGACACCTCCCTATTGAAGAGTAATATAAACATCACTGCAGCATCAACATAGGAAAATATGCATTAGCAAACTTTTGAATCTCTGATCTTTAAACTGTTTCTCATGTAATATCAGTTTCTTATTGTAAAGCACCCAAAAATCCCTTTGAACAGAAAATAGTAATCAGGCTTTCAACTTAGAGCACTTGTATAAAGCTTTTCTTCAGAGATGAAGAATAAACTGAGAACTTCAGTCTTGTTTTCTTCCTAGTCACTGAAGCATTCATTTCCATGGGTAAAATCTTGCTTTCACTGGAAAGTTTTGCTGGGGGCTCCAACATTCTCAAGGTTGTCAGGCTGTATCTTCATGCTTAGGAGATGGTACCAGGCACAATGCAAGCAGAACACCAGGCAGGCCCCAACGCTTTGTGTGTCCCATGGTGGGGAGTGTGTGGCTCACAGTGACTGGTATTAGGAGGAAAGAGAGACTGTGCTTCATGTTCCCCTGCCCTCTCCCTGATTTCCCTGGCTGCTGGTCTGTGGGGATTGCATTGATTGCACAGTAGCTCAGAGAATGGAGCTGATGAGGATCTCACCAGGCTGCTGACCATGGCATGAGAGCTTTGTTTCTGCCTGTGCTGTGTGTGAACAGAGCAGTAAAACTGGGTCTGTGAGCTCCTGGCCTTCAGCTGCCTCAGCTGGAGTGGATTGAGAGAAGCAGCTCAAGCAGAGATGGGCTGGAGGTAGAGCCTTGCTAGCAGGTGCGCAGTCAGCTCAGAGGAGCTGGGAGTGACTCGGGTTACCCACACCAAATGCATCAGCTTTTACTCGCTCTCATCTTGAATGGTTTACATTTTGTCACCCTTCTTGATGAATAATTTCTCTTACACAGGTTACAGTTCAAATAAGACACTGATGTCTGAATCCCTTCAATGTACTTTGACTGCTTGTTGTAAGTTTAGGTTAGATACTGGGAAGGAATTCCTGGCTGTGAGGGTGGGGAGGCCCTGGCACAGGGTGCCCAGAGCAGCTGTGGCTGCCCCTGGATCCCTGGCAGTGTCCAAGGCCAGGCTGGATGGGGCTTGGAGCAGCCTGGGACAGTGGAAGGTGTCCCTGCCTATGGCAGGGGGTGGAACAGGATGGGTTTTAAGGTCCCTTCAACACAAAGCATTCTGTGATTTTGTGATGGAAATACTAATGCTACAGTGCTGGGCTTTGCTCATGTCAGCCAGCCTGTGGCACTCCATACCTGCAGTCTTATCTTCCACTTTAATGCCACATCCTGAAGAGAGGAGAAGGAAGACTACTCGTTTTCTTGCTACAGTTCCTTGCTCGTTATGCAATGCTGTGCATGCAGTCATCACAGTATTTGGTAGAAGCATAACAGTAGCCCAAAAAGGATCAAGGATGCTTTAAAGGCAGCAGAGTTGTGAATAGCAAAATGGTCCAAGGAAGAGGAGATCTTTTTTTTATCTCCTTCAGGTGTTCCCACCGCTTTTCTCATTTGAGGTTTAAAGCATGCATTTATTAACGTGAGTTACAGTCAGGGAAGGAGCGGCAGGAACTGGGGAGTTTGTTTGGTCTATGTCTCGGTGTTATGTCTGAAATAGTGCTCTGGTGTTCCTCCAAAGCCTCGTACCTTGTTTGCAAACCTGTGCAGATAGTGAACGTAGAGAACTGTCATTCTTTTATGCCATTAGCTTGTGTTTGTCACAGCCTTGAGCAGAAAGCACCCAAGATCCCAAGCAAAGGAATGAGTAGTGGTGCTGTGATAAAGGACAGACGCAACCAAATCTGTGGCGTTTTCTTTGGGAGCAACAAAGATTTATCCTGGGCTTTCCAAAGAACTAGAACCTGCAGCAAAACTGGATTCAGACACACTGAGAACAAGCATAGTATTTTTTTAGCTTCCCCACCTTCCCATTTATTATTTTGTTTTTCAGTGATGGGATATTGTGCATCCCAGTAAACTCCAAACCCACAGTACTTTCTCCCTGTCACCAAGACATCTGGTTGTGCTGGGGGAGCTAATCAATTGCAGACGTTGTTGCTATTATAAGCCTGCAAGCCACTTGAAAAGTTACCCAGGATTTTGGTAATGAAGGGCCTGAAGTTATTATTTGAGCTTTTTCTTTTTTTTTTTTCCTTTTAACTTCCCTTCAGGGGTCATCAGACTGACAGTGTTTTATTTTTTTTTTAACAAGCTCAGATTTTGGACTTTTGAAAGTTCAATTCTGTGTGTGTCAAACTACTTGAATTTCCTGTAAAAACGTTGGAGTTGTAAATTGATTTGTAATAATATGAAAGTGAACAAACATCCAGGTTAACTCTGTCTGAAAAGTTAGAATTTAAATAGATCAGAAACTTATGGCTGAGCTTGGGTTGAGGCACATTTGTCATTTTGCTATTAGAGTTGATATTTACTGTTAACATTCAGTAAGACTATCAGTCGCATTTATGAAGATAACTTTAAAAAAATCAATTTGTAACTCAAAGAACGGTTTAGAACTTGAGAGTGACGTTCAGCTCTCAAGGCGACGCACCCTATAGCTCCAGTTGAAAACCCCTCCTTCACAGCCTCACTGATGCCAAAATTTAACCAATAATGAATGATTTATCATTCTGTATTTGGCTTTTTCCTGTTGGAAGGGTGGGGGAGAGATCTTCAACTCCAGAATACCGAGTCACTCCTAGCACTTGGCTCTGAAACACATAAACAATGCGGACTGTTACAAGTCCCATCCCAACGCCTGTATTACACGGCCATGTGTTCTCAGAGTTCCTAGAGCCTGATGTCAGGCGTGTGCTGGGGCTGGTGTGTTTTCTGGGGGCTCTCACGTGCGGCTGGAGCGGCTGTGCCGCGGCCTGGGCTCGCAGCGCAGTCTGGCAGCACCGGCGTTCCGCTGGTGCCGCTCAGCTGGGCGGCGATAAGCAAAGAGACAGTCTGGCTCCTTCCAGGAGCCTCTCGGTCATGTCTGAGCGCTCGGCAGTTCCCAAAGCCTCTGGCTGACTTTCCCCTGTGGACCGTTCATTTATCAGGAAATGGAATTGGTTACAGGATTTCGCGCGCTGCCAAACCTCACTGACGAAATCGGCCCGTTCCTGCTCTCAGAAGTAGGAAGAATGTGTTAACTCTTTGTACCTGATGCTTGTTTTTAGTGCTTTTGCTGAAAAAAAGCCAGGTTTCTTCCTACTTTTAAAGGTTTGTGGAAATTGCTGACGTGCTCTCACTCTTCATGAATATGCTACTAATGCAGGATAATTTTGCCTGTTACATTTAGCTCTCTGCATCACAGTTACCACTGTCTTTATAAATATTATTTTAGGGCAATTGAATTATTTTAGGACAGTTGAATTATGTTAGTGGGAGATCTGCCTACTGAATTCAGTGTCTGTGTGCTTCAAAAAGTGTCTTCTGACTTAGAGGAGTGAAAATTAAGATTTATTAAAAACATAAACAATGCTTTGTTGTTTAAGAGAGGCTTTAAAGCCTAAGTTATATGTATAACTTATACATAACTTGTAGTAACTTAACCAGAATTGAATAGAAATATGTCTTTAATTATGTATATAGGATGACAACAAAAAACCAAGTGCAGTTCTTTGTGAGTGTATTGCTGGTTTTGCATGTAGTTAGAAACCCAGCTGTGTAATAGCAAGGTAAACACCACTCTTTTTAGATGCTATTCAGAGGTCACTGACTCTCATTATGGATCAAGTTTTCAGCAAACTTTAAAAAGCAAATGCACTTTTAAAAATGCAGATGCGTATGTTTTTTGAGACTTGCCAGACCCTAGGCTGCTCTGAAGTTTGCAGGGCAGAGCTGGTTGTCAATCACAGAATCATCTGGGTTGGAAAAGCCCTCTAAGACCATCAAGTCCAGCTGTTCCCCCAGCTCTGCCAAGGCCACCACTACCTCGTGTCCCCAGGTGGCACATCCACACAACTTTTAAATTCCTCCAGGGACGGGGACTCCACTACTGCCCTGGGCAGCTGTGCCAGGCTGGTCAACCCTCTCAGTCAAAAAGTTTTTCCTAATGCTCAAACTAAACATGAGCAAATTCTCAATTGTGCAAGTTGCATTAAGAAATAAAGAACCATTTTGGTTTTATTAATTTATTTATATTGATAGGAGGTATTCCTAGGGATTTTTCATTTCTCCAGTGGTCAACATCTGTCTCTTCAGACTTCCTAATTTTGTCCCTAATCAGCTGAGCTCACTCCTCTTGCAGTATGGTGTCTGTGTGTTTAAGAGGGGGTGGAGAAATGACCATTTGCAGGTTGTGTGCTGGTGGATGCAGGTGTCTGTTCCTGTATCACTTGAATAGTTTCAGTTTGTGCAATGATGTGTTGCACTGGGAGCATTTCTCTCGTAACACATCAGTCTGTTTTAATGCAATCAATAGTTGTAACCTCCTATGTATGAAATTAATAAGCCCAGAGGTAAAGCATAGTGCACATATGGTAATTATTATGTCTGGAAGTGGTTGCTGCATTAATTGATATCAGTAGCAAGTAATGCAGCCTCACTTAATTTCATTGCTTCTTTATACAAAAATCCTGTAAACAGAATTTTTGCAGTCTAGTATGGCAGAGTGTTTTTTCTCCTTTTTATTATGAGCAAATCACTGAGGAAGTATTTAGAGCTCTCTTAGCTCATTTAGCTTCGTGGCAATTTGCGATCCTTTGTTCCATGAACAAAAAGTGGCTGAAAACAGCTCATCCACAACCTGTGAGAGCACCATGCAAGTCTCATCTGCCGCTCTCTGAGACGCAGTTGGTGTTGCAGGATCTGCCTGGGGCTGGTGCCAGGCGAGGGACCCTGCTCACAGCCTGCATCCTGCAAGCCTGAGCCACTGCAGGGGAGGATAAGTGGGTGATTTGGCCTCATTACTGACATAACTGAGGCTCGTAAAATTCAGATGCTTTCCAAGCTATGTCTGCAGCTCAAGTTAACGTAAAAATATTACAAATTTAGCATTCCTTGCTTTTAAAAAATTGTGGTGTAGTAGTATAAATATAATTTTCCATTTTGAAGCACTGTGTTGTAAATACTCCTGAGGATCTCAGAATGTTGGTCCTTTCCTTTGTGAACCAGAGAAGCCATGATGGCTAAAGGCTCTGCATGCTTTGGGATCCCTCATTCTGTCAGTGAGAGGCTGCTGGTGATCAAGGCCATCAGAGTGCCAGTAACACTCAAATCCACTTGAAAAATGAGTGAAATTGTCATGATCCCAAAAAAACCTTTACTGTCATCTGGGGACGCTCCAAATAGTTTAGAGCCATGGTTTGGGTTTAGAACCAAACCAGTGGTTTGGGTTGAAAGGGCTTAAAGCCCATCCAGTGCCGCCCCCTGCCATGGGCAGGGACACCTTGCACTACCCCAGGTTGCTCCAAGCCCCATCCAGCCTGGCCTTGGAGGCTTACAAAGATAGCACAGCTACAGCTTCTGTAGGAAATCTGAGCCACAGCCTCACCTTTCTTCAACGCTTGCTTAAGATCTTAATTTTCTTGAATACATACAAGATAAAGGACTAGCTGAAAATAGGCTATTTTGGAGTAATAGGTAGTAAAATTGAATCGCAAATAGAATGTAGGAAAGCCTTACAGGTAGAGTTGTCAGAAGCACTGGCGAGGGTTTCACTGGCATTAGGGTTATGGTGACAGTTGTAGTTTTAAAATCAAATATATTACCTGTTTTTATTCTCTCCTTTACTTCTTCCTTGTATTTTGGTTACAGTTCTGTAGGAAAGATGCATCCTGTTCGTACAGAGGGTTTGTTTATCTTACTGAAATCCGGGGAAGCACATTTCATCCCAGAATAAAGGAATGCATCGGAGATGGGTATTGCACAAGAATCCAAGGTAGCTTGGGAGGGTGGTGCTTGGGTGAGTGACTGGAGTACAGTGATTCTGCAGTTCAGGAATGAGGTGCATTGGCCAAGATGAGGATGAAGGGTGGGCTAGCACGGGACACTCCTATTCCCAGGCTGCTGTCTGCATGGAGACTAATATTTACATGGAGGCTTAATGTCTGTCCCCTCCACCCCTGAAAATTATCCCAGTTACCTTCTGGAAGCTGCATTCTGGATTCAGTCACTTCATTCCCCAGCCACTGCTTTCTTTGCAAAGCTCAACAATTGCAGTGGAATTAAATCACCTTATTCTGGAGTTGCCATAGCTGCTTCCAAAGAGCTATTCCATAATACTGTTATGCAGGACAGTCTCCTGCAGAAGGCTGGACAGTGTTTTGGCTATCCCAAACCAGTCTGGGAATAAACCAAAATGTTCAGATGACAAGGTCCTACCTGCCCAGCCAAGACTACCATGCAGTAGGTAACAGTAACAATTGAATTGTATAAATGCAAATGTTATAACATTAATACAGTAATACCTGCTGTGATTCTGAGACTTAATTCTTCAAACCAGTAAAAATGGAAAAGGGGAAATAAACCACTTCTAGGAGCAGGTTGATCAGGATAGCAAGGGTTTGCTGTTTCTCTCCTCTGGTTGTCTTCACCTTGCCATCACTTGAGTTCCCTTTGCTGTTCCACAGAGCTGTAACTGCAGTCACAGCCCTGTACCCAGCTGAGCTGAATGTCTCAGCCTTGCCTGTGGCACTCTGGGGGTTGTAATTAACGAGCTTCCATTAAGGCAACAGATGAAAATTCACACAGTTACATGCAAAAGCTTTAGAAGATAAAATAGTATCTTGTAACAAGAGGTATTAAAGGAGGTTTTCTTTCTTTTTTTGCCCAGGACAAGGGTAAAAGTTTTAAACTAAAAGAAGGTAGATTCAGACTAAGGTATAAGGAAGAAACTTTTTATGCTGAGGGTGGTAAAATACTGGTACGCATTACCCAAGGAGGTGATGGATGTTCCATCCCTGAAAATCTCCAAGGCCAGGTTGGAAGGGACTTGGAGCAACCTGGCATAGTGGAAGGTGGGTGGGGTGGCAGGGGGTGGAACTGGATGAGCTTTAAAGGTCCCTCCCACACCATTCTGGGATTCTATGACTCTATGAAAAAATTATGTAATTCTTTATGCTACCTGTAGAGAGCAGAAAAATATTTCTGTAAGGAACACAAGGGAAGTCTACTGCAAAGATCTTCTCCTTCCTTGGATCGGAAGAGTCTGGTTGTGTTCTACTGGTGACACAGTCAGGGTGAGAGGGACCCCTTAGAATCTTCATCTTACATCGAGTCAAAGGTGTCTCAGCTGGTTCTCACCCATGAGGAGGCTGTTGGGCTGTGATGAGCAGAAACCATTGCTGTTAGGAGTCAAGTTTTGGAGGAGAATAATATGACTGGTGACATTTTGTAACTGTCATCCATGATGAGGAATGGTTACCATCCTGTTGCTGTCCATATGGCAGAGCATCCTTGCACAAGGCAATAAATGGTGAGGGGCTGATGTTAGGTGCTCTGCAAATTTTGTGGAGGGAAAGGGTCAGGAGATGACATACAAAGTCCAGTCACTAAAGGGAGCGTGGATTGCCAGAAGAGATCAGTGAAAGATTTCTTTATGCACAGCTGAAGTCTGGCCTTTCATTGCAATGTGAAATAACTGGTTAGGGTAGCAACAGGCTCTGATTTTTCCACGTGAGCTCTTGGGACACTGCACTGGTGTCTGTGCATCTATTTTAACTTAGGTGTGCAATTTAAAAATAAATAAATAGTCCCGAAATTGAATTTTTCACTTAGAAAAGATAGGGTAATTTAAACTAGAAGAAGAATGTTTAGACTAGATATTAGGAGGGAATTCTTGACTGTGAGGGTGGGGAGGCCCTGGCACAGGGTGCCCAGAGCAGCTGTGGCTGCCCCTGCATCCCTGGCAGTGTCCAAGGCCAGGTTGGATGGGGCTTGGAGCAACCTGGGATCGTGAAAGGTGTCCCTGCCCATAGCAGGGGGTGGAAGGGGATGGTCTTTAAGCTCCCTTCCAATCCAAACCATTTTACAATTCTGTGATTCTCATACTTTATAGGAAGGAAGGGAACAAGTACGAGACTTCTAGCAGAAGAATATAAACTTTACACAGATTCTAACATGAAACAGTCTTTGTGTATGTGTTGTTTGACACAAGATATGTTAGACTGGCTGATTTCATTGGTTTAAGGAAGCTGCTACAAAAAAGGGATATCAATTACAAGACAGAAAGCAAGCACTGGAGAAACAGGAGGATGGGAAAGCAGTGTGAGAGTTTCCAAGTCGCTCCCCATGGTAACAGAGTTCTGACCCGGGTAAACAACTCTCTGCACGTGTACATTTCTCAAAGCTACTTCCATTCTGCTAACTGCTGGCCTGCCACATCATTTAAACTCTGTTAACCTTCAAGGATGATCCCATTTTTTCTGAAAGAGAGCACAGAGGAGCTTCCCTGCCCAAAGCTGCAGAGCTTTGGCTTTGCAGGAGCTTGGCAGGAGCCCCACACTCATGAGCAGCCCAAAACTCCCTGTGCAACACATCTTACAGGAGGGCTCCCAGCCAGAGCCCGGCCCCTGCTCACTTCAGAGCTGTACAATTGCTCAAGCTAAATAACATTCCCCAAGTTTCCCTCCCTAGAAAGCCTCCCTATACTTTTATTACGTTTTTTTTCTGTGACTAAATCTGCTTCACATGTGTTGTGCAGCCTCCCCTCTCTCTCCGTTGCATATGTTGTGAGTCCAGTGAAAGGTCCAGTGCCAAATGCACTGCATTCGCAAGACATGTTGTTTCCAAATATCTTGCAACTTTGGTCAAAGTAAAGTAAAATTACACTGAAATGCCCTGACCTCTTTCTTCCCCTGCTCAGTTGAACACTATTTCCAACCCATGTGTTCCTATTGTACTGGAGACCTTCAGTGTAAGAGTAGCTGAAAGGTATGAAGAGTTGCCTTTAAAATGAAGTTATTAATTTCTTTAACTAACAAAGCCCCACATTATCTCCCCTCCATCAAAAAAAAAATTTAAAAGCATTAACCACTTTTTAAATAAAATGTAAAATAATGTGGCAGAGGCCAGCAGCTTTATCCCAAAAGGTGCAAAATTTGATGAGTTATGACAGCTAAATACAAGATAAAGGAAGAAAAAAATAATGTAACTCGTAATTATAGTGATCCAATTGCTCTTTCACTTTTAAGGTTTAGCTGTCTTTTCCGAATTAGTCTTTTGAACTAAGTTTCCATA
The DNA here is from genome assembly GCA_013399875.1 of Gymnorhina tibicen. NCBI lineage: Eukaryota > Metazoa > Chordata > Aves > Passeriformes > Artamidae > Gymnorhina > Gymnorhina tibicen. The sequence goes on from VXAZ01005105.1 coordinate 168,074, forward strand.
ACATGTGGCAGATGGAGAAAAACAGTCCTCAGAAAATTTCTGCCCTGCTTGACAGATGAACTAGATAATGGAGTATAATCTCTTCCATTTTCATGATTTTGACACATTTTCACTTCTGTGTGTATGTTTAAATCAAGGAATCAAAATAAGTTTGAGTACAGAATATAAATCCTAGACAAAATTACAGCTTTCATTGCAGCGTTGGGTTAAATGTAAACAGCAGGAATGTTACAGATATCTTCTAATTAAATGCATAAATCAGAGAAATGTCTTGAATGTTTACAGCAACTGCACCAAGAAGTGAGAATGAGGAAGAGATGTACTTTGTCAGCTGATGGCTGCCTCCACTGCATTCCCATGTGGAGTTTAATTTTGTCACAACCTTTGGTACAAGTTGCAGAGCTTCTCTCCAGTTGATTTAAAGGCTGTTTGCTCCTGCTGAGGATGGTTGGTGATGGAGATGGCTTTTTCCTGGCCAAACGGGATTTCTCACGTCTGTCACCATCACTGCTGAGGACTCTGCTGTTAGGATTTAGAGGACAACTGGTTTAGGTCACCCTAAACCTTTTTTGTAGCTCTAGATGTTCTAGAGCTAGATACTAGATGAGTGATACTATCTAGCTGATACTAGATGGAGTATCAGATGATGGTATTGAATCTTAAATTCACGTAGATTTAGGCTGGTTTTATGATAAGGTTGTAATGCTAAGCCCACAATCTGTTGAACTCACAAACAAGGCTGATTTTTCTTGTCTGTGTCCTCATGTTGACTCTTGTACCCTAACAAACCCTACCATGCTCCCTTCTACCTAGGTTTTCTCCTTGTCCTATAGGTTGGAAAAGCCCTCTTAGACCATGGAGTCCCACCACTCCCCCAGCACTGCCAAGGCCACCACTGACCCTTGTCTCCAAGTGCCACAACCACACAGCTTTTTAAACTTCTCCAGGGATCCAGGGGCAGCCACAGCTTCTCTGGGCAACCTGTGCCAGGGCCTCACCACCCTCACAGCCAAAAATTTCTTCCTAATATACCATCTAACCCTGCCCTCTGGCAGTTTAAAGCCATTGCTCTGATGTTTAAACTGTGGGGAGAGCAACCAGCCTGTGGCTCAGGAACTGAGGCTTGAGGACAGACAGTGTAGCAGAGGGGTGAGAATTTCCCATCTTGATCATGCTGCAGCAGCAGCATCCAAAGCTCCACAAGGAAGATTTCCCTTCCTTCACTGCAGCCTGTGAGCTATCAAAAACCACACCAAAGATTGTTTTTATAGATGGGAAACCAGAGGCTTATACTGGATAGTTCACTGAGGGAAGGTCTCCTCGAGGCTATGAGAGACTGGCAGCTCCAAAATATAGAAGGAAATTTTGTGTCTGTGGAGCAGAGTGGGAGGAGAGCACAGGCCTTAAGCTTACATGTTCCTTGGTGGGAGACCCACGAGATCCAAGTGGTGCCTCTAGTTCTGAGCACAGAGTCAGGCAACAAAACTTTATATGAATTCCTGGGGCTTATCTGGCCCACCAGGACTTGCCAAGCTCCATCCTCTTGAGCTAAGACCAGCAAAGCCTGATTGTTGTCACCAGGGTAAACAATCCTGGCCTGAATGCACAGGGAGGAAGGGGTCAGATATGTTCAATAACAGAGGGACATAATAGCATTTATGAAAGAATTCCCCAGCCTGAGGTGGGGAGTTCTCTAGAAATGTTTGATTCATGTCCTAAAAGACAGTCTTTACCAGAATAAGTCTTAATAAAGATAAGGTGTCAGTGAAGGCAAACAAATCTGGAAATGCTGCATCTAAAGCATAGTGAAACAGAAAACACAAGTAATTTTCATTCATTATTGAAACAGCAGCTCACTTGGGGCCCTTTTTCAGATTGAGGTGATTGTTTGCATTAGAAAAAAAAAGCAGTTTCACTCTAGGAGAGTGCTACTTTTTAAGCTGGTGGCTGCCGGATGACACCAAACATACAGATCCCTTTTGGTTGCAGTCAGCTCCTGAATTCCTGTACTCAGACAGTCAAGGAGATGCAGTTGCCCAGGTTCAAGATTTGTGAAGATGGCTTAATACCTTGAAGGAATCCTTGTCCTACTCATTCTCACCCTTTCTCCTTTGTACACACTGCTTGCCTCTATCATTGATAAACGTTGATATCATGTTTTCAATAGCTAATTTGAACTTGCTATCACAACCTTCGTGAATATAATGGAATATAGAATAAAATATAGCTTAGAATGAGCAACCTAAAAATCCATTTCAGAAAAGACATCCTGGTTATTTGTTGAGGTCAACTTAACACCACCCCCCCTCCCCGACTTTGGTTCGTGTTCACATGACTCTTAGCATTAGGGCAAATTTTTTTTATAAAGCTGTGAAGTCTGCATTCACAAAATAACTGTGTAAATGTACACATTTGGCACCAGCTCCTCGGCTGGCAGTCCTGGCAGAGATAAGGCTGCAGTCTGGCACCGTGTGCTATGGCTGGAAAGGTTTTACTGTCACTTCACATTTCACTCCTCAAGACAAATAAATGGGATTTCCTGCATGCAGCAGGGCAGCACTGCTCATCTCACAACACAGTCTGTCTGTTTGCAGAGGCTTGAAATACTTTAGAAGGGAGTATGTCCATTGGGGTGTACATTTTCCAGTTTGGGGAGATTAGGGAGCCAAAGGTCTGCCGGCTCAATAGGGTGTTAGTCAGCACGTCCTGAGCTTCGGGCAGATAAGGGTCCACTTCCTAGGCTGCCCTGATCTGAGAGTTAACAGTTGGTGACAGTGAGTCTGTCTCTGTTCTTAAGTCATTGTTATAATTTTTTGTAATATTTACAGGCCTGGCTCTCTCAGATTAAAAAGTACAAAATCAAAAGGAGGTCTTCCTCCATGGGCGCTGGGGGTGGGGGGAGGATGTTTGGGCTTGGCGTGCGGCCCCACCGCCGCGCTGGGTGGGAGGGACCGGAGCAGGATGTCGGCGCGGGCCTCATCTCTGTGGCTGCTGTGAAGGAAAACTCAAACCTTGTCAAATGACCTTCGAGGAGCCCTCCACACCAGGAAATGTGCTGTAAATGTCAGCCCCCAGGATGCAAATCAAAGGTGTTAAGCTCAGCTGGGAGAATGGACCTTGTCTCTCTGGCTGATGCAAGAAGCCAAGGCCTAGGCAGTGCATCAACTCTTGCACAGTGATAACAGAGAGAAGCGTGGTCCCAGTTGTCCAAAGGAATGTTCTTTTTGGCTTGGTGGGATGTTTTGGAGGCAGCATTGAACCAGTATGTAGTGAAAGCTTGTCTGGGACCTCGTCACTGCAAAAATATGCAAACTGAATCACTGTGCTCTTCTCCTGCCACCTTTTGTGTTGAGGGAATATGTTCTATGCAAATAAATGAGAAAACAAAACAACTGTGACGTGGTAGTAACTCTGGATGTGGGGTGAAAGAAATGGGCAGATGAAAACAGCATTTTGACCTGTCAATCCTTTGTGGTTCTGCTGGATTATCCCAGGACTGTATTAGAGCAGAGAAAGGTTTTATAGGTAGTTTGCAAAAGGAAAAATCCTTGAACTGTGAAATTATTGTGGTTTGTACTGTCATTGTGCTTCAGTCCCTTCCCAGCTGAGATGCTGAAGAGCAGCGAGGTGAGTGCTGGAGGCTCCATAGACGGTCACAATGTCCATCAACCAGAACAAGGTGGGACTGAGTCAGATGACAAAATCTCCAGCTCCTTCTCCAGGGTGCAGGAAGAGAAATCTAACCCTAGGCGTGACAATTCCTATGCAGAAAAAAAAAAAAAAAAAAAAGGAGCGAGGAAAGGGTAATATTTATATATTATTGGGTAAGGATATGTACATTGCCCATGCAGAGTTCCCGAGGTGCATCCCTCTGGCAGCAGGGCAGAATGTTGGTTTCAGTGCCTTACCAAAACATGGAAGTGCGGGTCATGTTCTCGAAGCTCAGTAGTTTCCTTCATTGTCGCACGTGTATCCGATACCTTCTGCTCATTTTGTGTTGCTGATTGCGTGGCACACACCATGGTGAGAGTTTTAGTTGCACAGCAGTTGGATCTTTGGTGGGAGTAGAAGTCGGACAGCAGGGAGAGGTTTATCTGGGGTTTGTTTCGGGACAGTGGGATGGTGCCGTAGCCTAGGTGGGGCAGCCATCCGTGATGTTATCTGGAGCACAAAGCATTTCCATGATAAACAACATTCCTTGTATTTTAGACTAGTCTGCTATCAAAGTCAAAACAACTGCTCTGGCTTAAACAGTAGCACTAGCTGCTTGAAATGTAAAATATATAATTGGCTCTAAGATTTATCTAGAGCAGATTCTCCATGTCTTTTAATATATAGCTACACATATTAGTGTGCATTCATTATTCAGCAGGGTTATTTTCTCCAAAGCTTCCATCATTCATGCACTTCATAGGCTTTTTTAAATCCTTTCCAGTGAGTTTTTCCTTATTGTTAAAAAAAGTTTAATGAATTATATCAATTAGACTAAAAGCGTGCAACTCGCTTTTCAGAAAATAATTAGCAGATGGTTGTCTCTGATGTGAGAACTGGAATATTGCTGGGCATTTATAGTATTGGCTTTGTATTTAAAAAAGGAAATATAGATCAGTCATTTTTATCTAGAAGCTGGAGCAGACTTTGTAGCCAGATACACAACTCAATTCTTCTCTACTTACAGTATCTCCAAGAGGAGCCTTTGCCTTTCCCACCCTTACCTCACCCTCCTTTGAGTTCTTCCACATTGTTGCAAATAATCAAATTGCCTGGGAAGAATTATTTTGGTCTTTGGCAAGTCCTGAACCATAAAAAACCTTTTTGAGTTTCCCCACTGACCAGATGAGACTGGGGCTCTGAGAGCACCATGAGCTTTTTCTGGAGGAGGCAAGCATCTTGGGATCTCACAGATCACATAATCACAAAATCATTTGGGTTGGAAAAGTCCTCTAAGACCATCGAGTCCAACCACTCCCCCAGCACTGCCCAGGCCACCTCTGACCCCTGTCCCCAAGTGCCACATCCACACGGCTTTTAAACCCCTCCAGGGATGGTTATCTGCTCCAGATCTGGTTGACTGCAGAACTGATCTTCCCCTGCGTTCTCTTGCTTCCTAGACTTTATAAATACATTTTCTGTCTTCTACAGAGTGATCCAGACTGTGGATGTGCATGTATGGACTTAGGACAAATTGAGCTTTTGCCCAATTTGAGACCTTCAAAGAGTTGTTCCTCATGAGGTGTTCCCAACTGATTTATTGCTGCCAATTCCTTAAACTTTACCTTTTGCGCACTTGAAAATTGGCAGAATTCATAAAATGATAGAATCACAGAATGGTTTCAACTGGAAGGGACCTTAAAGCTCATCTTGTTCCAACCCTCTGCCATGGGCAGGGACACCTTCCAGATTGCTCAAATCTCACTCATAAAATTCTGGAAAGAAAAAATTCAGCCTTGAATCTGCTTTGTTTGGTGAGTGAGTGGTGTTTTGGGGTTGGGAAAGTCTACATAAGGTGCAGGGTGTAATTCTGAGACTTTGGAAATTCATGAATTTCTTAAGCCCTTCTTTGAGGGTACTGCTAAAGCATTGTGGTCCTAATTGTGAGTTGAGGCATCCAAAGTCTAGTTCTAATCTTGTAACCTTTTATTAGCAGGTCTACAAGTCTTCTATATAAAGATGTCAGTGAATGAGTGATTTCTAAACTCTCTTCAGTTTTAACAAAAATGTTTGCTGTAAACATACTGTTTTTCATGGTTGTGTTGCACGTTAATCTAGAGAAGGATGGCTTGCAAGCCAAAGCACAGGAAGCCAGGGCTTTAAACTCATTTGCATCTTCCTTAGCAGTGGTAAAAATAGGGACTACTGTTATGAAACGTGCATTTTCTGCAAATCCCATGGTGTAGGAAAGGCTTATGCATCCACTTCATGTCCATAAAAGTTTTGTGAGTTGATAGACTCATCCCCATTTGTGCTTTGGTGCCCTTTAATGCCACTGAGAAATGGGTTCAGGGATTATTCTATTTTTCAGATTTAATTCCCTAGATTCAAAAGCACACAAAGGATTTTACTTATTTATCTGAGTGTCGGTGTATGTATGTAACAAGTGCTCGAGCGAGGTCAGGACCAGAACTGTTTCTGTCAGTTGGGTTAGTAGCTTTGTTCATTCCATGTGTTTAACTCTGTTCCTGGTTAGTTTTTTTTTCAATTTAAAAAGCATTCTTTGTTTGAATTGTTGACATTTTGAGGTTGTTCATTTTTTTGCTCAGACCTATGTTCTTTCTTCTGAAAGGCCACTGTATTTTCTGAGAATTGCTGTTCTTTCAGGTTAAGCCCTGAAGTGGATGAAAGTTCTATTTTTTCATTAATGATACCTCATTTACACGTCATGCCTTCATCCTCATGCTTCAAGTGTAATTACATACATCAACCTCTGGTTCTTTCTTTTCTTTTTATATGGTAAAGCCAACATGTATTGTATTTTCTGCAGTGTTGCAAGTGTCCTTGTAATGTTCCTGTTGTTTCCTGTCTCTCCATGGTCTCATAGCTACTCATAACCTGGTCTGGCTCTTGGCTGTTGAGCAGTCCTCTTGGAAATGTTTGGAAAGATCTGTGTCCATCTAGACAACATGGCATAGAGAACAATCCTGACAGAGCAAGCAAATTCTAATTAGAGCTGTAAATCCTTGAACTGTGACTATTAATGTATAATGCATAAAATGGATATAGAGATTAATGATACTTAAGCATGTGTGATATGTGAGTTTTGCTTCAGTCTTTCATTTTGATAATCTTTTCCTCCCATTCCAAAACTTCTCCAGGTAGACACAGAATCTCTGAAGCTGAGCAGGGATCCTTCTCTAACTAAGGGATTAAGGGACTTTCACAGCATCCTAGAATAGTTTGGTTTGGAAGGAAGCTTAAAGCCCATCTCATTCCAATCCCCTGGCATGGGCAGGGACACCTTCCATTCTCCCAGGTTGCTCCAAGCTCCATTCAGCCTGGCCTGGAACACTTCCAGGGATCCAGGGGCAGCCATGGCTGCTCTGGGCACCCTGTGCCAGGGCCTCCCCACTCTCACAGACAGGAATTCCTTCCCAATATCCCATCCAGCCCTGCCCTCTGCCACTGGGAAGCCATTCCCTGGGTCCTGTCCCTCCAGGCCTTGTCCCCAGTCCCTCTGCAGCTCTCCTGGAGCCCCTTCAGGCACTGCCAGGGGCTCTGAGCTCTCCCTGGAGCCTTCTCTTGTGCAGGTGAGCACCCCCAGCTCTCCCAGGCTGTCTTTGTAGCTGCTGACCGATGGTCCAGTTCATTTTCTGTGCTGTCTCGAAGTAGCCCAGAGTCCAGGTGTTTCTGATGTGGACCCAGCAGATCCTGAAATGGGTACCTGGCCTTGTCCTAAGATCAGATATATACATTTATACAGTTCTTTGGAATCTGTACAGATTAACAGCCTGGTATGAAGACAAAAATAACACAGTTTGGGGCTATTGACATTTATCAGCAGTATTTCTTTCCTGGAAGGGAAAGAAACAAGTGTATATGTGTTTTCGTCCCTGAATTTCTAGGACTTTAAAGCTCTCATTATTTGCTATTCTATCCCAGACAGAAATGCAGTCATCTTCTTATGGTACCCTGCAAAGCTTTGTGCCCTGGCAGGTTTGCCACAAACATTTAACTCATTTAAATCATTGTTTTTACCAATAATTATCTAGGCAGAACTGTTTGATTGATTTTTCCCAAAATGACCTGGCTTCTCAGTACTCTATAAAAAAAATAGTAATTGCTGAACTCTGACCAGAAGCACATCTGCTCCTCTGGAAGTAGTTCACATCTGACACTGAAAATTCACCGCTGAGCATTTATTTTCCTGCAGCTGTGGTTGTACAAACCTTTACTCAAAGTGATCTGAAAACAGAAATCACGTATCAATGAAACTTGCTGAAACAGTTCTCTCTCTATAGATGAACTCCCCTACCCTCCTGGACCAGGAAGATTGTGCCCCATTAGAATATGGGTTACCTGTCTTACAGAATTTTACTCCCTGGGAACAATGTTATTGTCTACTACAGCTTGTGTAGTTGCTTAAACTTTCGTAATTCTATTATTATAAATAATACTAGATTTTACATATATTTATTAATTAATATGTAATACAGTTTTTATATTTAGCTTGAACACAGATGGTTTTGAACCTCGTATCACCCTGAGTTTTTCTATTTCTTTTTCAACTTCCCTGCCGTGCTCCGAGCCCCCGTTTTCTTCACTGTCTTTCCGTTTGCACCTATCCCTTAGGCAGATCTCTGAACAAGATGTGTGGCTCACACTTAGTCTAGCACATTTCCTGTTTGCTTCCTTCATGTCCCCACCATCATCCTCCATGCTGTGAGCCTGAGGAGGAGAAAAAGATGGTATCAGGCAGGTGTGGTGTAGCCCATACAGATATTTCACCAAAGCCACACAGACTTTCTGTCTGAAGTCAAAGAGAAGCACTGCAGACACAAACAGAACTGAGAAAGATGAAACAGCCTTACCGCCCCACAAGAAATAAGTAATTGCAAAAATTCAATCTGTCAGTATCTTAGAGCAAGCACTGAGACATTTTCTTCCACGAGTTGTGCTCTGTTAAAGAACACAAGTCCTTATATTTATATAAACCCCAAATATATCAATGTTTCCATATGTACCTGTGTATCCATATCATGAACAGTGTACCAGGCATGATTGTTGAGTTGTTTTCAAGATCCTTGGCCATTAATTTGACTTAGATTGGTATCTTGGGGACCAGATTTTCAAGTGGTGTTGAGGATTTTGCAGACACATACAGGTGTCATTCCTCTTCCCAAAATCCTCACGGGTTGGTATGTTTGGTACAAGGCAGATTGTAAGGATAATCTTTGCTGGGGTAAATATTCATTATGGACCCTATAACAGAGGCTTGGTACAATGCTGAACCTGAGCCCTTTTTTCCCCCCTTGCCATTTGATGTATTTTGCTAATGAGATCCAATCCTACAGATGCTCTGCAGGCAGTACTGCTATATTTAGCTGAAACAATATGAAACACATAATTTGCCATCAAGTCATTAGGTTACCAAACAGGACTCATGATAAGCTTTTCAAACACGCAGAAATCCCATCCTCAGAAAGACTTTGAAGCTTTGGATTGATGTTAAGTTCACATGAATTTGACTCTCAAGTGTGTTCAGACTCCTTTGAAAACAGCACTTCTCTGCTCAAAGAGTCACCTGCTTTTGAAAATATTGACTCGTGCTTGATTGCTGTTTCAGAAATCAGAGTTTCTAACCAGAACTTGAGGAAAAGAGCGTTCTCCAGGTTTTATTAATCCAGCCCTTTAATTTCTTTGTTTTCCACAGTGACTGCCCCGTATCTTTGATGAATGCTGCTTTTCATCTAGCAGAACATCTAGATCAGGGAAGAAGCAAAGACATTGCTCTTAAGGCAGCTCCATCTGCCCTTGGCTGCATTATCTGAGTGGAGATCATCCAATGACATAACACTGTAGCCTAAGAGCAGCTCTGAGGGTTCATTTGAAGGGAAGGGGATGTTTTATTTAATGTATGGCTCAAGCCTTGTAGCTCAGATGCCACTACGCTGTCTGGAGCGGGGCCAGGTGCTGCTTGCTGGTTGTGGTGTTCTCTTCCTCAGCGTTAACTGAAAAAAAACCAAACCAAAACAAAAAAAACCCAACACACCCCGATGTTGTTGAACTTTTGTGGTGGGGGAGTTACTGCAGTTCAGTTCTGCGTCTGTTCATCGGACTTCCTGTGGTTTTTCATCGAATCATGTGATTGACAACGCAGACAGTCTGCAAAGTTCTCGGTCTGTCTCGTTTGTACTCTCCTCCCAACCACTAAATCTGACTTCTGCTTTGTCTGGCAGAAGAAAACAAGATAGGGTGCTGTGGTGGGGTGATTCACCGGGCCTGATAAGTGGTGTCTGTGTTTAAACTGTGCCGTTCAAACCGTAATGTTACCTCTGTCTCTCGCGTTTTCAAGCACTTTCTCAGGCTGGTTTATTTTAAACTATCTGGGTTTGTCTGTCCCTGTAAGAGCTGGAGAGAAATGCAAATGATGGCTCCAACGGACCTGTTTATGCCGGGGCAAGGAGTTCAGTAGCTTGAGTAGTGAGCAGTATTGTATACTGGATAAAGAAAGGGTTTGGGTTGGGAGAGAATTCAAAGCTCATCTCATTCCAGGTGGCTCTTCCACTATCCTTCCACTTCCTTCCACTGTCCCAGGCTGCTCCCAGCCCCATCCAGCCTGGCCTTGGACACTGCCAGGGATCCAGGGGCAGCCACAGCTGCTCTGGGCACCCTGTGCCAGGGCCTCCCCACCCTCACAGAGAGGAATTCCTTCCCAATATCCCATCCAGCCCTGCCCTCTGGCACTGGGAAGCCATTCCCTGGGTCCTGTCCCTCCAGGCCTTGTCCCCAGTCCCTCTGCAGCTCTCCTGGAGCCCCTTCAGGCCCTGCCAGGGGCTCTGAGCTCTCCCTGGAGCCTTCTCTTGTGCAGGTGAGCACCCCCAGCTGTCCCAGGCTGGCTGCAGAGCAGAGGGGCTCTATCTTTCAACACCATCCATCTGAACAAACAGGGCAGTGAAGAAAAAAAAGGGATGATTGATCCCATGTCAAGGCTTTTTCTCTATCATTAAGACTGCCATTTAAGATGCCTTAGAACAGGCTCTCTTTTCAAGTAGTGCTAAAAATCAGGTTCATTGGAGTGTCACCAGCTGGGGTGCAAATGTCTTCCCAGGAGTAAGTTGGACACAACAGCAGCAAGGCAGAAGAAAATAGATTTGTGCACTGCTAGTTTGATGTGCCACTTTTGGAATTTTGTTAACTGTGATAAACCCCTCACCAATGCTGGCTGGGTTATTGCTGGGAGTGCCCTGAGACTCATGTGGCCTGGTTGCTTTACAGTGTCACCTCCTGTGTGTCTGCAGCACACAGCCAAGGCTCCTGATCACTCATTAGAAGCAGTACATACAGGAGACAAATGGCAAAAATATTAATTTAAACATTCCTTGGACTATCACCTGAAAATCTTGAAAAGCTTTTTGAAAATCCTAAAGCTTTTTGGCATCAATCAAGCTTTTTACATGGTGTTTAAATCCTGCTGTTACAAATAGTTATAAAGTCCCTCTGATAAAGAAGAAACTTTTGATGATTTTGTTTGATAACAAATTCTGTTTTCAGTGAACACCCTGCTAGTGAAACAGTGTGGGTAGTTTTTTATCTCAGCAGTGGAAGGCTGCCATGGTTAATCTTGCAAGTTACATCATAGAATCATTGAGGTTGGAAAAGCCCTCTAAGATCATTGAGTTCAAGCATTAACTCAGCAGCACTGTGCTCTCTACTAAACCATATTCCCAAGTGCTACATCCACACCCCAAAGAGGCTGGTGCAGTTCTCTCCATGCTGGGCCTCTAGGATTTCTCATTTTAAATGAATGAGAAAACATGGCCAGCATACAGCTGTGGGTCATTACAGTAATCTAAAGACGGTGGGTTTGAACTGCTGGCCTGGAATTCTAATTTTTCATGTCTCATCAGCAATGCATTGAGCTGTCCTGAGCCTGCTGTTCAGGTGGACCATCAAAAATCCATCACTCCTGCTGTTATCGACATTCTTTTTACGTAGACACATTCAAAACTGTGTATATGTAGTGGCAGTGTGTATTATCTCTCTCCTTAAAAATCTCATTCTCCTTGTCTGCATTTCCAAGATACCCCCCCAGGCTGTTCAAAGCACGTGTTGAGTGTGAGAGAGTCCAGGCTGACTGCAGTGAGTTACAGCCTTTAATCTGAAATTGATTATTAAATTGCTGCGGTGCGATCGCAATAAATGGCAGCATCGATCAGCCTGAAGAGAGGCTGAATAATAGAATCAATGCATGGCTTATTGCCTGAAAATATGAATGCTACCTGAGCCATTTTATGCTGCCCTTCCAGCTGAGACATAATGGGATAGTAAGACCTGAGCATCTCAGATGCAGCTGTTGGAATTTCTAACGTAATTTTGCCTACTGTTTTAAGGCTGAAGATGTTTGGTAAGCTGCACAAGAGCCCAAGAACGGTCCCAGGCTACTGCCATGAGTGTTTGCAAAGCCAGTAGCTATATCTGTGACCTGAAGGTGAAAAAAAAAGTTGTTGGTGTTTAGTTCAATTCAAATTAGCATCTTTAATCACTTTTTTCCCCCCTTCCCTCCCAGAAGGGCTAGCATGGGCTGCAGTCCTGGTGTGCAGCCACCCCTGGGGTGAAGAGTGACAGCTGTGTAAGACTTTCCTCTGGCTGGAAGTGTTGCCATGGTGCAGTCATGGGGTTTAACCATTCCTTCTGCTGATGCAGTGCTGAACGGAACGTGCTCCTGTCTACACTGACCGCAAGCCAGGAAGTTTTGGAAGGAAGTGGGGAACATTACATTGAGGATAAGCAGAGTAGAATGTCAGGTTCTTAAAAAAATAAATACTAATGAAAATATACATGAGGGCTTGGTTGGGGGGTGCCAGAGGGGGAAGGCAGGGACAGCTTGAGAACTTGGAGCTGAGCTAGGAAGAGATAGAGAATGTCAATGAAAAGTAGGATTTCACAGGGCCAGTGAGAAAAAAAGAAAGCTTGGGTGAGTACAAAAGTAGAGAGAGAGGGTAAGGATGCAGTGAAAGGGAGTTGGGGTGGCAGTAGGCTGGGAGACTGGAAATGAGAGGTGGAGGTGAGTACAAGGTATCTAAGAGTGAAGAAACAAAGTGATGCAGAAGATTAAACAGGCCGATCCAAACAGACTTGGGGAAAAGAGGTTGTAGAGGGGTGGTAGAAAGTGGTTTAGGTGCACAAAATGGCTGTGGGAGAGTTCTCTACCACAAACTGCATGTCTGACACAGGAAATTAAACTTGCTGATGGTACCTTTGAGATTCTGGGCTTTGAACTCAACAGGACTTAGATGCAGAAGGGCCTTTAACAACCTTATCTTTTAGCTGCCTCAGTTCCTTGAACAGAGATAGTACAGAATCCTTTCGGTTGGAAAAGCCTTCCAAGATCTTTGAGTCCAGCTGTTCTCCAAGCACTGCCAAGGCCACCACTAACCCATGTCCCCAAGTGCCACATCCACATGTTTTCTACAACTTTTCTATAAGTTTCCATGTTTTCTGGCCCCAAGAATACAAATAACGTGGGACCATAGAAGTTAAATACATAGCCCTGAAAACCAAGTGTCCAAGAAATGCCCCTTCAAAGGAGACTGACCCAGCCAGAATACTTGTACCCTTAAGGCAAGGAAACAGGACACTGAGCTCAAGAAATAGGATAGGGAATCCCTTCATTATTAATGGGCAAAGAGGCTCCTTAGCCATTGCTGTGCTTGTTCTGATCATGTCACACTGTAGAGTTTATTCTTAGTCTTAGCCACAGCCTTATAAATAATAAAATGGGTCGTGTTTTATCTTACCCCAGTGATCATTGTAATGCAGCTTTTGCCTGAGACTCTGCCAAGCTCAGACACAGGCAACATTTAGAAGTGGATAAAGTGAAGAGCACAGAACAAAAGTAGACTCAGCTCTTTCCAAAATACACCCTTAGCAAGAGCGAACCTGTTGGGTTTGCGGTGTGCACTGCTTTGGGAGGAGAAAAATGGGAAACTGAGGTTGCAGCATGTCTATCTCTTCTCTCTGGTGACCAGGGAGAGGACCCAGGGAAGGGCTGGAGCTGTGCCAGGGGAGGTTTAGGTTGGCTATCAGGAAAGGTTCTTCCCCCAGAGGGTGCTGGGCACTGCCCAGGCTCCCCAGGGAATGGGCACGGCCCTGAGGCTGCCAGAGCTCCAGGAGCATTTTGGTCAGTGCTCTCAGGGACAGGGTGGGACTGTTGGGGTGTCTTTGTAGGGCCAGGAGCTGGACTTGGATGATTCTGTGGGTCCCTTCCAACGTGGGATATTCTGTGATCCTATGATATCACAAACTGTTTATTCTTTCAGCCTTTCCAAAGGATTCTCCTGCTAAGGAGCCAAGTACAATTATTCTCAAAATGGTTTTTAGGGAAGAGTGCAATCAATAGGTCTGTACATGCACAAGCAAGAAGGCTTTTCAGGAGCTGCTAAAAAATGACAGTTTTCCTTAAGACCTTTATGTTTTGTAAGGGATTCACACATTTAGTCTCTTAACAGGCAAATGGATTGTGACCAAGGAAAAGGCTTGAATACAATATGCTAATGTAGCATTTGATTCAAAGAAGAAATTATAAATGATCTCTTTATCCTATAAATATTTTCCTTGGGTTCTAATGATTTAGTTCCTCCCATTATTTTTTTCACCAAACCTCTTTCTTCAGTGTTTATGTGGGCTGTGTGTTTGCAAGCAGACATGCAAACCTTCCCTCACTGGACTCTGGCTTCTTGTTGCAGAAGTTCCCCGAGCTGAAGTTCAAGTACGTGGAGGAGGAGCAGCCTGAGGAGTTCTTCATCCCCTACGTGTGGTCCCTGGTCTACAACTCTGCCGTGGCCCTGTACTGGAACCCCCGTGACATCCAGCTCTTCACCATGGACTCGGGCTGAGGGACAGCCTGGCCAGGCCAGCCCCGCTCCGTCTTACAGGAATTGAACCTCCGCACCCCTTCCAACCTGACCCCCTCCAACTGCCCCCTCTGACCCCAGAGCCAGTGTCCAGCCCAGCCTCACGCTGCGACAGACTGGTGTGGGGCACTGATGGCTTGTAGGCAACCTTGTGTTTATATAACCTAGAGCTTGTTTGATGAAAATGAGGCCTTACACATGGGGTATGATGTTACTACCAACCACAAACCTGATCGTCCTTTTAACTTAATGGGCTAAATGAGATTGCAGGTTTTGATTTGGAAGCAGCGTTTGTATTTTTGGCTCTTTCGAGCAGGCAGCTTCCTTGGGTCAAGCTTTTTATGGTCTCTTGGATGCTGCTGTGGGTTGCTTGTTACCTAATCCCATGTTTTCACTCACAGCCCTTCGTTTCCGTGGCACTGTCAAGGCTGCAGCCCTTAAATTGCTGTCTACGCTGTCATCCGAGGGAACTAAGCAAGCAGCATCTTAATCAGATTAGCTCCCAGGCAGATTCAAAACACTTGATTTAGATGTTTGTGGGAGGATTTTCAATAGCAAGTCTTTTGTTGTTGTTGTTGTTTGACTGGCAAATACTCTCCAGAGGGCAAGAAACACCTGCTTTCGGAGTTAGGTCCCTTACAGACTTGTTTTTCTGTGCTCCTGTGCAAAATTGTTCCTGGAAATTGAACATGTAGGGAAAGGGGGGAAAAAGAGTCCAAAGAAAATAATTAAAAGATTGTAAAATAGAACAGTGTCCTGTAAACCTGTGCGTAATGGTGACTGTGTTTTGGGGATCCTTGACAAAGCTCTGTGTTGAAAACCTCCTGTTGGCTTTTAAAGTTTTATGGCAGAACTATAAATTTATCTGAATGTAGAATACTACTCTCTTTTTTTGTTGTTTTCAAGTGCCCTTTCCTGATATACCTGTTTCAGCAGT
The DNA here is from genome assembly GCA_013399875.1 of Gymnorhina tibicen. Classification (NCBI taxonomy): domain Eukaryota; kingdom Metazoa; phylum Chordata; class Aves; order Passeriformes; family Artamidae; genus Gymnorhina; species Gymnorhina tibicen. Next base: position 183,581 of record VXAZ01005105.1, read on the forward strand.
GGGAAAAGCAAAAGAAGTGGTGTGATTTTGAAAGAAATCTCATTTTTCAAAGTGGGGATCATATTTTGGGGATGCCTGTTGCACACATGTGCACCCACTCTCCTTGTCCCACATGCTGCTGTGTGGGGGACTGTCACCAGTGGATTGCATGCCAAAACTTCAATTTCGAGGAATTAGTTCCTAAAGATGTGTGGCAACCCTCTGTATTCACTGCCTGCTCCAGCATGTTCTGTTTGTTGACCTGAGGAATCGGGTGCATTCGCTTTCAGAAAGTCCTTTGAATGGCTTTAAATAGAATTTCTTGCACCGTTTCGTCCCCCTGAAGGATGTGCTAAGATTGTACTTTCCTTTTATCTGCTTATTTAGAGACAGAAGTCCATTTATGGAGTCCTACACAAATGGAAATGCTGGCTTATTTAAAAAAAAAAAAAAGCTTTCCAAATTTATTTAAATATAGCTGCAAAGGGATATATACAGCCCATGAGAATTTAGGACTTCGAAATGGCAGAAGCTTTTGAGAAAAGGCAATGGTAAGACTGGAGATGCAGTGTTTTCTTAGGCAAATAGGAGAAATGAATGAACCATGACTGAGCTGCACATGAGTTGATCTGTATTTTGGATTTATTCTGTTTTGTTTTGGTCTTTGAGCAAACATCAAAAGGGGATAACTATTCTTGGTTACTATAGTGATTCGTAATTTTGTCTTTATTAAAAGACTAAGAGTGTTTGTGAGTCAACAGGGCTGCCCAGATTTGGAAAGGTCAGTCTGAAGATGCACTTTTAAACCGTGGATTCTGAAGCTGCTGGGCTGGCTCAGTGTTCATCTGTTTTAAACACCCCGGGGTGAGCAGAACCAGAGAGGCCCCACCAGGGCAGACACCGCTCAGCCAGGTGTCAGACTGCAGAAAACAGACAAGTTTGTCTGTGAAAGGGCTTTTTACAAGAGAGGGGCGCATGAGGCAGCCATCTGATAGAATAGGTCAAACCGGCTGCTGCGCCAACTTTGGTGTCGCACAGAAAATTCTCTCACTGTCCTCCCGTTGTGGTGACACTGGGCTGCAGAGGGTTTGTTCCGATGGCGTAATTTCCTTGTGCGTTTCATGAAATGTCCTGTTCCCGGGTCCCAGCTGGTTTGAAACAGCTGGAGTTACCACCTAAAGCCAAAACAGCAGAGCCAGACCAAGATTTAGGCAGAAATCCATGCTGGCCCCCTTGGCTATCCCAAGAGCTGGAGCGTGACGTGGGCCTGGCAATGTCCTGACGTCTGCAGTCTGGTACGGTCACAAACACTCTGTTTTTCCTTCACCTTAGGGATCCTTTTCATTACTTTGTGTGAAAGATTTACTATGCGTAATTACAAAAATAAAAAAGATAAAACAGTAAATACATGGTGGTGTGTTTTATGTCATGGGTCTTGGTGCGGTCATCAGGCCCAACATGCACGAGGTTTTATAATGTCCTCCGTGACGTGCAGTTAAGAAGAATATAATTTTATTTATTGTATAAAGTAAATCAATGTCCACGTCAGTGTCTGGTGAAAGAAGGAACATGTCAGGCTGCAGTGGCACATGGAATGCCACCTCTTGCCAGCTCAGCTTTAATGGTCCAACGGCCATGGCCTGGTGGGGCACTGGGAACGTGCAGTCATGGGGGGCAGCAGAGGAGGGACAGGGTTGTCCACGCAAGACCAGACCTGATGTGTTGCTGCACCCTCAGCTTCTCTTTCCTGTCCATTTCAGCTGATGGTGTCTCTGGTTTTGGGGTGTGGGATGGGTGTTGCACCAGGATCTTCTCCTGACCATGCTTATATTTGGGTTGACCTAATTGTGGCCTTCCAGTGCCTGAAGGTACTGACAGGAGAGCTGCAGAGGGACTGGGGACAGTGCAGGGAGGGACAGGACCCAGGGAATGGCTTCCCAGTGCCAGAGGGCAGGGCTAGATGGGATATTGGGAAGGAATTCCTGTCTGTGAGGGTGGTGAGGCCCTGGCACAGGGTGCCCAGAGCAGCTGTGGCTGCCCCTGGATCCCTGGCAGTGTCCCAGGCCAGGTTGGACGGGGCTTGGAGCAACCTGGGACAGTGGAAGGTGTCCCTGCCATGGCAGGGGTGGAGTGGGATGGGCTTTAAGGTCCCTTCCAATCCAAACCATTCTGAGATTCTATTATATTCTTGCTCTGAGTGCTGATCCCTGGTGTCACCACCTGCCTGGGCTCTCTGAGCAGCTCTGGAGAGGGAAATCCATCGCTTCAGGGCTGGGGAGGAGAAGGCAGGCCTGCTCTCAGAGGACCGTCCCTTCCAGAAGACCAAACAGGCAGGAAACCCAGCAGCTGTGTAAGTTGTTGATGAAGTGGGAGTTGTGCTTGTGGAGCCTCATGCATGGCTCCCGGGGGAGGCAGAAATCCTCCTTCCTTGGGCAATAGAGTGAGACTCTGATCTCGCTGTGGAAGTGAGATGGGGGCTGGAAGGTACAAATGCTTTGGGCATCATTCACTTGGGCAAAAGCAGTCCAAAAACCTGCCAGGTTTCCTGGCATTTCTTGACCCTAATAGACTAAAACCAAAGAGTACTGGCAAGTTACAGGGGAAAAAAAAAACCAAACTCTTTTGTACGTGCCACTAGATTGTTGATCTACCAGTTAAACAGGAAAGGAAGAAGCAAACAACTCCCCTCCCTTCTTTGGAAACTCTAAAGATTTTGTACAATCTCTTCTACTTGTTTTATCATTGCATGTGTTGTCTAATTCAGCCAAGTGAAGGTCAAATGTATTTAGTCAGCCCCAGGCTCTCTCCTAATGGATTGAGCTTGGTCTGCAAAGACTCCACCTTCTGTGCTGGAAGAGCAGGAGTTTTCTGTATGATTGCACTTCCTAGAATCACCTGACCACTGCAAATCCTTTCCCGTTTCTACCCATTCCCCCTTTGGCCACCTTACCTAGAAATTTATACCATTGGTACTGGCAATAATGTAAAATTCAGCATCCGAGCTGCTTTTGTGTTTGATTCACTGTTAAACTGGAGATTTGAAGGAGTTATTATTATCATATTTATTGTCTGTTATTGCTAACAACTAGCAGCGTTTCAGGTAACAGCTGCACATCTGAGAGCAAGACACAACAGCCTCGTCCTGAGCCCCTGGATTCTGAAGCCTCAGCTCTGGACACGTCCTGGCAGAAGCCGTGGTGGCTGTGAGCTCTCAGTACGGTGCAGGTGTCCCTAGAGACTGACTTGGCAGGGCAGGATGTCCTGGGTGCCACCAGGTTGGCTGCTGGGGTTAGGTTGGATGGGTCTGGGAATTGTTTTGGGCTTGGCCAGCAGGCTGACTTTTAAACTCTGAAGAGTTACTCATTGATGGTGCATATGCACAGGTCAGTCTTGACACTCAGATGTGTGTGAAGGGTTCGGGGAAAGGATCACAAGGCAGGGAGTTTCCCTGTTCTTTTCACTTTCAGGAAAGGAGCCTGTTGGCAGGACATCCCCGGGCTGCTGTGACATCACCAGGCAAGTGCTCCAGGCCATCCTCCTGCATGAGACATCAGCACACGTCACCAGCAGCGCTCCTTGCCCGGTAACAGCTCTGCCAGCTGAAGATAATGGTATTTCACAGACAAAAGGGCAACTCTTGCAACCTCCATTGACCCCAACAGCAGAGCTGTACTTCCTGCTGTGGCTTTGGGAACAGCAATTCATAAGGAGCAGGGCAGGGAGGTGCTTTGGGCAGTGGAGATGATGGTTTAAAGTAATTACAGACTGTTTGGGCTGGAAGGGACTTTAAAGATCCCAGGGCTGGAGCCCCTCTGCTCTGCAGCCAGCCTGGGACAGCTGGGGGTGCTCACCTGCACAAGAGAAGGCTCCAGGGAGAGCTCAGAGCCCCTGGCAGTGCCTGAAGGGGCTCCAGGAGAGCTGCAGAGGGACTGGGGACAAGGCCTGGAGGGACAGGACACAGGGGATGGCTTTTCACTGGAAATATTGGGAAGGAATTCGTGGCTGTGAGGGTGGGGAGGCCCTGGCACAGGGTGCCCAGAGAAATTGATGGGGCCATGGAAATGGCTGCAGAGTTGCTTTCTCAAAAGCAGCAACCCATGAGCTACATCCTTCCTTTGCAAGCCCCTGACTAGAGATTTTGGCATCCCTTCACTGGGAATGCTGGGGATGTCCCTGGAGTAACAGGGTCGTAAAAATGCTTTGCATTTTGAGGGCAGTTAACCCCAAACTGTGAGGTTCCAGCTGAGATCACAGCTCGTAATCATTCAATCATCGATGCTGGGTTATTGCTGGGTGGATGCATTTCGGATGTTAGGGCTGTGCTGCCTGCCTGCGAATGAATTACTCCAAGGAGCCGCGTTTGGTGTTGGAGGCTCTGCTACCACCCATGGACTGTGACAGCACTTACATGTACTCAGATAAATGAAAATGTCACTATCGGTGAATCCCTCCAGATCACAAATCCAGTACACTGTGGAGCTGCCAAACTGGGACGATTTGAATGAGAGATTTAAAGAGGAGAGATGATTTTTTTTTTTTTTAAATGCTGCTGAAGCGCACAGCATAATCCTTCATCATCACTTTAAAAACTGTCTTAAAATTAATCCAAAATGAATATGTCTTGGCAGACGTGATGAAATGTTCAGCTGTACATAATGTTTTTGCCAGATGTCTTGGCAAACTAAATGGCAGACTTCAGTCTTCCTTGCAGTCACTTTGTGCTGCTGAAAGCCCTGAATGTGATGGCACCCGGGGAAAATTGAGGATCCGGAGAGGAGCAGTGACAAAGTAGGTGACGTCCCGATGATGCTACCCTGGCCCCTCCTCCTATTTATGGAACGACAAAAAACATGCTTTTCAAAGAGCTAAACAGCTTATTAAAAACTGGCAATTTAAACTAGGAACAGCTGTCCTCGGCCTGCTGCTTCTATTTTTGTCCCTGGAGCTGTTGTCAGGGTGCATCCCCTCTCCCGGCATCCTGCATCCCAGTCTGCAGTGCCCCCCCCTCCATGAATCCTGCTGGGTGCGGGGCTGGGGATGCAGAGGACCAGGGGTGCTCAGCCCCACCAGAGCTCTGTCCCTGTTCAAGGACTGTATCAGCTCAAGAATAATAGGAATAAACCACTTGGGCAAAACCATGTCTGGAGATTCAAAGCCTCTTCCAAAACAGGTGCTTGAAGACCAAAAAATGTGGGGTTTTTCCTAAAACAGCCTTGTGTGTTGTTTTGTTGCTCAGGCTGTTCCTAGAGGGGGGAAAGCCCACCATCATTCCTTGATGTGGGATATTCAGTATCCATTGTATTTAGTGGGCCGAGCTTCGGATTAAGTGTTCTGCTTAGTGCCTTGTGTCCTGTCCGTGTCTCTGCAGTGCTGAGCAGTGGAGTGGAGACAACCAACAGAGCCATCTTCACCCTGAAATGAAGCTCTTTGTGTGTTTTTTCTCCAGGAAAAAACCCTCACCTTCCTCCCCCCCGAAAAAGCAGCTTTGGCATCTGCAGTCTTGCAGGTCTCTCCCAACTGAAATACAAAGTGAAAATTAAATTTAAATTCTTTTCTTTCTCCTAAATCAAATCTCACAGGCACCAATTGCCCTTTAAAAGGTCAAGCTTTTAGCCCACAAGATTGTAATCGATACATTATTGACCTAAACAATGGCCATAAACTCCAGGCCGCCTTTGTCTCCTTGCTTGGCTTCTCCTCCTTCCTGGTAGAGCACATTTGGGCAAGGAAAGTGGCCCTGGTGAAGGTGGGATGGAGAGGGCTCGTAAAACCTCGCGTCCACAGCGGGACGTGGAGAAACGTGAGCATCACCAACACCCACAAAGCAGGATTGCCTCTGCTTCCTTCCTTCCTTCCTTCNGCATTTCCCGCGCATCCATCCCTAACACAGACCCAGAAGATGTGTTCCAGCAGTGTTTCTTTCCCTCCCCACTGTGCTATGTTTCCCTGTTCAGTTAGGGACCCACACCAGAGCCACACCAGCAAGTGACCAAGGGGCCCCCATCCCGGTCACCGTGGCCACCAGGACCAAGGGTGGCCTTGGCGGGGTGGACACGATGCTCTCCAGGACAGGGAATGAGAGGACAGAGCCGGGCCCATGTCTCTCCACAGCAGGGAAGGAGTAAGAGGCTGGAGCATGGGTATGGATGGGTTGATGCCACGTTTGAGGGCACCAGCCTCCCCACTGGTGTGTACCAGACAGATGGCAGAGGCTCTTCTTGACTGTTTGGGGAAAAAACAAACATTTTCAGTCAATACTTTCCTGCTTGTTGTCACTGACTCTGTGCAGCCAAGTGAAAGTCCAGTGAGTACCCACAGGAGTAGTGCTAGAGAATAAGCCAGAAGCCACGGTCCTGACTCAAGGAGTGATTAATTAGGAGGAAATTACACTGATTAGGAAGGGACTGAGCCAAGACAGGCAGCTTGGATGTATATGTATGTGTATAGTGTGGATGTGTGTATATGCAGTACAGACACATAGAGACAGAATATTTACACATACACATGTCAAAATGGCACATCGTTATTATTTATGATTGATTTTATGATATATTATCTATAAAATGACCCCCTTCCTGATGCACCACCCTGTCTGGTGAAGGGCCACGAGTGAGAGCACAGCACTGGCTGGGTTTGGGTGGGTGCCCTGGAGAACACTACAAAGAGGCAATGGACAAGTAGTGGCCACAGGTGACACCTCATCTGTGTTCGGGGCAGGACTTTGAGGTGACACCAGGCTTTTTCAGGCACCGGGGGGTGCAGAGGACCGAGAGAGCACATCCTGAGTCACGAGGCCGCCGGTGCCGGATTCACCTCCTCCGTTACCTTGTGCCACACGTGTTTGTGTTGTGGCTACGAGCATTAAGTGAGGGCAGATTAGTTGTGTTTGTGCAGCTCCCAGCCCTGCTGCTGTGACATTTCCACCTGCCCCGCTGTTGTATAACCGTCTGCTCCTGATGAAACTAAGAGCGGGGGAAGAAACCCCTTCCTTCCCCAACCCTCACGCCAGGGCGGCTCAACCGCAGCCTTGGGCATCAAGTTCCAAACGTGGAACCTGAACTCCTCCAACGTGGGCCTGAAATCCCCTGTCTTGTCCTGTGGCCTTGGGCTGCTCTGCAGTCAACAGACATCAAAAGCCTTGTTTGTACCGGTGTGCTTCAGCATCACATCTGGCTCTGATAAGCTTCAAGGGCTGACAGTCCTCTTCAGGTCAAAACAATTTAGGAGCTGGTCCTGGGAAGCCCGTCTTTCATCTCTGGTGTGCAGCAGCAGCAGCCGGCAGCACGGACAGCAGCCTCCCATGCCATGGCAGGCCCTCACCCTACCTCCTCCATCAGAAAAGGTACAGTAGGATGGAGAGCATCCCCAAAATGTTCCAAATCACAGACTGCAGAGACCGGGCTGGTGGATCCAGGGCTTTTTCCTTCAGTCTGGAGCCCAGATGCAGGGTTCATGACGTTGGGAATAGTGGCCTGCTACACCTTCTTCCCAGTCAGTGCCCCCAGCCCCATAATGGACACTGGGGACCAGAAGTTGTCCATTGAATCCTCTCACTTTATGAGACTCAGAAGAGGATTTGTCACTCTGCGCTCCCAGTTTTAAGGCCAGGTGAAGAGGGGTGAGGCTCAGGAGAGGTGGAGAGGGGTTGGGGTTTTTCCTGGTGCCTTTGCAGCGCTGCCCTTCCGAGTTCTAAGAGTGTCTTTGCTTAAGAGTAGCCTTCTCCTACCTCGGCAGTAACCCTTGGGATGGCAGCTTGGTGGGGTGCGTGTGGGAGACGATGAAAGACAGGGAGATGAAGAAACTTGTACTAAACACTCTGTTGGCTCTTGGCCTGAGACGCTGGGCCTGCTCAAGGCCTTGCCAAGATCGTTTTCTCTGGGAGGATACGCTGATGATGACAGCCAGGTATTTCTTTGATGCAATTCTGTGTATTAATGGGGAAAGTACGTGAAGTCCCATTTCCCTGAGCACCACGGGACCACGTCAGCTGCCACAGCCTGGAGCCCAAGCCCGAGCCTGCCTGGAGCCACCCCTGCACACCCTGGGTGCCTCCCCGCGCCCTTGCCTCATGCTGCATTTCCCCAGATCCCCTTCTGGAACCTCCCTGGCACTTTGCTGGCTTGTTCTTTGCTTTCTCATCCCTCTGACATACTTAAAATATGCACACACCCCCTTTTGTGCAAGCAACTGCAACCCAACCAGGGCCCTGGGAGGACGAGCAGTCTCTCCTCCATCCTGAAATTCCCCAGGAAATCTCTCCCTTTTGGGTGATTTTGAGCAATTTCCATGGTGGTTCAAGGCCTGCATGAGAGTTTTTCCTGTTTTGGCTTTCACCAAGCGAGGATGAGGATGCCTTCCTTCCTTTAGTCCCAAGGCAACATAGCAAATCGGCCAACCTGATGCTCAGCTTCAGCAGAACAGACCCCCAGGTAAGAGTGAGGACCAATGGTGGCACAACTGCTGCCTCTTGGAGGAGAGGACATGCTCTGCAAGGTGCCTGGGTCCAGCCTGGTGGAAGGGGTTGGGGGTCCCTTGCCACTACCACTGTCCCCAGAGAGCAGCCCCACAGAGTGTCCAGCCCACACTGACCCTGGGTGAGGAGCAGAATCGGTCAGGGGCTGCCTCTGGGGTCAGCCAGCACTTGTGACAGAAAATACTGTTTCCCAGAGAAGCTGTGGCTGTCCCTGGATCCCTGGCAGTGTCCAAGGCCAGGTTGGACAGGGATTGGAGCAGCCTGGGACAGTGGGAGGTGTCCCTGCCCATGGCAGGGGTGGCACTGGATGAGCTTTAAGGTCCCTTCCAACCCAAACCGTTCTGGGATTCTGTGGTTCTATGAAAAATCTTCCCCAGGGAGAGGTTTGTAAAGACCAGACCACCCAGCACTGGGAGGAGCAGGAGTCTGTGTAAGGACTGGACATTGCCTGGACATTGCTCTAGATGGATGCTCAGAGGGAGACAGGGACCAACAACTGCAGCAATGCGATGGGGGAGAAAAGGGAATTTATTCTGGGGGGAAAGGTACCGAATTTGGGGGTCTGCCCAAGATAAATTTGTGCATGGGCTGTCGTGCAGAGAGAGGAACCCAGGGGGCCACTCAGGGCACTGAGTAGCCCAGGTTTCCACCACGCTTCTAAGCGTGACTTGTTTTTCCTGGGAAAATGAATCCTTCTTTTGCAGCATTCATGAGAGTGGCCCACGCACGGAGCAACGTAAGAAGGGAATGGCCTTTTTTGGCCGCTGTGCTCAGGACAGAATGTCTCGGAACATAATGAATGAAACACAAATGCGTGACTGGCGCTGACGCCGCTGCGCTTTACCCCATCAGCACCGCGGCGTGAGCAGGGGGTCACGGCCAGCACGCTCACACGTGAAGCAGCACAGTGGAGATAGAGACCTCCTTTTCTAAAGCATGACAGACCCCTGTGGCTCCTTCATGGGGCAGCACACCAGACACTGAGGGCACCGAAGGCACCGTGAGAGAGAGCGGAACATCTGGGCTGCTGTTCAGTAAACAAGACGTGGGCAAGTCACGCCCCTCCAGATAATCTCTTGTTCAAAGTGAAAGCTCGCCACAGAAATTTGGAAAAGGAGGTGGAAGGAGCGGGGCAGGACTTCTATTATGCTTGGAAACTATTTAAATATGTCAATATTAAGGGAGCATAATTACCACTCAAGCAATTCCAGCAAACAAGTCGGTAACAGTGCCTGCTTTACGGGAAGTGCATTTCCTCTTGGCAGTCTCCTGGCTGGGGATTATCGAGTGTGCAGCTCTCCCTCCATCGCCTTCACTGGGGACCAGCACCTCTCAGCCAGGCAGGGCCACTGAGCAATGGGCTGGGGTGCTGTAACATGAGGGACCATGAGGGTCAACCCAACCCCCTTGCAAGTGATGCCCTAACCCCTGGCAAGATCTGCTGTGGGTCTGAGGACATGGAGTAGCCCCGTGGCGCTGAGAAGCACCACCCCATTCTGTCCTTGGGGCCAGTGGTGACCATCATTTCTGTGGTCAAGGTCACCAGGAGTAGCCCGGTGCTGCTCTGCTTCCCAGAGCATCTGCCTGGATCTCCCAGTGCAGCCATGCGGTGGAAAGGGTCAGAGGCAGGAGAGGGCTGCGGTTCAGGGGCTGGACTCTGTATCCAGATCTCCTGAGTCAGCTCCCAGCATCACCACTGATGTCCATGTCATGTCAGACAAGTCACTTCACCCTCGGTGACGCTGGCTCCGGCCTCAAAAGCCCTCCTGTGGTCCAGCTCTGTGTCAGCACAGGGTCACTCTCTGGCCTGGGGAAGTTACTCAGGCCTTTGACTCTCGGTTTGAAAACACTGAACCCAAAAGTCAGGTTCCTTGAGCCGTTAGTCACTGAAGAAACAACAGCTTCCCAAAGCTGCTGAGAACCTTCCCAGGGCTGCTGGGAGGGACAACCTCCCCCTCCTGTCAGAGATGCTCGGGGCGCAGCCAGGCTGGCGTGTGGTCCAGAGAGACACTGAAACTGGATCATTCCCATCAACAATGGGAATTATCTCACGGGAAAGCTGCCCTGTAGAGTGGCCACCCTGCAGCTGTCCCCTGTGGGATCACACACAGGTGCTGCTGACCACTCAGCTACCCAATGCCATTTACACAATAACCCACTAAGGACACAAAACCCCCCAATCTTCAACTGAAGAGGTGCAATTAACCTGCATCACTCATTAGAGAGGGCCTGTGTATAATCCTCATTACTGAATCTGGGTGTTTTCCACCATCTCTGTCTGCTGTGGAAGTCCTTTCATCCACACGTTGCAGATGGTGAACCAAGATCTCAGGAGTTTGGAATGAGAGGAGCTTTAAGTTCCCTTTCAACCCAAACTATTCTGGGATTCTGTGATTTTGCCACCCCTTTGACTAGTTTTGAATTGCACTGACTCAGCATTGCCCAGGATGTTCTTTACAAGCCTGATGTGAAGTGTGTGAGTGCTCATTATTGTCCGTAACACATGGACCATGGTACAAACCCTTTTAAATTCGTTAAAAGCACTTGAATATTTTTAATTAATTCCTTTTCTTTTTTTTTTCAATACCCACCCAATTTGAGCCCTAATCCAATCTCACGGCTGCAGAGGAGCTATAACAAAAGATTAGCTCATGTTTAATGTCTGTTTAGTGCCTGAAAGGCATCTTGAAAATGTAAAATGACACGGAAATGCCGAATAATCATATTTTGTTGTCAGCACTCCCCTTGAGCAATGCCCTTAAGCCTGACAAATACTTGCTGCAAGTGAAGCAAATGTCCTCTCATTATTTTTGAACAATCCCACCCCCTGCCCTGAAGTTTGGAGCACCGTGATGGTGCATGGCCAGGTGGGGACATTATTTTTGCTGGGGTTTTGGGTCTCTCCATAATTTCTCCTTGCAAAGCTTGAATTTCTGCCCGTTTCTTGGTCACTGGCTGCAGTAGGAGCCCAGAAGGTGAAGGGACGATGTGCATGTCCCAAACACTGATAGCTGCATGTCTGTGGAGCCAGCCAGGGGTTGTTGGGAACAGCAGCCAAGGGTTGTTGGTAAGAACACACACGAGGAAGACCAGGATGTGGCTGGAGATCGGGCCACACGGAGGAAGGGCAGCACTTTTCTGGGGCAAATCTTGTTCTGGCTCCTGGAGCAAAGCACAACCCGACTCAGCACAGGAATGAGGTCAAGAAGCATCCATGGACTTTAGCAAACCTTTGACACCATCTCCCACATCGTTCTCCTGGAAAAGCTGCAGCCCTTGGCTTGGACAGGTTCACTCCTAGCTGGGCTCAGAAGAGGCTGATGGCCAGGCCCAGAGTGTGGTGGGGAATGGGACCACATCCAGCTGGGGCTGGGCACTGATGGGGTTCCCCAGGACTCAGGATTGGGGTCACCCCAACCCCCTGCAGCTCCAGGCTGGGGTAGAGGGGCTGGAAACCTGGAAATGGCCCTGGGGGTGCTGGTGCCAGTGGCTGGACATGAGCCCAGGGGTGCCCAGGTGGGCAAGAGGCCAATGGCCCCTGGGCTGTCCCAGCCATGGTGTGACACAGCCCCAGGGCAGGGCCCGTCCCCTGTGCTGGCCCTGCTGGGGNTCCCAGGGAACAGGGACAGGAGGAGAGGGAACGGCCTCAGGCTGGGCCAGGGGAGGCTCAGGCTGGACACCAGCAGGAATTTCCCCATGGAAAGGGTGCTCAGGCCTTGGCAGGGGCTGCCCAGGGAGGTTTGGAGTGCCCATCCCTGGAGGTGTCCAAGGAAGGCCTGGATATGGCACTCAGAGCTCTGGGCTGGGGATGTGGTGGGGATTGGTCACAGGCTGGACTCGATGGTCTTGGAGGTCTTTTCCAACCTCATGGATCCTGTGAATCTGTGACCGTAGAGGGGACAAGACCAGCCAAGATGTCTGAAGCCTCTAAACCATTTCCAGAAAGGTCCAAATGAACGGGCTGTGCATGAGAACTGATTTGCACAAAAACTGAGAAACTTCTCTCCAGGTGAGGAAAACTCCTCTATAAAAGGTACCTGCACAAAGCCTGGATGGACCCTGGACATCCCATCAGTTGGATGGATCAGTGCTGGAGCCAGTACTGGGGATTTCTCTCTCTCCCTTTTCCTTCCTTTCTCTCTCCCCCTCTTCAGTTCATCTCTCTCCTCCCTTTCACTCTACCCCATTATCCAAATCCCACTGCCGTGTGCTTACACTGGGATATCAGGGACTGACACACCAATTTCCATGACAAGTGTGTAACTCACTAATAAAACTTAGCAAGACTTTGCAGACCCTTTGTCTTTCCTTTGATCACAGGCACCTGCAAGTCCTGGGTGCTCCCTTCTCCTCGGGGGTGGGATTTCACGAAGCTGCTGCCGTGCGAGGTCCAGCCCTCAGTGCCCCAGCAGAAAGGGGACAGGCAGCATTCCTCCATCCACATCTTTCAGGGTGGAACCTGAGCTGAGCCGCTTCGTTTTCCTGTGTGTCACCCTTCATGAAGCCTGTTCACACTCACGATTCTAAATTCTTGCTGAAAAGCCACTACTGGGACAACAAATATTATTTAAAGTTTTGTGTTTTGCCCATTGGCGGGGGTGGGGGACAGGCCCATCTCTGCACCCAGAAGGCACCACACTCCATCATTTTTTTTGGTTTCTTCCCTCAGATCCTGCCAACCCATCCCAGAGCAGTGTCCATGCCCTTCTCCCCAGACAGCCTTTGGGGCTGCCCGGTGCTGCGTGGATGGGCTGGTGCCTCCTGCAGTGGGCACGGCTGTGGTTTGGTGGCTGCAGAGCCCGGAGCCCAGCCCCAGGACCCCACGGATGGCTCCTGCTCTCGCTCCTCACGTGGGGCCAGGCGCTGTGATGTGTCTGGTGGGAGGAGGGGGGGTCCCAGTAATGCACTCAGGGAGCCACTTGTGGGAAAAAAAAACCCAAAAAATCCTTAGAGGAGGCAGCAGAGGAAGGTCCTTTCCCCTGTCTGTCAGTGCAGCTGCTGTGCTGCTGTAGGGTTGGAGTGAGCACAGGTCCTCACAGCCACCACAGCGCTGGGGCCCCGTTAATTATGGAGAGTTGACAGCAGCAATAGCTCAGCATGGGAAAGACAAGGAGCTGCTGGAGCCAGTCCAGAGGAGGCCACGGAGCTGCTCCCAGGGCTGGAGCCCCTCTGCCCTGCAGCCAGCCTGGGACAGCTGGGGGTGCTCACCTGCACAAGAGAAGGCTCCAGGGAGAGCTCAGAGCCCCTGGCAGGGCCTGAAGGGGCTCCAGGAGAGCTGCAGAGGGACTGGGGACAAGGCCTGGAGGGACAGGACACAGGGAATGGCTTCCCAGTGCCAGAGGGCAGGGCTGGATGGGCTCTTGGGAAGGAATTCCTGCCTGTGAGGGTGGGGAGGCCCTGGCACAGGGTGCCCAGAGCAGCTGTGGCTGCCCCTGGATCCCTGGCAGTGTCCAAGGCCAGGTTGGATGGGGCTTGGAGCAGCCTGGGACAGTGGAAGGTGTCCCTGCCCATGGCAGGGGGTGCAACAGATGATCTTTAAGGTCCCTCCCAACCCAAACCATTTTGTGTTTCAAACCCTGAGAGCCTCTGTCAGGATAGAAGGTTCCAGACATAGAGAGGAACTGCCCCATGAAATGAGAACAAATATGATGATGCTGATGGTGGTGCCTGGGCACAGAGATTGCTCCCAGGTGAGGTGGCAAGAAGGATGCTGATGTTCTACAGCATAGCCCAAGCTATTCTGATCTGATCCCCTTTGCTCATCAAAATGTCGTGATACTGCCCGGTCAGTGCAGACGAGGTGGAGGAGGCAGGAAAGCACAGCCACAACTGCCCCAGCAGCACATCCTGGGCTGTCTCAGGGCTCCCTGCATCCACAGCAGGTGCAGGGATGTGGAGAGGGATGCCACAACATCCATGTCAGCTGAGGGCATGGTCCTGGGTGCGAATGTCCAAGGCTGTGCTGGCCTTGTCCCCACTGTAATTTAAGCTATGGGCAATCACTTCAGTCTGGGGCTTTGGTTTTTAGATAAATTTAGGAGAGATGAATCCCAGCCAAACCATGCACCTTTTGGCCTTACAGGATTATATTATAAATTATATTGCATCCCAGCATGCCAGCCTGAGAGGAGAGGCTGGTGCATCCTCTTTGCTCCACCTTCATTGCTCCGGGGGCCAGAGGGGACACAGACACAGAACATTTGGGTTGCTCTGCTTTGCCTGGCTGACATCGCCCTGCAGCTGCTTCCTTGACCTTTCCTCGTGGGACACATGGCTTGTGAAGGATGGGCTTTCTCAAGGGGAGACAGTTGTAGTTGGTGGCTGAAACTGAGTTCCTTAAATTGAAGGGCTGTTAGGAACAGCCCGGCCAAAACCTAATGTGGATCGAAATACAGGAGCTGGAAGCCTGAATCCCTTGGGATCAATGAATCCTTCGAGGCTGTTGATAAAAATGCTGTTGTCTTCGGCAGGGCCAGAGCACAAAGACAAACCCAGCTGTGTTACAAGGAGAAACTGTTCTCCCAAAGCATCAGGTCACTTAAAAGAGTGATTCCTGGCTGTGATCCCAACAGTATTGCACTCGGAGAGAGGACTGAGACATTAACACCAAGCAAGCTTGATTCTTCATGTCTGGTTTATTTCATTGATGAAAGATTATCAAGGAACGAGCGAGAAAAATAGTTCTTATTTTTTCTACCACATAAACCTTAGAGAAAATAATTTCTCTTCCCTGTAATTAACCTTGGGGAGGAACTTCTGTGACAGGCATTTCACCCCAGCTGTCACTGAGAAAGATGGATTGGAACATGTAGAAGGGAAATAAGGAGATTTAAAAATAATCTAGATTCCATTTCTCCGTCAGATGCAATTTAAAGAGAGCCTAACTGTCCACATCTCATTGCCTGCAGACAAAACAAGGTGCAAAGTAGATCCCTTCAGAAGCACTTGAGGTGATTAAGAGAAAGGCTTCCACAGAACATATTTCCTTGAATAAACGCCGGTCTTATTCCCAACTTCTGCCCCAGGTACCCCACTGCAGTGACCTCTGCATCTGCCAAAATCAATTCCGTGTGGGGAGGAAAAAAACAACCTGTGGGTGCAAAACACCAAGGAAAGCAGGTCGTCCTCTTAGGCAGCGAGAAGGTTTCCAGGGAGACATGCAGCCAGCCTGGTTTTCATGGAAATGTTGAATATCCAGCTCTGAACAGCCTCAGACACCCCCGGCCTGGAAAGACCCGCAGAGGCAGAGCATCCCGCTTGTGCCGTGTTTTCATATGGATGCAAGCTTGGCTTTTAACCACAGCGTCCTAATGGAGATTAAACAACTCCACAAACAGCTGCTCTGTGGTGGTATCAAGTGGGGACTGGATGAATTTATCAATTTAGATGGAACTGGGGAAGTTCTGCTAATGTACTTGAACAACAAAGGTGCACAGATGGCAACTGAAATGCTTAGGGAACTTCTTAAGAAAAACCCAGCTGAGCCTTACAAACAAATGTCCTTTGTAAAACCAGCATCTGAGGAGCGAGGGAGAGACACTCTCTCTGAACCACTTTAATTAAAATATTAATTTTTTGGCCATCAGGGACCTGCCTGAAGCGCGAGATGTTTAAATTATCAGTATGGTTGCAACAACCACACGGCTGTAGGGAGTTAAAAGGGAAGGCAAGATTTGCATGCGGCCCATCGGAGCTTGTTAAAGAAAGGGCAATTTAAAAAAAAAAAAAAAAGAAAGAAAAAGAAAAGAAACCAGCTTTATACAATTCTTTCCTGCTCATTTTTGTGCGGGCAGGGGTGTTTTGTGTGGGCAGGCACCTTGTATGCATTCGCAGAGGCCTTTGAAGCTGCCCAAACACAAAACATCAGGCTGACGGAGCTTGCCTCGCCTGACACGCACACGGATAAGGGCAGGGGAAGGCAACAGCTTAGCTGATGGCTTTGAACTCATGCATGTACTTTCCAATTATTTAAACGGCCTGGTCAGATAAACATCAGCACCCAGGGATCGACGTTAATATTCACCAGAACAAATGTTCCAGGTTTTCAGCCCATAACTTATTCAAACCCGTTGGTGGGGAGCAGGGCTGCTGAACTCGTGCTGCCTTCGAACCCAAAGCCTCCCGGGGAAGGGACTGGGCTGACCCCATCCACCTGTCCACGTGCTCTGAGGGGATCCTGCCCCTCTGCCCCGCTCAGGGCAGACCCCAGCTGCAGAGCTGCTCCAGCCCTGGGGGTCCCAGCGCAGGAAGGACGTGGAGCTGCTGGAGAGAGTCCAGAGGAGGCATCAAGTTGATCAGAGGGATGGAGCAGTTCTGGTGTACGGAAAGGCTGAGAGAATTGGGATTGTTCAGCCTGGAGTGGGGAAGCTCTAAGGTGACCTAATTGTGGCCTTCCAGTGGCTGAAGGAGCCAACAAAAATGTGGAGAGAGACTCTTCACAAGGGCCTGGAGTGACATGACACAGGGAATGGCTTCACACTGCCAGAGAGTAGGTTTAGAGTAGATAATGGGAAGAAATTGTTCCGCAAGGGTGGTGAGGCCCTGGCACAGGGTGCCCAGAGCAGCTGTGGCTGCCCCTGGATCCCTGGCAGTGTCCAAGGCCAGGCTGGACGGGGCTTGGAGCAACCTGGGACAGTGGAAGGTGTCCCTGCCTGTGGCAGGGGGTGGTACTAGATGAGCTTTAAGGTCCCTTCCAGCCCGAACTACTCTGTGATTCTGTGATATATGAACAAGGAAAACTGCTGGTTTTAAGTGATGTTGTGTTTGAAAGGCCTGCAATGGTGCTCCAGCATCAGAGGAGCTGCTCCCCTGCAAGATCTCATCAGCCAAGACAACGGGTTTATATTTCGTAGGGGAATTGAGCAGGCTGAATCCTCGGCAAGTTTCTGCCCCTGCTCCCCTCCTAAGGGTTCTCAGTCCATCTCCACCTGGAGCCTGTGCTTCAAAGCCAGGTCCCCATTAATGCTGGGACGATGCTGCTGTGCCTCCTGCCACCTTGGACGAGTCCCTGCTCGGACTGTCTAAGGACAGCCAGGCCCCCAGAGGGTTCTGCAGCTCTTGCTGCCCACAGCAGGGCTTGAGGCCAAAGGAGCACCTGAGGCACTGATGAGTAAATGCTAATTAACTACAACTCATATTCTGGTCTGTGGCTCAGCAGGACACCCAGACATGGTCTCCACCCTCAGCGTGTACCATCAGGTGGAGTTAGCAACTTTCTGATTGAAAGTTCATGCCAGGAGATGGTGCCCCGGGGCAGGGGTGAAGGGCACACATTCCAGCGTGGTGTCCAGGGGCCCAGGCTCAGCCTGCCCTGGTCAGCCAAGCCCCACGGGAAACCACTGAACCACCTCCTCTGGTCCCTTGGTGGGTGTGTCAGACTCGGTGCGCATTTGGTGGAGGTGGACGGAGGGAGGAGAAGGGGAGGGGTGGGTTCTGCAGAGCACCAGGAGGAGGAGTTTGCTGTGGGTTACCAGAGCCACCCTGTTCTTTTTTTTTCCTGACCTTTGCAAACCAACCAGCGAGGGAAAAACAAGAACACACTGAAATCATGGAACCAGGGAATGGCTTGCGTTGGAAGGGACCTTCAAAGGGCACCCAGTCCAGCCCTCCTGAAAGGAGCAGGGACACCTTCAACACACTGAGAGTCCCTTTAAAAACTGATTTTGCTATCCTTTGAAACAATACCAGCCAGTGGCAGGGATGTGGGCTGAGGTTTCTGAAAGCCACGTGACATACATGGTGCAGGGACTGGGGCCAGTGGCGCGAATTTTCACGGGTTAAGGGGTCTGTGTCTTCACGGCTTAACCACAGCCAGCCCCATGTGGACAACAGGGACATCCTTGTCTTCTTTGGAGGTACAATAAAATCACTCACATGCTGGAAGATGGAGGAGTTATGCCATAAAAATAAAAATTCTTATATGTGCTGTACCAGTCAGCTTCCCCTTAAAACCAAGCCCTGCCAGGTGCTTTATTTCCTGGCATTCAGTTTTATTCCCATTTCCCTTTTGAATCAGGACAGAAAGTGCTGTCATGTCTGGGACAATCAGGTGATTTTTTTCACTGTGCAAAGCAAAATAATTTCACTTCACAAACAGCCATGGGAGGCCTTACATCAGATACTGTCCCGTTACCTGGAAATCAGCTCGACAAAAGGACTCAGATTTCTCAGCAGCCACAGGAGTAATGCACTGGGCCTTCCTGCAAGCTTGCTATTTACACTGGAGGCATTTCATGGGATAGGTGGAGACTTCTTTCAAGAAAAAAAAAAAAAGAAGAATTATGTATTGATGCTCAGCTTTTTCATACTTACATGCTAATGTATCAAATGCAGCGTAATGGCCAAGAGCCGCAAACCTTGGCCCAAGCCAGGACTTCCTGAGGCCCACAGAGCAGAGACCACTCACACCAACGGGAGCTGGGGCTCTGCAAGCACCAGGGAACAGCTAGGAACGCAAACAACTGAGAGCAAAACTTTTCAGAAATCCATTAAAGAAGAGGCTGGTGCCAAATCAATAAAGATTGCCAGACGGATCAGCTGATGTATGAAACTGGAAAGAGTGAATCGTGTATTCGCCTTTCCTGTGCTCACTTTTGGCACATCCCACCTGCCCCCCATGGACTGGAAGGAGATCAGGTGGATTTGTGGGTGCACAAAATGTTACCCCAAAGAACTGGACTCGGTGGTTTTAGCACAGGTTTTTTCCCTTCAATTGCATATAGTCACAAATGGTCCTTTCTGTTTCTTTACACGCTGAGCTGACTCAGAAGCTAATTCATGGGTTATTCAGTGCAAATCGTTTCTGACAATAGTCAGAAATCCAGTTCAATGGCAATTCTAACCTGTCATTTACAGATTATCCAGTATGAACCACACATCAAGATCCTACTCTCGCTCTTAAGTCACAGATTTTATACTTGGAAAACGCTTTGCAGGTTTCAGGAACACAGTGGTTGGCCTGAGTGTATTTGCCAGCCGTTCTTAGAAAAGAAGAAGCTGTATATAACATTTTGGGGTCCAATTACGAGGTCCGTTTTAGTGCTCAGTCTGCTGCTCTCATGCACTGGTGCTTGTATTGTAGAAAAAGCTGAAAAGTGCCTTTACAATTCATTCTTTAGTAAAGCAGAGAGATGCACTGGTCAAGCCACTCGGAACAGCAGAGGTGTCCTCCCCCTCAGGCCACCTGTCCCCATTTTCTCATTGTCTGTGGGTCCCATGGAGTCCCCTTCCTTATTCTGGGGTTTCCTGAGTTGCTGGGAAGCCACCCAGCTTTTGTCTTTGGAAGGAGGGTCTAAGCACATGGGTATATCACATAATTATGGAATCATAGAATTATTTGGGTGGGAAAGGACCTTAAAGCACATCCAGTCCCACCCCTGCCATGGGCAGGGACACCTTCCACTGTCCCAGGCTGCTCCAAGCCCTGTCCAGCCTGGCCTTGGACACTGCCAGGGATCCAGGGGCAGCCACAGCTGCTCTGGGCACCCTGTGCCAGGGCCTCCCCACCCTCACAGACAGGAATTCCTTCCCAATATCCCATCCAGCCCTGCCCTCTGGCACTGGGAAGCCATTCCCTGGGTCCTGTCCCTCCAGGCCTTGTCCCCAGTCCCTCTGCAGCTCTCCTGGAGCCCCTTCAGGCACTGCCAGGGGCTCTGAGCTCTCCCTGGAGCCTTCTCTTGTGCAGCTGAGCACCCCCAGCTGTCCCAGGCTGGCTGCAGGGCAGAGGGGCTCCAGCCCTAATGGGAAAGTCCATATTGTTGGGATTTTCTCACTGGAGCACATCGGGCACAATTCCCAGCTGTGTTTCACAGACAGCTGCCATCATCCAAAGACATTCGGGAGCCTCACACATCTAGGACAGGTTTCCAGGAAGACAAGTGAACTCCAGAGATGCAGCAATGGAAACAATAACCCAGTTCTGGATTTGGCAAATGGACAAGGGCTTATGTCCGGAAACAGGGCGGAGGCACGAGGGGCTGATGCCAGCCAGCAGGGAGCCGGGGCTGCCATCCTCTCAGAGGATGGGGATTGTTTGCTCTGGTTGCTTTCCAGCGTCATTCCGATGACTCGGAGGTGGGGGGATTTCAAGGAAACATTCGGGATGCTCATCCAAACCTTGTTTTAAAACATGGCTCAGCAAAATGACTCCCTGTTTCACACGGGAAGGCTGATCAGTGCGTGGCAGGGGAAAGTGCTGGAGGCAGAGCAGAAGCCCTCGGGCATCTGGGGCCACCAAAGGCCAGCAGGATTTTCCAAGACCCTCCACCAGGTGCTGGAAGGAAAAATATGAAAAGCCTTTGGGGTGCAGTATGACCTGGTTAAAATAAAAAATAAAACAAATCCCTAATTAACTGTGCTATTAAAGGTCCATCCCCTTCTCTGGAGGAAGGATCAACATCTTCTAGGATGGATGCTTGCTAATAAATCAAGAGGGCTTTGTTCATCTGCCAGCTCCCCCACAGGCTGGCTGGGTGGTCTTCCTGTGAGTTAAATCTCTTTAACCTCAGTATCTGCAAGATGGGTAGGAAAACTATATATTCCCTATATATTCCCTTCTCCCTTTTAATGGCAGACTCCAAAATAAATGCAAAACAATTAAGAAATCTGAGGTGTTGCTGCTATTTTTCACATAGCAAAAGCCAAAACTCCTGGGTGAGGAGTCCTCTTAGCCTTAGTTATCACAGAGATTTTTTTAATATAGAGGGGATCCAGGAGGGGAGATGGGCAAAACCTGCCAGATCCTGAATGGGACCCCTTCTAAACAGGAGGATTTGGGCAGAACTTTTCCGTCAGCAGACTGGTAATCTCCTGCCTAGACAGGCTGTCAGGAACTGTCTGGAAACTTCTCCTCCTACCTTGGGTATGGCAGGCACAGGAACACCATGACCTGTAGTAGACAGCCAGGCTTCAGGGTGCTTATTAAACCCACTCAAGTTTCCCAGTGCTCACTAAGCCAGGGCTCACTCTGTCTCCTTATTATTGTATAGTTTTACCTGATCCTGTGTTTTAGCTAATTGCTTTTTACCTTGGATTACCTGGACAAGGTTTTTATGTAACAGTTCTTGCTGAGATGAAACATGTGAGCAAGCAGAACGTGGGCCCTGCAGGTTGGTACTTAGGTGGCTCTGACAAGAGTGTGGTCAAGAACATTGTAAAAAATGGCAAATCTGAACATCCACGGTGCCCACTGAGTCAAAGAACTGTGGCTGAAACCACAGAGGAAACCATCCAGAGGGAACTGACTTGTTTCTCCAAGTAGCCAGCCTAGACGTGGTTTTGCCACCTTGCACCTTTATATTCTCCTGCTCCCCTCTTACTGTGCTTTAGAGAAAATTTAAAGATTGCATTTTGCTGTGTTCTATCATCAGTCCCACAGTTTCCCAGTGCAAACTGCAAGGTGTTAGCAAACAGAGGGAACAGCGAAAACGCTTCCTTGCAATTGTGGAAGTGTAGGTATGGAAGTGTATAGGAAGTGTACAGGAAGTGCATCTATTTGCTGAGTTACAGAAAATTCCTTTCCTCCTGAAGCTGAGTGTTGGCAAAATTGGTCACTTAATTCTGAAAGAATTAATTTCTGTCAGAGGAAGTAACAGCAATTACTTCAATGTCATGGTAACACACGCCAGCACTGTGATGCTCTCACCATCTCCTCACTGCAGTCCTCCCTTGGGAGTAAAAAGGAAAAAAAATCATCATTTTGGCAGCAGTTTAGCACTGAGGCATCCTTGGGAAGCATTACCCATGGTGCCAGGCCTGCTGGATTTGGGGGAGCATCTCCAGTGAGCATCATTTCGAGCACCCTTCAGGCAGCTGCCCATGCCCTGCCCAGCCCAGCACTGCTATCAGCAGGAGGCTGACAGCACCTCCCTGAGCATACAAAGAGTTTTTGGACACACAGCCTCTGAAACAACACAGGACCAACTTTTTGTGCATCTCAGCAGCCATCTCACAGGATCAAGGGCTTCAAGGGGTTTTGCTGGGTGGTGCAGAGATGACTAGAGTGGGTGTGGGGGCTCAGGCTTTTGGCTTCGCCTTGTGAGAGTAAATGTAAATTATCTTGCTCTCCGAGCTAAAGGGAATAAAATTCTTACAGGCTGTAAATTACACTGAGTCTCTCTAGGATCCACAGTTCACCCTCCCGAAAATCAGCTCTCTTGCTTTCGGCCAGGGCTCAGTCAAACATATGGGTGGAGTATGGGTGGATTCCCAATGATATCATGGAAGGATATGGGTTTGCCTGCAAATTCCTGTGTCTTCTCCTGAGCTAATTTCACTCTTTGTTTACTCTTATCAGGACTTCTGCAGCCAAGAATTAATTAGCAGCACTGCCTTAGTACATTGGGGTCCTACCAGTTCAAGTCATTGTATGCACACAAAGCCAAGAAGATTTGCACAGCCTGAAACAATTTTTTTAAAGGAAATCACTACTAAGCAATATTACTGGTTGAAAAATCAGCTAATTATACCAGCAAAAATAAACACTGAAGGAGAGAGCAGCTCTCCAGTTTTGCCATATATAAAGCAAGCAATGCTAGTGGTTTGGAAGAAGCTGCTTTCGTAAGGACTTTGACATTTTGTTTTGGTTGCTGCTTTCCGACTGCCCTCCACCATGCCGGGTACCTGGACAGGTCAGGCCAGAGAGCCTCACTTAATACATTGCCTGGGGCTGTGCATTTTTGCTTTTTTGTTCTGGTTTTTGTTGGGTTTTTTTGTTTGGTTGTTTGTGTTTGTTTGGTTGTTTGTGGGGGGGTTTTTTGTTTGTTTGGGTTTTTTGTTGTTTGTTTCGGTTTTTTGTTGGCTTTTTTTTAACTATTTGTTTTTTAGGAAGGATAAAAAAATGTGCAAACAGAGCGATGCTTTGTCACACAGCACTAATAGAGTTACTTGAATCAAGACACTCGGAGGTTATTTGCTTCCTCTAGTTACTAAAGTAAATAAATCGAGAGCAGATTAAGTGCTGGGCGATGAAGGCAACATTGTACAATATCCCCCGGCAGACACTTACATTTACGAGATAAGATACATGGCTGAAAAGGCTGATGAACTGCAGGCTTTTGCATGAAACTACTGCTACTACCACTGCTAAAAATATCAGCTAGCCATACTTGCTAAAATAAACATTTAAATGCAGAGATAATCCCCACGCTTTGATGTACAAACCAGCATGTGGTGAACTGCTAGAAAAAGCTGTGGCAGGAAGTGTTGTACCTGCAGGTCTCCTGTTAGGGGGTCTTCTCCGGCATCATCTCAAACTATTGGTGGGCACTGGGACACATCGGGAGGTGGGAGCACATCCAGACTGCACGTCCTAAAAAAAATAGCAAGAACAACAACAGAAATAAAGGGCCATGAAGCTGCTCCCAGAGCTGGAGCCCCTCTGCTCTGCAGCCAGCCTGGGACAGCTGGGGGTGCTCAGCTGCACAAGAGAAGGCTCCAGGGAGAGCTCAGAGCCCCTGGCAGGGCCTGAAGGGGCTCCAGGAGAGCTGCAGAGGGACTGGGGACAAGGCCTGGAGGGCCAGGACCCAGGGAATGGCTTCCCACTGCCAGAGGGCAGGGCTGGATGGGATATTGGGAAGGAATTCCTGTCTGTGAGGGTGGGCAGGCCCTGGCACAGGGTGCCCAGAGCAGCTGTGGCTGCCCCTGGATCCCTGGCAGTGTCCAAGGCCAGGCTGGATGGGGCTTGGAGCAGCCTGGGACAGTGGAAGGTGTCCCTGCCATGGCAGCGGTGGGACTGGATGAGCTTTAAGTTCCAACCCAAACCATTCTGTGATTCTATGCAATTTCTTTTTTTATTTGTTTTAGGCAGAAGAAAAGCTTTAGTAAATATTTTCACATCATAATTTTCGTGCCATTGAGAGCATCAGACCAAGATAATAGGAGTCTCATTTCCTTTTAGGAAACTAAATGAGAAATGAGGCTTGGAAAGAAGCTCGTGAAGTCAGCTAATCCGTCTCCCAGCTCCCTGGAGGATTACCCACAGGAAACTCGGCTTCAGGAGCCCTTTTGTTTGGGGACAGTGTGCTAGGAAGCTCTCCTGGGACAAAAACCCCCTCCCAGTGAGCTCCTGCCTCCACAAATATCTTCTTGAGAGAAAGGCCATATTCCATGTATGGTAGGCAGATGTGTTTAGCCATAAAGATGTTTCTGACTTACAAAAGGTATTTATTTATTTTTCCAAAGTGGGGGAAGATGGGACATTGAGTAGTCATTCCACAGACAAAATCAGCTCCAGAATCCAGAACATCCCACTGTTGGAGACCAGAAGCCAGTCAAGCAACTTATTCAAGTGTTCTATGTGATAATTCGAGCTCCAGACTGGTTTGGGTAGAAAGGGACCTTAAAATCATCTAGTTCTGACCCACTGCCATGGGCCGGGGCACTTTCCTCTAGACCAGGTTGCTCGAAGCCATCTGCTCAGCCAAGGCTATGGATATTGTTTCATCTGAGTACTTTGCAACACTTTAACTCCGTTTTCCTGCCTATTTTTTTGTGGCTGGGGTGGGAAGGCAGCACCACGGCCTTGAGATAAAACAGTACAGCTCCTGGAGCCCGAGAGGAATAGCTAACAGTGCTTACACAAGACAGGCCCATCAGGTAGCTCTGAATGAAAAAATAGCAAGATACATGCCAAAATCACGTAGTGGGGCTCAGTACGTACAAATCCTGGAATAAAGATAAGCCAGCCCAACCATCTGGATCTGTATATCATACAATAGTATATGCAATTTGGGTTTCGCTCTTAAATCCTCCTGTCCCCAAAAAAGAAAACGAAGTTAACTCTAAACGCGTTTCTTTTTCTACTAAAAACATCTAAATTGGAAAGTCCTTGAGCAAGCTGTTCCTTTTCTAGTCCAAATCTTAGAACAAATAAAACCACCAATGCCCCCAAAAAGTTAACAATTGAATTCTGCCATGGAAATGCAAGGAGACAGGTCACCTTTCAATACTAGGTATTTATTTTCTTCTATTAAGTGTTCCTAGTAGACAAGTGAAAGAAAATATCTCAATTTTTGCCTTTCACAATGTCACTTCTAAGAATCATTTTTTCTGTTCCAGGAAAGATCAATCACATTATTGCTGGCACTAAGTAGCACTCCCACAAGCTGTTAAATTCTTTACCTGCAGACGAGTGGCTCTTGCATAGCTAAAAAACCCTATTTCCTGCCTTTTGAAGATATGAAAGGGACTCAAAAGGATTATGAAATCACTGTAGCAGATAACCTTCAGACAGCATCATCATCAAAAGGCATCAAAACCAATGAAATTCATCCAGCATCTAACTGTTTAACGTCAGTAAGTTCCAGCTGGAGAAGGACAGCCTTCAGCAAAGCCAGGGTGTGCAAGGAGAACTCTTGGTGAGAATAAGGAAAGGATATATCGTGACTGACAGCAGTAGTATATACATTAATATACTTATATGTGTGTGTCTTTTGTAGCATACGATCATTCAGAGGAAAGAAAACACAGATCTGGGGTAAAAATTAACAAAAGTGCCAGCGCGATACAGAAGCATATTTCTCAATTTCAAATAAAAATATCCCTCAGTTTAGTCTGGGAGTCTGGGGCCATAAAACTCCAGGGGTCACCTTGTCCAGAAGAGACAAGCTCGCCCACAAGGAAGTGCAGGAAGGGTCTCTTTGTTGTGCGTATACCTCAATCACATATGACCACCTGAAAAGACTTTTGGTTGTTTAATCTTTTGTTAAAATCCTTAAGTCCAAGTCCTGTGCACAAGGTATGCACTGGGACTGAAACTGGGCTGCAGACACGTCTCCCCTCTTTCTCCCCTGGACTTTCTCCCCAGGATCTCTCCCCTTTGTTGCTCACTTCACGCATCTTCCAGCAAGGTCACCGTGAGGAAAACAAGGTGCTTTTCGTGTCTCACAGACCAAACCCAACCCTCCAGACAGGGATACCTCTATCTTCAAAGGTGTTCTAGCCACAACAAAAGTTGTAAATACTTTAAAGCTCTCCCTGATACCAGTAATAATTGAGGATGCTCTACCTCCCTCGGGAGCAAGTCTTGTTTCCAGGCATACTGAAAGTACTTTGGTTTATTTTGGCATCTCATCTTAAATAATCGCACCGGACTCTTGCTTTGACTGTGTGTACCAGGTCTGCACAGCATTCCACAGAGCACGGGACTTCAGCATGAGCACTAGATAACTCAGTCCTCTGCTTCTGTCTTCATCTCACCCACAGCATTTTGAAAATTCACGAGAAAATCGTGATTGGTGTTACTTGTGATCCATCGGTATTAGCACCCTCACAATCCAGGAGGATATCTTTTTCCTTAGGATGCAGCAGTTCCTGCTCCATGAATGGCTCAGCAGCCAGGTGGGTGGGCGTGAGAACAGAGAGCCGTGGACCAACACCTCGGAAGTGAAAAGGAAATGGCCAGTTGGTCAGGCTTGGCGTTTGACTGGCAGGGCTAATGGGTATCAGCAAAAATATCCTCTCGGTAGTGTCAGCTTTGCTGACACAGACACATCCTCCTGCTCCTCTAGCTCATGCCACTTGGGAGAGGGGTTGGAACTACACACGAGGAAGAGTTTAGAAGTCAGTACCAGATGTATTTCCTGAGCAAGGAGTGTCTGGGTGCCATGGCACAATTCTGCTGCTAACCCCTCTGGGCACAGACAACACCAGTTTCTGCCTAACCAACCTCACCTGGAAGGCTAAATCTGCTGAAAAAGTGTTAATTAAGAACTATTCACCTGGAGACAGACTTGATGAGTGTTTGTGCCAGTGACCAAAACAAAAAAAGGGCAGGCCCGGCACTCTGCAAGCTCTCCACGAGCAGAGCTACTCAGGGCAGTGAAATGTGATGGCAAACAGTAAATTTTCATACGTCCTCTGATCGCAGTCGAGATGCTGCTCTGCCTGTGTCATCCACATCACCCCATAACCAAGCTATGGATGAGTGAAGCTGAGCAGAGGACAGCCTGTGCTTGAGTTCCCAGAGGATGAACCATGCAATAGCAGGTAACAGCAAGCCAAAAATTTGAGCTTAACATTCTGATGGCTCACATTTTGCCCGTCATCACTGACAGAGGGCTTGTAGAAAGATGTCTCACCTGCAGTGACAAATGAACTCATGCTGTGAAGCTAACAGCTTCCCCTGAATTGCTCTCATTATTCCATACCTTAGACTGCCAGTGCTGTATGTACATCTTCCTTTGAGCCAAACCTACCAGAATGACTGGATTTTATATTATATCACAAAGTGGAAGGATGAGATAATGATACATGTCCCCTCCACATGCCATTTTCCACAAGGCCTAGAAGGGATCATCATACTTTATTTTATGATCAACGGGTCATTCATCTATATCTGCTTTGAAGCCACTACAGACTTTTTGCCAATCACTAATAGAAACTAAATAAACACAGCCAAACAGTGTCATCTATCTGTGTGGTGAGTAATTGTGAGGGGTTCCTCTTTAAATAGATGCTTAAGTAAATATAGAAATATCATTTTACAAATGCTGGCTCAAGAAGAGATGTTGGGCAACTACAAAGAAGGGACACCTCACTTAGGTATGTACATACAGAAGTGCAAACCTGGTCCTATACTGTTATCAAACATATACCAAAAGAATTTGATTCGGATTTTATTGCCCCCTGTGTGTATTCTTCACTGTTCCATACTCATGATGGAAAAGTACTTTTCTATTTCCAAAGCCTTGTTCACAAAAATGACCTTTTTATTGAATGTTTTCGTTCCAGTGGGCAACGCTTTATTTCCCAAGGAGGCTTTTGGGGGACTATTCCATATATAAGAGTTTGTACGAGGGTTATAACGCATGTGATGATGGGTTATAATGCAGATGTATGATCTTTCTAGACCTGTCTCTCTGTCTCTCTCTCTCTGTCTGTGTTTATTAATGACCCTGTAGCTCCGAGCCCAAAGCACTGGGTGTTCTGGCTGACGCAAGTTATTTTGCTCTCAAGGGCAATCCTCCCTCTTGTGTCCTTGGGGCACAGTATTCAGCCTCACCTCTACACCTGCCGTGTCAGGCTGTGCCCTGGGTCCAGAGGTGTAGGTTTCTCGCTGCCATATGGAGCTCCCTGCCACCCGCAGCACAGCAACTTAAATATTAAGGACGCGTTGGTTTGGAAAGTTCAGCTCTCGGTGAGCAAAACTCAATTAACTGCAGGAAGAGGGAAGTAGAAATTGGGAAGAGGAAGCAATGGGAAAGCATAAAGGGTTTCAAATGCTTTTGTAATCGTCTGCAGATCAGACACGGGGCTGGTGACTCCCACTGATGCCTGCCAGCACAAAACCACGATGGCTCACCCGGCCACCTGAGTGGGACTGAAAGATTTATCTCCAGACAAATAATGGAGATGGTACTAGAGAGGGAACAGGCAGACATGAAAGACAGTGGGGAACAGGAAATCGCTTCCAGGCAGGAAACTTTGGCACCCAGATCTGGAGAGAGAAGGAAACAGGTCTCCTAGGGCTTCTGGTGCTTGAGCACTGACTGTCATATTTCTGCTGTTCTTCTTCACCTCCCCTCCACAGCTCAGGCCCTTCAACCCCCAAAACTCGCAGCCTCTCCTATTCCTATCAACAAAACTCTTGAAACAGAAAGGAAGAAAAACGCAGACCTTTTGCAATACCTCTGCCACTGCAAGAAAATGAGTTGCCAGGGAGACAAGGAGTCAGGATTCCTGGGACTTGCACCCACACAGGGAGAGATGGCAATAGGACACAGGCCTTTGCAAGAGGACATCCCAATTTCCTCAGCTCCCAGAGGCTCTGAGCTCGGAAGGATTGCGTGGTGAAATGGCACATCATTGTCTGTGTTCTCTCAAATGGGGTCATGCACTCTTTTAGGGAAATGGCTGCTTTGTGACTGCCTGCAGACACTCAGTGGCAGCTGTGGCCAGGAACAGGGGCTGGGTACAGCCCCGACTGTGGGCAGCAGGGGAGGGGGGATTCTGCCCCTCTGCCCCGCTCGGGTGAGACCCCACCTGCAGAGCTGCCCCAGCCCTGGGCTCCAGCAGCACAAGGACCTGGAGCTGCTGGAGCCAGCCCAGAGGAGGCCACGGAGCTGCTCCCAGGGCTGGAGCCCCTCTGCCCTGCAGCCAGCCTGGGACAGCTGGGGGTGCTCACCTGCACAAGAGAAGGCTCCAGGGAGAGCTCAGAGCCCCTGGCAGTGCCTGAAGGGGCTCCAGGAGAGCTGCAGAGGGACTGGGGACAAGGCCTGGAGGGACAGGACCCAGGGAATGGCTTCCCAGTGCCAGAGGGCAGGGCTGGATGGGATATTGGGAAGGAATTCCTGTCTGTGAGGGTGGGGAGGCCCTGGCACAGGTTTCCCAGAGCAGCTGTGGCTGCCCCTGGATCCCTGGCAGTGTCCAAGGCCAGGCTGGATGGGGCTTGGAGCAACCTGGGACAGTGGAAGATGTCCCAACCACAGCAGGGGGTGGAATGCAATAATTTTCAAGGTCCATGGCAGGGGGTGGAATGGGATGATCTTCAAGGTCCTTTCCAACCCAAACCATTCTGACTCCATGAAAACAGCTGCTCCCAGCTGGCCAGTGGCACCATCTCCCCTGTGCAGCTGCAGACTTTCCAGGGCGCAATTGTTTGTTGGGTCCAAAAGCAGCGATCCCCAAAACAAACCTGTCCGAGCTGCAGTGCCTCGCCCACCCCGTGTCCCACCCAGACCACCCAGCTCCCTGGGCATCTCCTGGGGGTGAGCAGGGTCCCAGCAAGGGTGGATCACCCACATTGCCATGGATGTCCATGAGAAGGGATTGCACTCTGAGGCAGATTTTTCTCCTCTTGGAGACCCCTAGGAGATACTGAACAATATTAGACCAGAAATCTAGCTTTCTTCAGTCAAAATTTATGTGAGGTGAATGCCGTCTAATGCATGGTCCAGCCAGGCAACTGCCATTAGTGAAATGAATGTTTTCAATCAGTGTCAAACGGTGTATGAGGCATTGAGTTTCTCCCATCCAGCCTGGTGAGCAGAGATGAAGCACCTTGGCAGATGCTGGAACAGAAATCCACACTGCCCTCAGGGGCGCCTATAATGGCACGGGATTTCTGTACGTTACAGCATTCCTTTAACACCATGTCATCTAATGACAGACTTTCTTCTCTTTTTTTGGGGGGTAGGGAGATAGAAATTAGGTTTGTTGCATGGTTTCCTCCCTCTTAACTGTTTCTCAGTTTAGTTTCCAGATAGACCACGGATTACGTGTTAACTGTGAATAAAAAAAATTAGTTCTGTTTTGCAGTAGGTGCCCTTTGGAGTCTGGGAGGGGAGAAACCGTGCACCTTCTGACTGCCAGTGGCTGATCTGCCCCAGAGTAATAACACAGGGAGGTAATAACCTGTTGGTAAGCACAGTTGTAGCTGGGTAAACTGAGGAAGGGAGGTGGCCCTGGTGAAAAAGGGTGTCGAGGAACAGTGGGCACAGGGTGTGGCAGCGTGGAGGTGGCAGCGGGTGGGGCTGCCGAGGGTGAAGGGTGGCAGGAAGAGGAGGAGGACGAGAAAGAGGAAGAAGTGGCAGGGAATCCCCAGCCCCAGGGATCCCACTGAGTCTGAAACTGTCATGATCTGAGCAGGGCAGCACCGTAGGCTGAGGAGTTATTGTGTCTTCTGTACTGTCCCCTGTGCTGGCCCTGCTGAGGCACCTCCACTGCTGGGGACAGCTCTGGGCCCCTCAGGACAACAAGGACATTGAGGGGCTGGAGCGTGTCCAGGGCAGGGAACGGAGCTGGGGAAGGGGCTGGAGCCCCAGGAGCGGCTGAGGGAGCTGGGAAAGGGGCTCAGGCTGGAGAAAAGGAGGCTCAGGGGGGCCCTTGTGGCTCTGCACAACTCCCTGGCAGGAGGGGGCAGCCGGGGGGGTCGGGCTCTGCTCCCAGGGAACAGGGACAGGAGGAGAGGGAATGGCCTCAGTCTGTGCCAGGGGCAGTTCATAAATTTCTTCCCTGGAAAGGGCTGTTCAGCCCTGGCAGAGCTGCCCAGACCAGTGGTAGAGTCCCCATCCCTGGAGGGATTTAAAAACCGTGTGGATGTGGCACTTGGGGACATGGGTCAATGGTGGCCTTGGCAGTGCTGGGGGAATGGTTGGACTCAATGATCCTGGGGGTCTTTTCCAACCTAAACAACTCAGTGATTTCATACATATTACCAAATATTTCCCATTGTTCAACTGCAAGATGCTCCAGAGCTGTGGTATGGCTCACATCCTTTATCCCAGGGCTGCATCCCAGCCAGTGCTGTGTGAGAGCCCTGATGGGGACAGAGAGTGTGTGTTGCAGCAGGACTCTGTAGGCAGGGAAGTACCACTTAAAATAGTTCAGGTGTATAGAAAATGAATCCTTTCTTCTGAGACTCTGAGTAGTTTTGTGTTCCCGGTAAGTCAAAGCAATTAAGAGAGAGCTTTCTGGCTTTACTTAATCTAATTTACCACATTTTTCTGTAATGAATATGTTGCAGAATAGTTTAAGTAGTCCGGACTAAAGGCACTTTCAGCGCAGTACCAATTTGCCTTACCTGCTGTTCTGCAGACTGACGTGAGACAGAGGGAGATGATGCACTGGGACTCAACTTAGGGCTCGCCAGAGGGAGCGGGGTGATGTGTCATGATGTTCCTAGCTGTGACCCAGGAAGCTGAGACCTTGCTGTCTGCCCTTTTTATCATAGAAAAATGTCCAAGGTCGGGTTGGATGGGGCTTGGAGAAACCTGATCTAGTGGATGGTGTCCCTGCCCATGGCAAGGGGGTGGGACTGGATCGGCTTTAAAATCCCTTCCAGCCCGAACCATTCCAGGATCCTCTGATCTTCCCAGTGGACCGAGTGCTGGTGGAGAAGCCCTGAGAGCTCCGAACTCCCACTGACAGACACTCTTTGGAGGTGAGGCTACTCTTTGTAGGAGTCAGTACCATCTTGAGAAACCCAAGCTGCTGACTTCCTAGCACATCACCATAAACAGAGTAATAGTAATAATAATAATAATAATAATACTTAGCAGGTAAGGACAATAGCTGTCGGGGCTCTGAATGGGATGGTTCTTGCAAAGCTCTGTTTATGGTGCCTGTGATATCAGAAAGTCTGGCAGGAGGTCTGCTGCTCGGATTTCTTAAGGGCTTTAGGAGGTGGTAATTGTCTCACTTTTGCTTTAAACACCGTGTTAATTATGGTTTTAAACAATGGCTATAAAGTCATCCTTTAATTCTTTGTGAAGTGCTCTTCCCTGTCCTTGTGATTTGGGAGGCAGGTGAGTGTTGGAAGGCATTGGGAGGAGGTCACAATTAAATACCCTCACTAGGACTAGCAAACAAATAAAAACCTTTTAAATTTTCCTATTGTAATTGATACACTTTAATACGGAAGGTCTTTCTCTGAACTTGAAGGCACAGTTAGCATAGGATCCACTGCAGTGAACTTTCCCTCTCTGCTGTAAATCATTTTTCTTCTCTGTTCCATATGTGGTGTTGGGTGGTTTGACTTTATGTCATTAAATTATGTCAGCAAACCCCCAAAAATTCATAAAATGATGAAAAAAGTGTCTCCAATATACTTCGGGTATTTCAGACCCAAAGTTACTTTTATGTCTTCGAAAAAAAGTTCAAATATTAACGCATATGGGAGATGTTGAGCCATGCTCTTCAATCTCTAGAAGAGCCACAAGTATCTCAGTCAGTACAGCTGTTTTTACCTCCTCACAGAATATGTAATTTTTCCTCTTAAATGAAGAGAACAAGTCTGGGCCTCCTTTGGATTAATCATTGCTATCAGATGGCGTGCCTTCTTCCCTCCAGATAAAATGAATGTGCAGGTTTGGGTAATGTGCTTTTGAAAATCCAGTCTTTAAATTACACTTTACTTCTAATACTTCTTTATTTCTCCACTTTATGCAATTTGGATTGTGAAATCAGGGAAGTCAGTTCCTGTCCAATCCTATATTTCTTGTTTACCTGAAACTCCCTTACTTGAGGTTGAAAGAAATTTTCTCATCCTGGAGGTAGTGACTATCAGACAGAGTTTCAGTTTTATTTCAGTGCTACTCTCCCATTCTCAAGCAATTTCCATCACTTGGAAATTTCAGAGAAAAAAATCAATTCCCAGCAGGTTGCTTTTCCTGGAACTGAGCCATGTGCGAGACTGTCATGAAAGCGTTTCTGTTGGGTTTAATATTTCTAAAAAGTTATTAAAGAATCCCAACCCTACACTTAGACAAATGAGGACTTTTCAATTATCTGTTTTAATACACTGGCTCTACTAATTCATAAATTATCGGGTATGAAGAGCTATTCCTACTGTCTAGACTACCCACCTGAGCAACTCGGGGCAGAAAGACTCCCTGCATCCGTACAGGTTTAAACCAGCTGGAGCTCATCTGCTGAATACCACCAAAACCTCATTTCACAATTACTATTGACGAAACAGCCACCACAACCAGTGGTTAATTACCCCACCTGGATCATTACTGTTGAAAAACGATGCTTCACTTCTCAATTGTGTCCTCCTAGCAGAGCATCTACCTTTTCTTTTTTCACCCATGCAGGTATTTTGTGACTAAATCATTGCAGATAAAAGACATTACTTGCCTCAGCTGTCCTGATTTTGAAGCATCTTTTAATTCTTTGTATGCATCTTCTCCATTCTCTCTCACACACTTCAAAAAGACGTATCATATGTAAGTCCAAAATACTGTAATCTAGAGTTATAATGCTCCCAGAGAACTGGAATATAAAGAAATGTCTAATACTTTTGTTATTTTAAGTGAGTATTTGTGTTAGATTTGAGGACAAGAAATCCAAACTGTGCTCCTTGAAGCAGACTGTTGTGCAGTGTAGCTGCAATACTCCACACCTAAAAGGTCAGGGCTTTATAAAGTCCTTGATTGCAGATGTCTGATAGTTGGATTATATTTTTATGTCAAGCTGTAGGTCAGGAAGAAGAACACTGATGCGAAACAACTCACCATAAACATGAGAATTTTCATTTTACAACAGGCTGAGCCCTGTCTCTGACTGGACAAAATTCCCATTAGCGTCACTGGGAATTTTCCTTGGTAAAGTCTGTGAAAAGCATAGGCTGTTATATTGCCATCTGTGAGGACATGACTAATGTTTGAGGGAGAGAAATCAGCTCCACAGTGCATCTGGCCAGGCCACTGCAATAAATACAGAGAGACACATAAATGATGGTAAGGTTATGACCTATCCCATTAAAGAGGAAGGAACTCCAAAATTACACCCCTACCTGCCAGCAATAGGAAATACAGAAGCTGGAGTTTTTCCTCTTGCATTGCTTGCTACTCTCCCATCCCCTTTACAACTATTTCCTTCTGCCAAAAAGGGTTTGGGGTGGTTTTGTTTGGTTTTAGTGAGGGCATTGTGGGCTCCTCCCGCTGATAAACTGATCTGCAGGGCATTGGCACCTCAGTCTCCTCTTCTGGATAAGAGGAAGGACACATCCCTGCCTTGTGGCTGCATCTGAGTAGCCCATTTCTCAGGATCTGATAAATCCCCCTGAAGCCAGAACCCAGGGATTGGCTTGATAATACTAGGACTAAAATGTTGCTTTTAAGTGATGGACGCCCCACCCCTCCCCAGCGCTCCTGGGCACTGATGTTGCAATGTTGTGTATACCAGAATCCAGGAGGCAGTGGATCTTCACTTGGGATGCACCCTGAGGTCCTAGAATCGTGGAAGCACAGAGTAGTTTGGGTTGGAAGGGATCTTAAAGATCCTCTGGTTCCAGTCTCCCTGCCATGGGTAGGTCCAAAGGGAAATGTGTCTGAAACTAGAAAGTCTGGGTCTCCTCTGGGCTCCAGAGGTGTCAGGAGGAGGAATCATAGGGGAACAGATAGGTACCTCTGTTTCTCCTGTCAGCCCCAGCTCCTTCCATACATCCCATTGTCTCACCCAGAGATCCCCATAGGTAACTATAGGTAACTACAAATAAAACACTGCAGTTCATGCAAATGTACTTAGTTGAAGTAAAGAGGATTTTGATTTACACTACTGAAACTGAAATACTATCCACATGTGCTTATCTTTAAAGTGTTCCAGCAGAGCCACTTTGCTGTTTCCTTACAGAAAAAAAAAAATCTCTTTTGGAGAGCTTACACTCCAAAACAAACCTGAAAACCTGTATTACTAATTTGGACATCTGAAACACAGCAGTACAGGTACAATCCAAATGAAGAGTTACAGCTAAGGTGGTGCATTAACACTGTATATTTTATACTAACACTGAGTCTTAGACTCTGCTAGATCCTAAGGAATGAGGTGGAGGCAAATGCCAAAGGTGCTGGGATCTCTGGGTTGGACTGCTGGAGGAAGAAGCCAGCCTTTTCCTCAGCATAGCATGCCCCAGCTAAAATGATTTTCAAACTTTCTTTTATCTGTAAAATCAAATATTGGAGCTGTCTCCAATCCTACCCTTTACATCTTCCCTCCAACAGCCCTGTGTCTCCTCTGCCTGGACACTGGCTCCCAAATGACACCATGCTCTCCTGCCCAGCTCCACCATCATCATCTCCCAGAGTGTCCGACCTGAATCCCTCTTACCTCCTGGTCATAAATGCCACTGGTGACATCCATCAGGAGCTGGGCTGACCCTCGGCCCCACTGGTGATGCAGCACTGCTGCTGTCACGGGTTATTTGAGGGACAGAGGTGTGGCAGCTCGGTGGACACTGAGTGACCACGTGCAGGCACTGCTCCTGTGGCCTGCCTTGGTTTGTCATGGCCATGGGACACCAGATCCTTTTTGGCAGCAGGACTTCCCCTCTGACAGCAGCCCACGTCTGTTCTGCCTTTCCCTGCAGCACGCTGGGTCCTGATCCCTTCCCCATCTACGTTCCCCTTTGATGGACAGCAGCGTCTTACATTGCAAACAGCAAATTCTCCTACTAGAATTAGGGAGAGATATAGATTTAATATGTTGGCGTGAGGGAGACTGCCCTGTGTTTAACCCCTCTCTAGCTACCAAAGCTAAACACTACGACGTGTGTGTGGTCAACCCATAAAGCGAACAAAATCTCAGCCAGCAAAGCACATACTCAGAGTCAGGCATGTGCGAGTGCCCTGATGAATCAAAGTGTTCCCATGTTGGAATGAGCTTCCCAGAGCTAGCACCAGTGCCTGCCACAGCTACTGGTGGACACTTGATTTGGATGGACCAATGCCCAGGGCGTGAGAGAGGTGTGGTTTTCCCTGTGGCTAGTAAGCACAGGCAAGGGTACATCTCACCAGGCTTTTTTCTCATTTTTATCACTGAATGGTGTGGGCTGGAAGGGACCTTAAAACTCAGTTCATTCCAACCCTTTCTTTCATGGGCAGGGACACCTTTCACTTGGAGCAGGTTGCTCCAAGCCCCATCCAGCCTGGCCTGGAGAACTTCCAGGGATAGGGCAGCAGCAGCTTCTCTGGGCACCCTGTGCCGGGGCCTCCCCACCCTCACAGACAAGAATTCCTTCCCAATATCCCATCTAACCCTGCCCTCTGGCACTGGGAAGCCATTCCCTGTGTCCTGTCCCTCCAGGCCTTGTCCCCAGTCCCTCTGCAGCTCTCCTGGAGCCCCTTCAGGCACTGCCAGGGGCTCTGAGCTCTCCCTGGAGCCTTCTCTTGTGCAGCTGAGCACCCCCAGCTGTCCCAGGCTGGCTGCAGGGCAGAGGGGCTCCAGCCCTGGGAGCAGCTCCGTGGCCTCCTCTGGACTGGCTCCAGCAGCTCTAGGTCCTTGTACTGCTGGAGCCCAGAGGTGGGTGCAGTGAATTTCCCCTTGTACCCACTTTTACTGAATCCTTTTACAACAGAGCAGCCTTGGAATGGCCACCAGCACCCAGGAGCACCAGCACTGAAATTACGATTTTAGCTTGCAGGGCTGTGTGACAGGAGTGAGCATGAGGTCCTTGTCTCCCAGTGCCACTCACCACACAGAAGGGCTGCCTGAAGAATCCTTTTCTTTGCAGGCCTTGGGTCTTGTTGCTTGAATCTGCTCTCTTGACATGGGCTGCTGGAGTGGAAGGAGACCGGCTACAGCCAAAACGGCTTCATAACCCAGACTTTGAACGTTGCTTGAGAGCTCTGCTCTCAAAATAATGCATAAAAATAGAAGCAGGGCCACAAGCTTAGCTATTCCTAATGTCCACAAACGATGGGAGAGTGCCAGGAGCCTGCCTGCACTACCTCTCCCTGCCTTCAGCCTGACTTGTTCTCTCCTACCTCCCCTGAATGGCTTTTCACTGCTGTGAAAAGGAGAGACATACCCCCAAAAGAGCAAAGTGTGTTTGTTATTGACCCTCGCCTGGAAAGTGTATGAAGAGGGATCAGCTCTGTTTGTTTGTACCCGGTAATGATGTCAGGAAAAGGGTTTCTTTTTTCCCAAGTCTGGTTTTATCCCCTTTGTTGGAAGTGCCTTTGGTGAGTCTCACACCCTGGTGCTGTTAGCAAAACAATTAGGTTAACAGTGCCTTGGCTCCAACTGTCTGTCAAAGGCTGAATTGCAATGCAAATTAACTCGGCTTTAGCTCTTCAAAGCCAGCTGGGTTCAGGAAAGGTCCCCAGAAACCCCCGTGAGAATGGAGGTCTGGGGCTG
The DNA here is from genome assembly GCA_013399875.1 of Gymnorhina tibicen. NCBI lineage: Eukaryota > Metazoa > Chordata > Aves > Passeriformes > Artamidae > Gymnorhina > Gymnorhina tibicen. The sequence continues at coordinate 221,607 of VXAZ01005105.1, forward strand.
GGGAAGGTGGGCTCGGCGCGATTTTACATCCAGGACCTAATGTGTTTGGCAGGAGGGACGCAGTACGTTGTGCAAACACACTATACAAATGCAGTACGTTATATAAATCCTTTATAAACACTTAAAAGGGGCTTAGAAGAGAGACGGGGACAGACTTTTTAGTAGAGCCTGAAGCGACAGGACAAGGGGTGATGGTTTTAAACTAAATTAGGGGAGATTCAGAATATGCAGAAGGGAAAAAAAAATCCTTGTCTGTGAGGGTGGGGAGGCCCTGGCACAGGTTTCCCAGAGCAGCTGTGGCTGCCCCATCCCTGGAAGTGTCCAAGGCCAGGTTGGACAGGGCTGGAGCAACCTGGTCTGGTGGAAGGTGTTCCAGCCCTGACAGACGAGGTGGAACGAAATGAGCTTTAAGGTCCCTTCCAGTCTAAACAATTCTTGAATTCTATGACTCAAACATATTTGATTTCTCCTCAGGGATTAACAGTGACCTTCATGCATTTCAGGACAGGTTTCTGGCCGGGGCTGACATTTGAACAATACATTTGAGAGCGGGGCAGGCTGTGGGTATCACCCCCCCTTTCCAAGCGTCCCCTCAGCCCAGGTCCTGTGCCCATACTTATCAGCTTCATTATGCTTATTTCTGTATTTTCCATATGGGCACATACATATGGTCTGTTTAAACAAGTTTGCAGGGTTAATTGGAAAGCAGTTCTTTATCAGTTATTTAATATTTAGCACTTCTGGGGCAATTTTCACCTGCAGAGATCACAAAACCAGGCAAGTGCTGGTGGCCCAGCTGTACCTATGGGCAAACTGAGGTGCCAAAGCCCAGGTCTCTACTCACAGGGAAAGGCAGGTGCCTGAGGTCACCTGGTGAACCTATGGCAGGGCCAAAAAACTATATTAACTCCTGGACCCCATTCCTGTCCTCCACCTCTTCACAGCTTACATCACACTGTGCTTTTTGTCACTTCCTTCATGACAATAAAGTAATCATAGTTGTCAGTGCTGAGGCAAGAGGAACCTCAAAGGGGAAAATAAAAAAAAAAAAGGAGATTTTAATCTCATTTATAACAGCCTGGCAAGTTTTGAAAAATTAAAAAGTATAATGTATGGATTAATGGACATGTCCAACATGTCTTTCACCAGCAAATATTGGAATGAGAAGGAACTCTTTTTTTTTCCCCCTCCCGATTTGCCATATACATCACAGGGAAAAGAGACTGAGGTTCTCTGAGGAAGTGGGGAAATCAGCCTCAGTGTATGTGAGGTCACTCCGGAGGCTGGACAAGATACTGAACTAAAAATATTACGCAAATTCCATTTTTCGGGGTGCAGAAGGGATCATTTTAAAAGCAGTGGGATTTTTTAGCATGTGCAGAACCAAATGCTGATGTTGTTCTCATTTGGCCCCTGCTATCACCCCAAGACTATAGACCTGTGCTGCTGGGCTCCCCTCCCGCCTTTAATTAATTGGAGGTGAAGCAAGGAGTCAATTGCCTTCCTCAGACTCCAGCTTTGTAATGAGCCTTCCTAAATTATTCTTTCTGATGCCAGCAAATAAGATTCTTCCCCTCCCCAGTGTTTTTCCAACTATTTTTCTGGATTTTGAGCAGATTTTGTACCTGGGTAGGTATAGTCTGGTTAACATTCAATAAGCCTGCCCCCAAATCCAGCCACTTTCTGGCTGATTTAGATCCAGATTCTGCAAATGCCAGGGGCCTGTTTGTAGCATCCCTGACCTGCTCATGTGAATATATGCACAACTGGGCACTTAAATTATCCCTGCCCTCCTGCCTACACCAAATTCAGGGATCCAGGACAGGCACCCCAGGGATGCCCTGCCTGCACGGGATGTTAGTTTTATGTGCTCTCTATCCAGTGTCATGTTTAGTTGAGTGCATTCATTTTGTATTTGTATTTGTATTTGTATTTGCATTTGGATTTGGATTTGGATTTGGATTTGGATTTGGATTTGGATTTGGATTTGGATTTGGATTTGAAATGGACTTGCTTATAGCACCCATGATTTAAGAGTCCTGGCTCCTACTTCCGACACGATAACTGCCTTGGAGAGTGACCTTAAAGCAACTCATCCGCCCGCAGTTATTCTGTGAAAAAGGAGCTGCTCCTCCGTGGGAGTGCGTGCAGGACGGGGACCCCTGGGGAGTTCTGCTGCCCTGCCAAGCCTGGCGCTAGGAAGTCTGGCCGGACTTCCCAGCTCGGCCACAGAGCGCACCAAGGCTGGACGAGAGCGCAGCCTCTTGGTGGCTCAGTTTTCCTCACCCCTCTGCAGGTCCAGAATTGGAATGGGGGAATCTGTGGAGCGCCCAGGGTGCCAGGGGGTGTTTCCACTAGTAGTACCCGTAACGAGAATATCGGAGTGCTACATGCTCATCATTTCTGCTTCGTGTTTGGTGAGAATCGGGGCGTACCGAGCCTCCATGGTGTATTTCCTGTCCTTTGGTGGCAGGTGCTGTAAAAGCACAAATTATTATTACTACTACTACTACTACTATTATTATTATTATTATTATTATTACTATTATTATTATTATTATTATTATTATTATTATTACTACTACTACTG